>OZ007590.1:62126676-62726676 GCA_963931845.1 Maratus michaelseni | reverse complement strand
AGCCCTTATGACACCCCAAAGAACAAATCGAGCTTCACCAATGGCTCTGAGCCTTTCTGATTCTATGTCAATATCAGCCATCAAACCCCATCCAACTGATAGGAAAGAAAAGAAGGACTCTTTTTCTGTTTGAACTTTTACCAAATCCATAGGGACTATTTGCCCATGTATTACATTCAAAACAGAAGGTATCACAACAGTCACATCATAAGGTTCACTGAAAATACACAAAAGAAAATGAAATACTAAATGTTGCACTGTCTAAATTTGCTTCAATTTTAATGATATGAAGTTATTTATTTAACAGGATTGTAATTTAATAACAAGCATGGAACACCAAGCTGTAAAATAGAGGTCTTAAACCTTACATGCTCGAGGGCCACATCAATAAAGTCTTAAGTTTCTGCGGACCACTACCATAAGTCAGTTAGATAGTATAGATATATACACACAAGGAAAGGGGCGGGTTGTATACAGACACTATACAATTGCAGGATTCTCATTTTCTCCTTGATTCATAAAAAACACATTTTTACTTATATTTCTGTGTAATATTTAAATTTAACAACAGAAATCCTATACAATTATCTAATATAGAAATAGTAATAGTAGTAAAAAATGAAACAAATAAGCCTTAGTGTAGCAAAAAACACAACATTATGTTTATTACTGTGTCATACTGATACATGAGAAAGCATACATACAAGCCATCAATGCTATTACAATAAAGAGGTAATGTCTGTCTTGTAAAATCCCAGATTTTTATGGTACGAAAGAAGCAAATTAATTTGTGTTGATGTGGAGAAAAATCATGTATATTAAGTGGATACTCCCCTGATTTCTTTGTCATTTTTCTATCTAAAGAAGGGATTTGCTGTAATAAAGTGCTTGGAAAGTCTTTTTCAATATAGAAGAATACCTTTGTTTCTTAATATTTGAAATAACACAACAAGCTACTATAATGCTCTTGGCGAACTACTTTTGACTTGTGGGACATGGGTTGAAAACTCCTACTGTAAAGTATTAAGAAACTGAAACTATTATAAAGTATTAAAAACATTATATTAAAAACAAAAACATGTAAATAATTGTATCAGTATTCTCATTTTTAAAAATCATCTTGGTAACAGAATGTTTTTATTTGTTTATATATTTATTTAAGAAAAGAAAATAATACCTGTAGAAAAAATACTTTAATATTTAAATTTTTTCTATAAAGTTACAAATAAACTAACTAGTTATGATGACGAATATTTATAACTCTTTTTAACAGGTTGAATGGGATATACAAATGCCTTTTCAATCCAGTTTCTGTCATTAAACTTTTAGGACATTTTGTTCAGTTTGATAAATAATAATGATAATAATAATAATAGTAATTGTCTTATTATTAGTCAGCAATAATAATTTTTGGTTAATAAGGGTTGTATATCTTTATTTGTAAAACTTTTCTATTTCTGCCATTTTAGAAAAAATGAATTATTCAGGTCAGTTAAAGAACTACAGATCTATCTATAAGTAAGACATAGTATACACAACAAAACCTATCCACAATGATATTATCTATAACAGTTTTAGCAGTCCAGGCAGATTATTGTACAACAATAACTTGTTTTAACATAAACCTGTGGACAAACATTTTATCTTTCGATACAGGCCTTGTGGTAGTAAGTAAGTAAGTAACTTTTTAAAAATGTCTTGTTACCATTATATGGTAACTTTGAAAGCTATAAATATAAAATTTTTGATAGTTTCTAACATTAATGCATTATAAAACTGAAATGAGCTTTCAATCGATGTTTTGAGAAAAGCCTTTATCAACCATACTTTTTGATTTCAAGAAGTAAAAGAGAAATGAAAGTTGATATGTAATATTCAGTTGAAATGAAAAAACAAAGTAAAACTAAAAATCCGTTCATGAAAAAAATTTATCTATTGACAACAGTCTAAAAGCATTTTAAAATTAAAAAAAAAAAAAAAAAAAAAAAAAAAAGAAAGAAAGAAACTGCCTTATTGGTAGATTTTATTTAAGTGCCAAAGTTGCTAAGATTAATAATTAGTTTTAATTTTAAAATACATTTTACACTTTGGTGTAATAAAATCTGCAGATGAGGCAAAATTTTAATGTTTTCAATTAAGAAAAATTCAAAACCCCTATGGAGGATCAAAGTTTTTAATTTTTATTTTGAACAAACAAACCCAAAATAGTTGCATATAAAATACAGGTATAACTAATGAAGACACTACTTCTGATGGCCTACGGAATTGTGTTTTCCCGAAAAATGGAGTTTTCTACTATATATATAAAACACAAACGAAAATTTCGTTCCGTTCCTTTATAACTTGAGTTCCGCTGAATGGATTTTGATGGATCCAGCACTGTTCGATAGATAATTTTTCAGGGAAGGTTTTAGTATATAACATAACGTTCTACGTAGATTAGTTATAGAATTATGATAGAAAGTTCTGTTATTTTGGCCGAAAAGGTTACCATTGCTAATTTTTTGGCGACCATTATTGTTGCAGAAAGAATTGAAAAGGCTAATACATCTTTAAAAATAAAAGAAAAAACTGTGCTAATTTTATTTAAAAAAAAAATAAAAGAAAAAAAAGAAAGAGGAAAAAAAAAAGAAGAAAAACAGTTTTGATGAGAGATAATATTATAAAACGAAAATATTTAATTTAAACATGATTGAGCATATTCGTAATGCTTAAAAAATTATTCAATGGACAAGGTTGCTATTGAAAGATATTTGGCGATTTATCTTTTGTTTTTGGCGATTTTGATTTTCCTTTTGACCCCAAATAATTTAATTTTAAGGCAAAAGGTGTTTTTTGTTGCAGAAAGAATTAAAATGGCTATACATCTTGAAAAATAAAAGAAAAAACTGTTGCTAATTTTATTTTTTAAAAAAGAAAGAAAGAGAAAGAAAAGAAAACAAAAAGAAAAACAGTTTTGATGAGGGATTATAAGCCAAAAGATGTTTTTTCAAGGGTACGACATCATTTTTGCAGTTTTTTTTGGTACTTTTTGATTAGCCGGGCACCAGTGATATATATACATGTATATATATACATACATACACACACACACACATATATATATCTACACATATATCTACACATATACATACATATACACTTATATGTATGAAGAAATATATACATATGTCATCATCATCATCAACCGTTTTCAATCCACTGCTGGATGTAGGTCTCCCCCAGATTTTTCCATTGTTGCCTGTCTAGTGCTTTAGTCATCCAATTAACACCGGCCACTTTTCTGATTTCGTCACTCCATCTTACTTGAGGTCGTCTTCTTGGTCGTTTTACATCTCTGGGATACCACTGTAGGGTGTTTGTGCTCCATCTATTGTCTTGTCTTCTTGCAATGTGCCCAGCCCATTTCCATTTTAGCCATTTAATTCTCTCGATAATGTCAAAAACTTTCGTCTGACTTCTTATCCACGTTATTCTCTTTCGGTCTCTTCTGGTTATGCCTAGCATACATCTTTCCATACTTCGCTGTGTTGTTTGTAATCTTTGTACCATCCGTTTTGTTAGTGTCCAAGTTTCTGCTCCATAAGTTAGTGCAGGCAAAACACATTGGTTAAACACCTTTCTTTTCAAACAAAGAGGCATGTTACTTTTCAGAATAATATTGTTCTTCCCAAAAGCACTCCATCCATTTCTTATTCTTCTATTGATTTCATTCATGATACTGTTGTCTGAAGATAATTCTTGTCCAATACATATATATTTATATATGTACATATATAACTTGCGCCTGACTAACCGAAAAGTACCTTTTTTTTATTCAAATGTAAACTATATTAATAGCAATATACTTCAATTTACTTCTACCTTATATATGAAATTTCGTTCTGGCTGCTTATAACTCGAGTTCTGCTGAATGGATTTTTGTAGAACTTAAACTGTAGGATAGATAATTTTTCAGGGAAGGTTTTATTGTAATAACATATCGTTCTGCGTAGCTTAGTTATAGAATTATTATGGGAAGTTCTATAATTAGATCAATCCGATTATGAAAGATTGGCCTTTTTAAAAGATTCTGCTGAATGGATTTCGATGAAACCTACACCGTTAATTAGATAATTTTGTAGGGAAAGTTTTATTATATAACATATCATTCTACGTTGCTTAGTTTTCAAATTAAAGGGGAAATTCAAAAATCGGGTGACCTTTTTTTTTTAATCAAATATTAATTAGCCTTTTTAATATTTGATTCCGATTATGAAAGATTAGCCTTCTGAAAGAGTTCAACTGGACAGATTTTGACGATAATTGTATTGTTAGTTAGATGGTATTTCAGGAATGGTTTTAGTGTACTACATATTGTTCTATGTTGCTTAGTCAAACAGTTATGTGTGAAGGTTATATAGTCAGGTGAACCCGATTCCGAAAGATTAGCCTTTTAGAAAGTTTTTACTGGGCGTATTTTTTTCGACTTGCATTGTTAAATAGATAATTTTTAAGGATGGTTTTAGCATATTTCATATCGTTCTATGTTAGTTTTAGAATTATGTGGAAATGTTCTATAATCAGATGAACCCGATTATCAAAGATTAGCCTTTATAAAAACTTCTACTGGATGGCTTTTGTTAGTTAATTTGTTTGCATTGTTAGTTCGATAATTTTTAGTGATTGTTTTAATATATTGCATATAGTTTTATTGTTCTTTAGCAAACCCTAGTAAATTGCCAAATAAAATAGTTAGTCCTTAACAACTAAAATTTTGACTGCACATTAGAAAATATAATAGCGCAATGGCATCATTTTTCAGTAATGTGGAAGGATATTCCAGGCAAATATACAGACTGCTTTCAAATACAAGGCCAAATTAAACGATATATTTCGTTTGATTCAAGGTTCATTTGTAGAAACCGACCAGCGCAGCAGGCGTAGCTTGCTAGTATAATATAAAAGTGCTTTCTTATACAACAGATGTGCTGTAAGATATCACCACTTTTGTTTTTGTCTTGATTCTAAAAATCGCACCAAAATGGCTCTCTGATCAGTGACAGAGGTTGTCAGAATAGATTTGTCTCTCAAGTAAAGAGAAATATGAAACATGAAAATTAGTAACTTTCTGCTCATTTTTTCCCTTGTACATGTTTCAAGGAACATGTAGGGAGGATGTTTAAAAGTTTCCCAATGAATTTTCTGCCGTTTACCCCTCATTAAAACTGCTGTGTGAGGCCTTGCATTGTCATGAAGAAAGATGAAATTCTGATAGGCATACCCCGTCTTTAGTTACTGTATACAGCTTTCAATAGCAGGTGACATTCACCGTATATCAACTGTGGAGAAAATCAATGTGTAAAATTAAACTCCAGTAAAAAAAAAAAAAATGGTCAAGAGAACTTCTGTCTGAGAGATGGGTTTTGATCTTCACGGAGCAGTCTTCATCTTTCCTTCTCCACTCCTTACTCACCAATCAAAAACTTGGGTCTGAGACAGTGCAGTCTCACCGAACTGCACCTTCATTCTGTTGATTTAACACTTTCCTTTGTTAAAAACTTTATTATAATCCATTGTGCAACAGACAATATAACATCTTGCTCACCCATGGCTGTACTGAGAAAGGAAAAGAAAGGAAAGAAACAACGCCACTTATTGGGTTCCCACTCGTAACACATCAATTTTCAATGCTCCACTCTGCCAACCCGCTAGGGATTCTCTGAGGAGAGGAGGAGCAAAAATCTGGTTTATATTTGCCTCACCCTCATATATATAACCATAAAAGACAACACAGATCATCATACAATAAATGGGAGAATAAAAATAAAATTTAAAAATGAACACATATCTGTTTAAATAATATCCAGAAAAATGTAGAAGAATATGAAACATGTGAACAAGATAAGATAAAACATATTGGAAGGGGGGGGGGGATAATTTAATGAAATATTCATAGTACTGTAGCAGAATTGATGGGCCCAAATTATTATAGGTACCACAAAAAAATGTATGACTTCATCCATGTATAAGCTATAATTAGCTAAAATAATACATGATTTGGGCTATCGTAGATTATAAGGTAAGAAAATTAATGAAATTAAAATAAAAAATAATTTTGAAGTGAGGAAGACATTCTCACAATATAAGAATTGTTTATTTAATAGTATAAAATTTCAGCTTTTGACAATTCTTGTATAATTTATATACCTTCTTCAATTGGAGAGAGTTCCATAATCTGGTTCAAAGCCAATTGGCATAGGTTCGGCGAAAAAAATATTTCATTTTTGTAACCATTGCTGTAATTCTCACACAGTTAAAATTGTATATTTTTGTCTTGTTAAACTCCAATCTTGGCTACGGATAAGATTACAGAAAATTGGCCATTTATTATTCACAATATTTTTATATGTTATTTCAATTTTTGGCAATTCTTGTACATTTTTTTATGCTTTTGCAATGTTTTCTGCCAGTGCAAAGAGCAGGTAGTATGTGAAGACAATTTTTCTTACATATGACACCCTGACAGATCAATTTCCAGAACCAAATAAACCCCTAATCTGTCCTTTGCAGGAAAATCATTAGAATTGTTTTTCAGAATCCAAAATATATAAGAATTGCCAGTTTAATAATATAAGTTAAAGCTGTTTTTTAAAATTATTGCAAAAGTATGACAACATTATATTAATAATTAATTGTTTAAATTTATTCTTATATTTAATATATTTAAAAATATTATTTTAGTTATATGCATTTGCCTAATGATCCTGATGATTACATATGGAAACATAATAGTAACTTTAAAATTTGACTGTTTATTGCCAGATCAGATCAGAGCATATCAGAAGTCACAAACTCTATTTAATTAACATAAAGTATTCTTCACTAATAATAGTTCTGGCATGATGTTAATAAAAATATATAATTAATGAAAATCACAATGCTGTTGAAAAAAAAAAAATAATTCATTTTGATTTTTTAATAACAATTTATTTAAAAGAAAAGCAGCATAAGAAAACTAAACAAAGAATAAACCCATTTACCAATTTATATTAGTATTTTAATCTAACTAAAATGAAACTTAATTAATCTACTATAATTTTAAAGAGAACGTAAATGAGGAAAAAGTTATACAATTTAAAGTCACTTAAAAGTTATAAGCTTAAGTAATAAGATGAAATACCCAGCAGCATGACTGAGAGCTCGAGCAAGTCCATTTCCAGATCCTCCTGGAATAACACCAACGGGTATCTGTACAGCTGTCTTCCAATCTGGCCGAGCCATTAACCCATTATAAACCTGCATAAGAATTTAAAAAATAAATACTATTGAAATTATATTATATAAATACTATTGATTTAACTATTAAAATAAATTCAATAGTTAAAAACACAGATTTTTAATTACAACCATAATAATGTTGAAAACAAATGACTATTCTGATCAGACCAAATAATACTCCCACAGCATTTTAGTCAAGGGGAAATGTACCAAAAAAAGGCATTACCTTGCAAAAGGTCAAGTAGAAGATTTTTTTTTTTCGACTTGTATATAATGAGGCCAGCATGGAAAAACCGAATTATCCAACAAAATTTCTTAAGAAAGAATTTTCTGTAGCCAAAAAACACCAAAATTTTGGGACTTTTATTGTTGTTTTTTAAATATCTCGAGATCCGTTGTCGTAGCGTATTATTTGTTAATTACAATGTTAAAGAGGATAAAATTCTCTACAACTTTCATATTTACAACTTTTTTATACACGCAATAGCAAGCGCAGTACAACATTTCAAAAATAAGACAATTTTTTCAATTTCCTTAAAAACCGTGAAAAGCATAGTTTTGTCCCGATGATTCAAATGTTCTCCAATAATTTAATCATGGATGTCATCTTCTACATATTGATTGCAGTAAATTATCTGTTATTTGCACCCCCCCCCCTATTCTTAAGTGCAGTACGGCTTTCCAAAAATGAGGCTATTTTTCCAACTTACATACCCGCTCTATTATAGAGAGTGGGTATGAGGAAGAGGGGATGGGTGACAAATAACTGCCAGGAAAACTAGTCGTTGGGGGCCACCGTAATACTTACCCATCATGGATATGCATAATGTAAAATACTAAAATAAAAATGCGTAAACTACTTATAAAATGCATTGCAATTCAAATAAAATCGTAGCTTGATGACGTCACAAACTTTAAAGGCTCGATTACTGAATTGCTTGAAAGAAACATCCTTATAACTCCAAAAATAATAATCCTATTAACTAGCGGTTTATTGCATCTGATTAAGCGTCAAATTTCCAATTAAAATATATCTTTGAAGTGAAATTTGGATGAAATACAGGGTCATGAAAAATCGAAGAGTGTGGCAAATAGGATTACAAATATCTCGGCAACTCATTATCCGATCAACTTCATGCTGTATGCAAAATTTATGTTTTTTTATTGTCTTTTACATCCATTTGTTAAAATATCCAATTTCGAAAATTTTTATATACCTTTTATCAGAACGAATATTTCGAGAGTCCGAAAAAAAAAGTACCGGTTAATCGAGGTTATTGAAATGAAATAGGCTTCTTCCCATTATTACATACTAAGTACATACCAAATTGCAGGTCTCTATCTCATTTTTTTCGGAAGATAGAGCATTTACAGACACACAGACACACTGACACACACACAGACGGACGGCAAATTTTTTTTTTCTAAAAATATGTTTTTCGGAATCTCCAGTGTCTGAAACATGTAAATCCGTCAAAAAAAAAAATTTCGATTTTCAAAACAATTACAAGACTTACCCTATACTACGTATGATGGGTAAAGTAAAAGAAAAGATACATCTAGAGCAGGGATTGGTAAAAACTATGGTACGCATACCAGTACTGATACAGGAAGCTCTGGCTACTGGTACGCAGAAATCCGATACTGGTACGTGGAATAAAATACAGAAAGCAGCATATTATATGAGACACCCTGCCACTGTATCTCATGATAGAGGAAAGAAGTGAACTTATACAGCTCTCCTGTGATGGATTACTGAAGTCCATATTCAAAAGGATGAATGTCACAGATTTTTTGTTGGCGAGAATATGAGAGTGCTGTTTGATATCGTCAAAGTCTGCTTGTGTTTAGCACAACATATAGCTGTGAATGTGCTCCCCCCCCCCTTCGTTACATAAAAAACAAACACACGAATAAAGTAAACATCGAATGTGACTTATGACTAAAACTACCTAATATTGAGCCAGACATGAGGGAGCTGTGCTTGATAAAACAAGCCCACCCTTTTCATTAGCGATAGAAGCAAATTAGCCTACTGTAACAGTATATGAATCAGTGTGCACCAATATGTCATTAAGTATTGTGCCTTTTTTTCCTATACCAAAACATTTTTTTATATATATATTGTATGCATTATTAAAATTTAATGGTGATACTACTTTTTACTTGAATGTTATTACAAAGCAGCCAATCTTAATACCAATTTAGTTATGTAATTATTCATTTTTAAATACAATAAAACCTGCTATGACGGAAACAGGAAAGACCAAAGATATATTTCGTTTTAGGCAGGTTCCTTTTTATAGGTTTTTCTATATTAGCTTTACGTTTTTTATCTGGTGGTACACAGAAGTATGAACTTCGATTTAGTGGTACGTCGGTCTAAAAGTTTGGGAACCCCTGCTCTAGAAGAACCATGATCCTTGATATATCTTCTATCCAAGAAACTGAACGCTAATAATCCTACAACAGTCCCATCAAAGAGACAAAAATATTGTTAAATATCCCGTAGAAATTATCATTATTAAAATACTTTTTTTCATTTAGCTTATGCAGTCATATTGCGTACCTTACTTTATTGTGTAGGGAAAGTGGACTTGAATGAGATAGGGGATGAATGTATAACAACAAAAATGTTTATATGGTCTACAATCATAAATAACTTGGTATTTCATTTGATAGATGGTAGCACTGAGATAATTCAACGGATATAGTTTCAAAACAGTACATATTACAGAAGATTAGAATATTCCACAAAGTGTATTTTTCAACAAGTTCTTCTGTTTGAGCTTTAAAGCATTTAATAGAAAAAATCTTAAAATTTTATATATTTTTGCACGCTAAAATGTTATAATTTCTTGTTATAATTATATAATAAAAGTGGGAAAATATTGACAATATTTACTAAAACTAATATTTTGAAAAAATTTATGAAAATAGTTATCTCAAATATTTTATTGATAGAATTTTTAAATTTTACAAGAGATATAAATGCATAATATTAGTTAATGAAATAATATGTTGTCATTTTTATTGTACATATTTTATAAAGTAAAAATATTTGTTACATAAGATATATTTATTTTTTGAGTCCCTCCTTTAATTTAGAACTACAATCCAATGTTTGATATACTTAAAACAGTAAAACATTAAAACATATGTCATAAATAATCGGTAAATAAAATATACCATTGTACTATAGAATAAAATGTTTATGGAATAAAATGAACATATGCATGCATTAAAAAAATAATTATTAAAATTAAACAAGATTTTTTTTATTGAAACTGTCGTGCCAATAAGTTACTAAATACTGAAATATTATTTTAAACAATACTTTAAAATTAACAATTGTATATACTTAAAGTTATTGTCTAAATATGAAAATTGTCTTAATCATCCACACTCTCTCCTACTTACTAAATTATATAGATTTATTGAATTTAAATATGTCTGTTGTGATGAAAAGGAAGAAGAGGATGTGCAAATAATAGATAATTTTCTGCTGTCAATCTGTAGAAGTTGACATACATCATTACATCCGTGGGGAACAGTTGAATCGTCGCGCGTCGGGATCAGGACAAAACTAAGTTTTTCACGGTTTTTAAGGACATTGAAAAAATTCTCTTATTTTTGAAATGTCGTACTGCACTTGCTATTGAGTGTATAAAAAAGTTGTAAATATGAAAGTTGTAGAGAATTTTGTCCTCTTTAACAGTGTAATTAACAAATAATACGCTACGACAACGGATCTCGAGATATTTAAAAAACAACAATAAAAGTCCCAAAATTTTGGTGGTTTTTGGCCACAGAAAATTCTCCCTTAAGAAATTTTGTTGGATAATTCGGTTTTTCCATGCTGGCCTTATTATATACAAGTCAAAAAAATAAAATCTTCTACCTGACCTTTTGCAAGGTAACATGTACATTTCCCCTGGACTATTTGTTTTAAGTTCTATTTTTTATTATTAATTGGAAATTGTACAGATTGCTTATATTGTGATTTATCTCACCTTAAAAACTTGAACTGTTTTATAGTTTCTATTTCACTATATGTTCCAAATTAAAAATTTTTATACAGATCTACTTCAAAATTTGAAATGCAAGACTTATGGTTACTTTATAAAGGGTCACTCCACAGAATTTCAACAAACATGGGTTTGGCGGACCAGTTTTGATTTTCTCAACCTGTATAAAAAATAAGTTAAAACCCATTTTCAAATAAATTCTATCTTAAAAATCTTTTTAATTAAAAGGTGTCAAAAACAGCAATTTTGCACATTTTTTAAAAGTCAAAGATATATAAAATATTCAAAAGTTTTGAACTAATAACAATGTAATATATACAGGATTTATCTGTAGTTAAAGACCAATTTTTAAAATACTCTTTTAAAGTAAAAATTCCAATTTTGAAAAAAATATGCCATGAAGGGAAAGAGATAATGGTAAGATTTTTTTTATGTGTGTTATTACTATTTCCAAAATTGTGTGTGCTTAAGACTGCATGGCCAAAGTGAAAATTTCAATGATGATCATAATGGATTTGAAGTAATATTATATATATATATTATATCATATGAAGTGCCAATTCCCTTTTTTGTTTCAGTTCATTGTTAAACTAGCTATTTTAATCCATTTTCAACTTTCCAGTCAGTAAAAGGCAATATTCACATATTTATGCATGTATATATAAGTATATATTATGTACAACAGTACATATATTCATATTGAATTATATTTGAAACTATATTAATATGTTTTCCGCTGGTAAACAAAACTTTTAGCACATAAAACATTCGCTATGCTTCTTACATAACTTTTTACACTGAATTCTAACATGTAATCAAAATTTTTCTATCACTCACAGTTTTTGCACAATGACTATTTTAAATATTGTATTTTTGGAATCTTAATCAGTGGCATAGCATTGGGAAATGCTTGTATGCTTAGCATATACCCTGGATAAATTTACAATTTAAAGACTACACTTTAATATAAATCATTTTGAACTATTTTAATAACTAAATAATTTTAAAACTATTGGACCGTTTTTTTTTAACCCATTTAAACACAATATTGGGAGTCATTACTATTCTGTACTAAGAGAAAAGAAAAAAAGGTAAAAAAATTTAATTAAATCAAGAATCTCTTTATATTATCACAAATTGGCAACAGTCTAATAATTTATCCTATCACAATAAGGAAATATTTAGACACTTTTTTTTCAAATTAATTTATCGAGTAACAAGATTATCTAAAATTTAAACAAACTTGTAATATTCAAGCCAATTATCTTATTCTATGCTTATCAAAATCTAATATAACAAATACTGAAAAATTCTGCACTTAAAAAGTTTTTGAAGCAAAGATAAATTTTCAAAAATCTAAAAACAAATTGAAATTGATCAAGAGTGGCATATTTTTCAGCACTTAGATTACATCCCACTCTTTCCTTTGTTCTTTATGTGTATGAAGCAGAAGTATTTGTATATTTCCATATTTATCAAATTATTATGAAAATAGCATACTTTCTCTTGAGTAAGATTCTCTTATTTAATCTCTTATTCACAAGGAAAACATTTAAAAAAAGTAAATTAAAATTTTCAAAATACAAATAATAAAGTACAGAGAGATTGTTCATTAATGTAATTTCCAGTAGCTGAATTTAAACAAAAACATTAGAGAAAGAAGTAGCTTCACCTATTTATTATTAATATAAAGTAAAAGCACAGGAAAAGATTGTAATAAAAAAATAGAAACAAAAATGATTACAATATAATCTTGGCAGATGATTTAAACAACATAAATTAACCCATAAAGACAAGGTATGAGGCAATCTATTGTTTCATATTACAAAAAGAGAATAAATCTTAACTCTGAAATTAGAAACATGATCTGGAAATAAATTTATACATAAGTCTCACCTCAAACAATAAGCCATCACCAGACACGACAACAATGCCATCCCATTGTGAAAGATCCGCTTTCTTTACATAATCTCTAGCACAATTAGCTCTGTCTGAAACACACAAAATATATTAGATTAACAATAAGAAAAGATTTTTTTAATTTTATCTAAATCAGTAAATCTATAAGTAAAAATGCATAAATGACAACAATCAGTTTTAAATTTTATTGTTTTAGAAATCTAAATTACTAATTCCCACATATAAACATTAAAGATAAAAAAGTATACATCCAATAAAGCTAATGATTATGATAGTGTTTTCATAAAGAAAATTAATATAAAACTTTTTCCATGTAGACAAGACATTCCAAAAAGTTTCATTTAATCATGCAATTAAAAAAAAACATACCTGTTCAAATCTAATTTACTATCACATATTTTTTAATGGAATAATAGTTAGTAAAATCTAAAACACTTTTGTCAGATTAATATTCAGATAAAGCCACTTTCACATACAAAAGGAAAAATAAGAAAAAAATACCTATTAAAGTGTCTTTGAGGAAAACAATACTATTGTGAAAATGTTAATTTATGATAATAAAAATCTTTTAAAATAATAAAACGATTTAGATGTTTTAAATTCAAAAATTTTCAATCACGTCTAAAGTTTTTAAGAGCATGAATTTTTCTATTAGCCATATGATGCTTTAAAGCAGTAGTTTACAAACTATGAGTCGCAGGCAGTGGTGGGATTCAAATAATTTAACAACTGGTTCTCTGCCCTAATGACTTTTTTTTTAATTAAAAACAAGTTTCTTTGATTAAGAAAAACTTTCAAAAAAATAATCATCTTATTTTAAAATAGATTCATAATAAACACACACACACAATTTTTTTTTTTCTCTAATAGTCAACTAATAATCTGTTTTCTCCATTATAATTTTTTTTATAATAAAAATATCATAGCTGACAAACACAAAAAAAAGTTTTTCTTTTAATTCTAAAAATGAAATTTCAACTTTTACCCTGCAAATCCTGAGAAAACACATATCTATACTATTATATAAAGAGGAAACGGTGACTGACTGACTGACTTAGTGACTCATCAACGCCCAGCTGAAACTACTAAAGTCAGGGTCACGCAATTTGGACTGTAGATTGCTGTTATGGCCTAAGCAAGCAATAAGAAGGGATTTTTGAAAATTCCCCCCGGAAGGGGGTTAAAGGGGGGGGGGGGGTTCGAATGTTTCAGGTCATTTTGCCATATCTCAGCAGCAGTTATAGGTAGGAGCTTGAAATTCAAGAAAACAAATCTACTAAAAAAATGATTAAACACCTGTTTCAGCGATTTTAGAAATTCCCCCCAGAAGGGGGTTAAAGGGGGGTGGTCGAATGTTTCAGGTCATTTTGCCATATCTCAGCAGCAGTTATAGGTAGGAGCTTGAAATTCAAGAAAACAAATCTACTAAAAAAATGATTAAACTCTTATTTCAGCGATTTTAGAAATTCCCCCCAGAAGTGGGTTAAAGGGGGGGGGCTCGAATGTTTTAGGTCATTTTGTCATATCTCAGCAGCAGTTATAGATAGGAGCTTGAAATTCCAGAAAACAAATCTACTAAAAAAATGATTAAACTCCTATTTCAGCGATTTTAGGAATTCCCACCAGAAAGGGGTTAAAGGGGGGGTGGTCGAATGTTTTAGGCCATTTCGCCATATCTCAGCAGCAGTTATAGGTAGGAGCTTGAAATTCCAGAAAACAAATCTACTAAAAAATGATTAAACACCTATTTCAGCGATTTTAGAAATTCCCCCCAGAAGGGGGTTAAAGGGGGGTGGTCGAATGTTTTAGGTCATTTCGTCATATCTCAGCAGCAATTTTATGTAGGAGCGCGAAATTAAGGAAAACAAATCTACTAAAAAAATGATTAAACACCTATTTCAGCGATTTCAGAAATTCCCCCAGAAGGGGGTTAAAGGGGAGTGGTTGAATATTTTTGGTATTTTCGACATTTCTCAGCAGCAGTTATAAGTAGGAGCGCGAAAATTAGGAAAACGAAGCTACTAAAAAATGATTAAACATCTATTTTAGCGATTTCAGAAATTTCCCCCCCCCCCCCCCCCCCCGAAGGGGGATAAAGGGGGTGATCGAATATTTTAGGTCATTTCCCCATATCTCAGCAGCAGTTATCAGTAGGAGTGCGAAAATCAGGAAAACAAATCTACTAAAAAAATGATTAAACACCTATTTCAGCGATTTCAGAAATTCCCCCAGAAGGAGGTTAAAGGGGAGTGGTCGAATATTTTTGGTATTTTCGACATTTCTCAGCAGCAGTTATAAGTAGGAGCGCGAAAATTAGGAAAACGAAGCTACTAAAAAATGATTAAACATCTATTTTAACGATTTGTTAAAGGGGGGTGGTCCAATGTTTTAAGTCATTTTTCCATATCTCAGCAGCAGTTATAGGAAGGAGCGCAAATATCCGGAAAACAGATCTACTAAAAAATGATTAAACATGTATTTCAGCAAATTTTAGAAATTCCCCTCCCGGAGGGGGTTAAAGGAGGGGGGGTGAATGTTTTAGGTCATTTTGCCGTATCTCAGCAGCAATTTTAGTTAAGAGCACAAAAATCAGGAAAACATATGTACTAAAAACATGATTAAACATGTATTTCGGCGATTTCAGAAATTCCCCTCCCGGAGGGGGTTAAAGGGTGGTGGTCGAATGTTTTAGGTCATTTCGCCATATCGCAGCAGCAATTATAGGTAGGAGCGCGAAAATCAGGAAAATAAATCTACAGAAAAAAAAGATCAAACACGTATTTCAACGATTTTAGAAATTCTCCCCTGAAGGTGGTTAAAGGGGATGGTCAAATGTTTTAGGTCATTTCGCCATATCTCAGCAGCAATTTTATGTAGGAGTGCGAAATTAAGGAAAACAAATCTACTAAAAAAATGGTTAAACACGTATTTCAGCGATTTTAGAAATTTCCCCCCAAAGGGGGTTAAAAGGGGGGGGGGGATTGAATGTTTTAGATCATTTTGTCATATCTCAGCAGCAGTTTTAGTTAGGAGCGTGAAAATCAGGAAAACAAATCTACTAAAAAATGAATAAAACACAAATGTCAGCAATGGGGGGGGGGGGGGGGGGAGGAGGGTCGAATTTTTTAGGTCATTTCGCCATATCTCAGCTTTTATGTAGGAGGGACAAAAAAAATTACAACAAATCTACTAAAAAATTGGTTAAACACATGTATTTCGGCGATTTTGGAAATTTCCCCCAGAAGGTGATTAAACGGTTTCAAAAGTTTCGGGTCATTTCGCCATATCTCTGCAGCAGATTTAGGTAGGAGCGTAATATTCCGGAAAGCACATCTACTAAAAAATGGATAAACACGCATTTCAGTGATTTTAGAAATTCCCCCGAAGGGTTTTAAAGGGGAAAATTTTAGGACATTTTGCCATCATTAGGACATCTCAGCAGCTGTTTTATGTAGGTGCGCGAAATTCAGGAAAACAAATGATTAAACACGTATTTCAGTGAATTTAGAAACCTCTCCCCCCCCCCCCCCCCCCCCCCCCCCCGCCCTGAAGGTGGTTAAAGGGGTATTCGAAAGTTTTAGGTCATTTCGCCATATCTCAGCAACAGTTTTTGGTAGAAGCGAGAAATTCGGGAAAACAAATGTTACTAAAAACATTACATTGTTTACCCGTGCAAAGCCGGGACCGGGCCGCTAGTTAGAAATAAAGATAGAGAACTGCACACTTGCAGCATTAGCAAAAACTGACACATTAATTTCTGACCAAAAAAAAGGTTAAATAATCAAAGACGTCATATCCCCCCCCCCCCCTCTCTTTTTAAATTAAAAATAAAAAAGCCGTGCATCATTAATTAATATAAATTATGAAACACAGAAAATAAAGAATGCTTTATTTCTTGCAAAAATACTTCCCAAAAGCAGAAAAGAAAAATATTCCCCTTGTACAAAATTCTGTACAAAGAATGTAAGATATTACTGAAGTCTCTAATATCATGAGAATACTAACTCACTGGTTGTCGAGAATTCATACTGATACCCTTGCTTTGGCAAGAAATTCTTGTCAAGTCTTCAAAGATAATCTGGTTGATTTTTATATAATAGTAACAAATGTTGGTATCTCTGTTTTTATAATAATAATAACAGTACATATGTTGGATGACACATCTGCATTTGTATCAGCAATTAAAATTTAGAAAATTTAATAGATGAGAATAAAACCAAACACATTCTTTAAAAACATTTCATGCGATAACTACCCATAGGTAGCTGCTTTAGAAATAATATTCTTTAAAAAGTAAATTATAAGTTCAAAAGCATCAAGTTCTGAAATGTTGTCTACCATTATTTGGAAAAAAAAACTTTGAATATGGATATTAGCTTTGTATGAATGTTAATACTCTCTAATAAAGATACAGAACACCAGCATATTTATCAAAACTAAGATAGTGAGAAAATGACATGATAGGTGCAATTTTACTTATTTTATTCAATATCATAATCAAAACAGTTAAAATAATAGATGATTAAAAATACAGAAAATGATGAATCTCTTTAAAAAATCTTCTGTTTTTACATCTTTGGAAAGCAAATAATATAAAAAATAATAAATAAATAATAATATTAATAAAAAGAAAAGTGCCCAGTTAAACTAATGGCATTCAGCTCACAGGTTATTCCCACTAATTGTATATTATACTCTTATTTCAAAGAATAATGCCCCTCGAAAAATAAAGAAAACAACAATAAATTAAGGGGGAGATTAGTCCCCCATTCCCCCCTATATACTTAACCAATGAACCCCCAAAACTAATCAGGGAAGCACCTTATCACAATGAACCTACATACAAAATTTGAAGCAAATCAGATAATACTGAATGAAAAACCCATTCATCTAAATTAAGGGAGAGATTACCCTCCCCCAATTCCTCCCTTTATACTTAACCAATGAACCCCCAAAACTAATCAGGGAAGCACCTTATCACAATGAACCTATATAGAAAATTTGAAGCAAATCGGATAATTCTGAATGAAAAACCCAGTTATCTAAATTAATGGGGATTAGCCTCCTGTTCACCCCTTTATACTTAACCAATGAACCCCAAAACTAATCAAGGACGCGCCTTATCACAATGAACAAGCAAATTGGATATTTCTGTCAAGAGTTATCGCGTTACATACATACATTACATACAGAACCTGCGGGAACATTAGCTCTTGATAGGCTTTGATAGCCTGTGAGCTAAAAAAAAAAATCACTAAACTTTATAGAAAAAAAAATTTAATTGAAAATTTTGTCTAATTAAGTTTGTTAAATACTACAAGTGTAGATTCCCCAAAATCTAGAAGGAGCCAATGTCTCCTAAACACAAAAAATTCAGTGGCCACATTGTGAAACAAACACACAAGAACAATAACGTTTATATGGAAAAAAAAAAAAAAAAAAAAAAAAAAAACTAAACAAAAAAACTCAGAAATTCAAAGTGAAAAAAAAAAATTTAATACATACACTGAAACAAAACACAGACTAATTACATCAAATGTGTATATTTAATTTAATTATAAAATTCTTTAAATTTCAATATTAAGAATAATATAAATCTTAAACTATGTACATTCAGAAAATACAGTTGGGCAAGATACAGTTAAAAAAAATATGTACAGTGGATGATCGGTTAACGAACACTTTTGTCAGAAATTTTTATGTTCAGTTAATGAACACCTCACAAAACAAAGCAAAGAAGAAGCAATACTGCGTTTCAGATTTGCAGATCTGTATTTAATTGCATCTACTATTATCGACTCAGAGAACATTTTAAAAGTTGTATACTAATTAATGCAGGGGCTACTGGGGGTATGGGCCCTGCATTTTAGGGTCCTCAAATTAGAAAGAACAGTACAAAAACATTAATTTTTATATTTTGTGTCCTTTTTTAAGGAAAATATTTTTAATTGGAAGTTAATTTTAAATTAAAGTGTAATTACTGCTTAAAGTGATAAAAACATAACACAAAAAGGCTTAAAAATACCTTTTAACATATAGATGACACATGTTTCATGCGCTCTAATGGCGACTTCTTCAGATCAAAATGATAAATAAAATATTCTCGCAAAGTTTTTGAAAATGATAAGCATAAAAATGTTTTTATGTCATCTGTATTAAAAGGTATTTTTAAGCATTTTGTGTTATGTTTTTATCACTTTAAACAATAACTACACTTTAATTTAAAGTTAACAAGTGATTTTATTATATTATTTGGTTATTAGCTTAATTACTTTAGCTGAAATTTAGTTCCTAAATTATTAACAGGCTCTAGGTTCCACTTGAGCTTTATCAGGCTCTGCCGTAAACATGATCTTTTAGAGAACTAATGGAGTTTTTGATAGGTCAAAGTGATAAACTTATATGATTTAATGCTGTAGTCAATGAACGTGATCCTAAAAGTTTTTACAAATGGCATGTCATTTATTTTTTTAAGTACGGCACGACACGGACAAAGCCATGAAACTGAGACCTGTCCATATGAAATGCGGACGTATATTAACCCAATTAAAATGGGAAGATTGAAAATTCCAGAAAGAAAAAAAAGCTTTTGTCAAATATTTAATGCCCCACAAACTCAAAAAAAAAAAAAAAAATGAATTGCTGAAAGAAGGACAAGACTGTACTCGTATGTATGTAATGTATATTTTATTATTGTTACATTTAAATAAATTTATGTAGAATTTATATTATTTTTTATATATTATTTAGCTTTTAAGAACGAATTAATTGAATTCCTATACAAATCTATACAAAATCTATGATCGGTTAGCGAACTTTGTTTTGGAACGGATTAAGTTCGTTAACCGATCACCCACTGTATAAGCAAAGCAATCATGGTAGTGGGGAATATTGGGAAAATAATTTTGATTTTGTCATGCAAAAATACATGTAAAATAAATTGTGAATATGCGAGATGTTTTTACCCCATAAAAATCTAAACACACTTCAAAAGTTTGTTTTTCTATGAGAAAAAAAAATCTTATCAGATACTATGTAAAATTATCATTATTACTGTTACAAAGAACACTGTAACTCGAATATATTTAAAGCAATAGTTTGCTGTCTTAAACAGATCATTTTGAAATGTTATTAAAAAAATAATAATAATAAAGTTTGTTATGAGTTTTGGTCTTAATCTTTCTTCTTGAATATGTTTAAAAAAGTATAGATATTGGTTTTGTATATAGTTAAACCAGATTGTTCTTTAAAAAAAAAATATATATTATGCAAAATTACGTTGAATTAAAATTCAAGTCAATTGATTCTGCTAATTTTATAATTCTGCTATTTTTTGAAACACCATAATTGTCTGGTAATGGTAACATCTGGTCTTTTCATGTTATTTTATACCTTACTATGTGCTGTATATTGTGACTGAGTTTCATTAAAATCTACATGTAATATTTTGTGTTATTGCTATTTTTGTGATTTTTCCTTAATTTTTGGAAATAACAAATAAATAGTAGTCTCTTCCAATTGGTGGAAAAAAATGTATTTTAGGGGTTAAATATTAAATATTCTCTCTCTCTTCATATATACATATAATTAAAATGAAATCACAAGTGTAAAAATCAAAGGAAAAGGTAACACAAAAATAAAACATTGTAAGTCGAAGATGCAAATATAAGAAACTATGATATATATATATATATATATATATATCATTACACTGGGCTGTTTAATAGCCTCTGCTTGTTAACTAGGAGAAGACCCTTTAAATGCCTCAGAGGAGGACTTAAAGGAATCGACTGGGAGCAGGGACTTGATGTCCAATCCGCACCTACCATCGGTGCAGCCTGTTAGTACCCTTGCCTAGTGCATGGGGAACGAACGCGGATGGGCTTCCTCCAACCCGCTTGGCCAGCGTGGAGGAATTTGGCCACCTCCCCCCTTATTTTACCATGAATTCACAAAACAAATCACGGCCCTCAATTCCCGGCAGTCTGCATGTTCCTGATTACGGCAGCGATCAGAAAGACATGAAGACAGAGGGTGCTAAGAATCACCGGGCTCGGTTTGGCTGCCATAAGTTGATGACCTTGGCTACGTATAATGGACGATCCTTATCTTCTGAAAGTCGTTTACAGGAACTTGAAGAAGAATTAGAAAGAATCAACTGGGACATCCTAGGATTATGCGAAATAAGAAGAAAAGGTGAAGAGAAGATTGATCTTGCCAGTGGGCATGTATTGTACTACAGAGGTACAGAAGATGGAAAAACAAGTGGTGTAGGATTTCTGATTCATAAAAGGTGGAAGAATCACATCGTAGAATATGATAGTGCATCAGATAGAGTTGCAAGGTTAGTTATACAAGTGTCAAAAAGATACAAACTGCAAATTACCCAAGTTTATGCACCAACAATTAGCTATACTGATGAAGAAATTGAGGATTTCTATGAAGAAGTAGCTTCAATGCATCAAAAAGGAAAATGCTACATAAAATTAATAATGGGAGACTGGAATGCTAGAATTGGGGAAAAAAAGAAAGGTGAGTTCTCAGTAGGAATTCATGGATATGGGGTGCGTAATGAAAGAGGAAACAGATTGATTGAATTTGCAGAATGTGAACAGATGTATATCATGAATTCATTTTTCAAGAAAAAGCCACAAAGAAAATGGACATGGCGTAGTGCAAATGGCTCAACAAGTGAAATCGACTACATCTTGACAAACAAAAAGCATCTTATTCAGGATTGCAGCGTTCTCAATAACTTCAATACAGGAAGCGATCACAGGTTAGTTAGATGCAAACTGCTTTTAAATACTAAAGTGGAAAGAATGAAGCTTTTGCAATGCTCAAAGAAATCAGTCGATATTATAAATCTCCAGAAACATAAAGAAGAATTTAATTTAGAACTTAAAAATCGTTTTCAAGTACTTCAATCAATCTTAGAAGAAGAACAAGATGTTACAGTAGTGAACAAGAAAATAACAAATACTCTACAAGAAATTGCAAGGACGATAGCTGGTGAAGCACAAGTAAAGCAAACAAAGAAAATAACAGAAGAAACAAGAAGACTGATGAAGAAACGCAGAGAATTTAAAATGAAGAAAAACTATCCTAAATCAAGAGTTGAATATGCAGAATTATGTAAAACGGTAAGAAAATGTGTTACAGAAGATATCAGAAAATTTAACTGTGATCTTGTCAAAAAAGTTCTAGAAGATAACAAAAGTTTAAAATCAGCTAAGCGCAAACTGTGTGTTGGAAGAAAAGGTATTTTTGCACTGAAGACAGCAGATGGAACAATCACCAAAATCAATAATGAAATAGTACACATTGTCGAAAAATTCTATAACGATCTATATAAATGTGAAGATCAAAGGGAAATCAACCTACGTGATCCACTAGTAAACATAACAGAAACTGAAGAGATAATCCCAGTGATGAGAGATGAAGTTGTACAAGCCATTAGAGGCATGAAAAAAGGTAAATGCCCTGGCGAAGATGCAATTACAATTGATCTTATCAAAGAAGCAGGAGAAGAATTTGCAAAAATGCTAGCCTTACTGTTTTCCAAATGTCTCGAGAAATCAGATGTACCAGAAGATTGGAATAATGCTGTGATGGTGTTACTTTATAAGAAAGGAGAAAAGGAAAACATTAAAAACTACCGTCCAATCAGCTTACTGTCAGTGATTTATAAAATTTTCACCAAAGTTTTAACGACAAGACTTGAATCAGCTCTGGACTCAGCTCAACCTAGAGAACAAGCAGGATTTCGAAGTGGATTTAGCACAATGGATCATATTCAAACAGTAAGGGAAGTTATAGGAAAACATAAAGAATATAATTTACCTCTCTGTCTTGCCTTTATTGATTATGAAAAAGCATTTGATTCGGTCTACACATCTGCAGTAATTACTTCTCTGGAGAACATTGGTATAGACAAACCTTATATCAATATCATAAAGAAGATCTACAAGAAAGCAACAGCCACCATCCGTTTGGACAAAGGAAAAGCGAAGATCAAGCTTGAAAGAGGAGTAAGACAAGGAGACACCATTTCGCCTAAGCTTTTTACTGCTGTCTTAGAGAGTATTTTCAAGAAGCTGGTTTGGGAAAACAAAGGGATTAGAATAAATGGGGAATATTTAAGCCATCTCCGGTTTGCTGATGACATTTTAATTTTCAGTAATAGCCCTGAAGAATTGCAAAATATGCTAAAAGATTTGGCAGAAGCTAGCATTAATGTGGGATTAAAAATAAATTTGGAAAAGACTAAGGTGATGTTCAATTCATTTGCATCAAAAAAGAAAATCGTCTACAACAACACTGAGATTAAAGATGTTGAAAGTTATGTGTACCTTGGACAAGAAATATCTTCAGACAACAGTATCATGAATGAAATCAATAGAAGAATAAGAAATGGATGGAGTGCTTTTGGGAAGAACAATATTATTCTGAAAAGTAACATGCCTCTTTGTTTGAAAAGAAAGGTGTTTAACCAATGTGTTTTGCCTGCACTAACTTATGGAGCAGAAACTTGGACACTAACAAAACGGATGGTACAAAGATTACAAACAACACAGCGAAGTATGGAAAGATGTATGCTAGGCATAACCAGAAGAGACCGAAAGAGAATAACGTGGATAAGAAGTCAGACGAAAGTTTTTGACATTATCGAGAGAATTAAATGGCTAAAATGGAAATGGGCTGGGCACATTGCAAGAAGACAAGACAATAGATGGAGCACAAACACCCTACAGTGGTATCCCAGAGATGTAAAACGACCAAGAAGACGACCTCAAGTAAGATGGAGTGACGAAATCAGAAAAGTGGCCGGTGTTAATTGGATGACTAAAGCACTAGACAGGCAACAATGGAAAAATCTGGGGGAGACCTACATCCAGCAGTGGATTGAAAACGGTTGATGATGATGATGATGATGATATCATTACACTAGAAAAATTTAAGTACAAATTTAGTAATGAAAATATGAAACTCCAATTCAATTGCACTTATCATATTACATTTAAAAAAAAAAAAAATCAGTTTGAAGTATAATGAAATAAATTATCTAAACAGTATTTAAAATTCATCATTTTAAAATATCACACCAACAAAAACTGTCAATGAACTTTTAAAAAAGTGAAAACCTTATTTTTCAAAATGCTGATGATGTGAATTTTATCAATATCTCATAGAAAACAAATCTGATATTAATAACAGAACAAAATATATATATATATATCAAATGAAGATTAAACTACAATAATCTTATCAAATGTACCTTACGTAAATATGTTATGATGCAACAATTTCATGTTTAGATTTAGAGATAACAGAATTAAGATTAAAAAGATCATCAGTTACATGACTTTTTAATAAAGCAAAAGATAACTCACAGATTAACAAAAGATAACTGTTTGAAATATGATACATTATATAAAAAAAAAAGCACATTCAACCCCTTAACTGATATTATTGTAATAAACATGAAATATTCAACAATTTTTTTTAGTTTTATTGCAAATAGTAAAATTATTCAATCACTACTCTTCAGAAATACAACAAAATGAAAAAGCAAACAATAGATTAACTCAATACAGTGAAATAGGTTTAAAATTAGACAGAATTCTGTACTACTCAAAATAGCAAAAACAGAAAATATGTTTTAGGAGAAAACCCTTTTACAAAAGTTAAACATTTAGAAGTTGAAGGATGCTATGTTTTAAAGCATAATTAAACTGATAACTGACAATTTTGTTCCTTAAAATTTTTCTTAAGTATAATATACTTTTCAAAAGATTATATATTGTATGTAATATATGTATCTAAAACATATTTTCTAAATAGCAAGATGAGAGCAGTGCAATAAAGTTCTTTTGTAATATAAACTTAAAAAAAAAAAAAAAAAAGAAGAAGAAGCAGCAAATAACTTTAAAACCCTTGATTCTAAAGAGGGGAAAAAAAACTTTTCCTTTGTTTTGTCAATCTATATCTATATATTACATATATATTATATTTATTAATTAATCATTTCTTTAAATTTTTTTCAATTTTTAAATGAAAAAACATTTTGAAATTATTAATAAACTGCAGCAAAGCCAAAGAAAGAGAAAGAATTGGGAATTTAGTCTTATGATCAATAGCAAAAAATCAAAGTGAGATGGAAAATGCATGTCATAGATGTTTCAGTATGTAGGTTAATGAGTATAAAACATAGGATGATGTTTTGTTTTTAACTTTTAAAATCATAAGACTAATCATGTTGCTGGTTTAAAGATGAACTTGTAAACCTTGACAGCTCAAAGAAAGGAATATGAAATTTGATTAAAGAATTAATTTAAAGAACTTATTTAAATATTGATAACTCTTTATTATATTTCTCCTCCTCTCTGCCCTTAATTGCAGTTCTGCAAATTATTTTTAAATATCCACATGAGTGTTGTAGACAAGAACTTTATCAGCTTTTTAGAGTCCTGTATTGGGTTGAGTAACCTAATTTTGCCTGAAGCCTGAACCTACCTCAACCTGCAGTTAGGGCCAATGCTAATTTTTTCCATTGAGGATTGGGTTCTAATCGGACTGACTCTCATTTTTTTTTCTGTGCGTTGGGTTTAGAATGACCTGATTCTCCAAAAGAAAGTCCAGAATATTGTTTCAGATGAAAAAATAATATTTTAATGTGAATGGGAACATATATCTTCATTTTTCTACACAAAAGAAAAAAAATATATAAAAAATACAATTATGGAATTTTTTTAAATAATTGGATTAAAATATGGATAAAAGAACATTAAACAAATTATGTTTATTTGGGTACTGACTGACCATGTGTTGATGTCAGAATGATGTGAGTGCAATCCTGGAACACCTGAGTCTCAGAATTTTAATATTTTAATAATTAACAAAAATATTAATAACTCATCTCTTTCTTTGCAAGCCGGTTTTCAGCACTTGCCCAGGCCCAGAACCCGATTTACAACAGTGAACGAGAATGAAGAACCATTTGAATGAAGAATGTGTTATTTTGAAATTCTGTTTTAACTTCTATTGACTAAGCCATTTGGTTTATTTAAAAACAAAAAACATATTCTGAAAGATTGTACTTTTACATCTCAAATGTTGCAATCAATTAAAAAAAAAATGATGTTAACCCTTTGAAAGAAGGTCGTTTGGACATATGCTCTTAAAGCTGAAACCTTCTTCTAATTGACGGTATAATTAGTTTTAAAAAATATGAATTTTAACGGTTTCCAAAATACTGTTGAACACAGGTTATTTTGCACCTCAAGAGACTATTTTTTTCTTACCGTAAAATACCGTTAATCTGCCCTTCCCGATTAAGCGCCCCCCTCCCACTTTGTAAACAAATTGGAAAATTCAAAAAATCCCGAGAAAGCTCCCTCCCCCAAAAGAAATTTCGCCATGCACGTCAAGATCAACACCAAAAATTTTATCTCCGGAGTGTTTTTTTTTTTTTTCCGACGGATCAGAAAGGCGTGACGATTCTTTGATATATCTCAAACATGTACAAACACATTATTGATCTGAAAAAGCAATATAACCAAACATTAGTTTTGCTGTAAATTTATCTCCATGGCGATATGAAGGTAATAAAAATATCGATAGTGAGAGTTTCTCATGAAATAAGTTAAAAAAATGTGTATTTGATGCTGTGTGGAAAATATTTTGATTAAAAGAGAATCTATTTATTTTATTAAAGAATTTATAGTCGTATTTAACATTATTATGAAAACAAATCACAAAAAAATATCGATTGATTGATCAGATCAATCAATTTGTCGATACACAGTCGAATTTGTTGTGTAATTTGTGCTATTTTTGTGGTAGTAATGTTTTTTGTTTTAATAATCTGTCAACACTACCAATTCGTTCTATATGTTCTCAATTTTTGTGATTTGTATTATTTATTTAACATTTATAGATACGAAATCATGATAAAAAAAAAAAAAAACGGTTATTTAATATCGATTGATTGATCAGATCAATCGATTTGTCGATACACAGTCGAATTTGTTGTGCAATTTGTGCTATTTTTGTGGAAGTAATGTTTTTTGTTTTAATAATCTGTCAACACTACCAATTCGTTCTATATGTTCTCAATTTTTGTGATTTGTATTATTTATTTAACATTTATAGATACGAAATCATGATTTTTTTTAAAAATGGTTATTTAATCTTCCTAACTTTCAACAGATGGCGACACCACATAAAATGTTACTAGTTCTCGAAATTACTTCAGGACATTTTCAACTGCAATTTCTCAGTGTTTTTTAATTATTTTAAATTATTAAGTTCTTTTTATTTTTCTGTTACCATATTATTGACAGATATTAGTGTTATTATTTATCTAAATGCATTCCAGTTTCAAAGCTTCTGAAATCCAGAATTTTCTATATTTTAAAATCGCCATTAATCGTGAAGTTATACTGTTTTTCTATTTTGTCTATCATTTTGTTTTTAAAATGTTTTTCTTTTGTTACTTTATTAAAATAATGCATGCGTTGCGATGATCAGCCATTAGCATCCCCCCCCCCCACACACACACACCACCCATAAATATCATATACTACAGTTTTAATACCATGTAAGCGCCCCCCCTGCTTATTTTACGATTTTCCATCATGTTTAGGGGGGCGGATTAACGGGATTTTACGGTATGCTAAAAGTTACTCAAAGACACTTTTTCAACACAATTTTTTTAGAACATCTTGGTAGACCAGATTTACATCACCCACAAGAATTTTGAAATGTTTGCACGAGAAGAAATATTTAAAAAAAAAATAAAATCTGAGAAATTTTTGACGATAACCCATAATAACGGGGTGTTTCTGTATGGTCACACTTGCTTCAGATGACGTTTCCACTATTTAATATGCATATATTTTCACATGATTTTATAAAGGACTTGGAAACAGTTATATTTATAAACGGCTAAAATTTCAGAGAGTTTGGACGACAAAAACTATTATTTTTTTATATTACTGAACCCGAAATAAAAACCAAACAAGCGAGAAGAAAACATATTAATTTTACAACATGACAGCAATATTTCTGATGTAATTTTTAGACGAGCTGTAAAATCATTATATTTATAACCAGGGCTTTACAAATTTGATAAAATCTGGTAGCCAGCAAAAATTTCTAGTCGCCAGTAAAAAAATATACCGTAAACGGCTAAAATTTCAGAGAGTTTGGACGACAAAAACTATTATTTTTTTATATTACTGAACCCGAAATAAAAACCAAACAAGCGAGAAGAAAACATATTAATTTTACAACATGACAGCAATATTTCTGATGTAATTTTTAGACGAGCTGTAAAATCATTATATTTATAACCAGGGCTTTACAAATTTGATAAAATCTGGTAGCCAGCAAAAATTTCTAGTCGCCAGTAAAAAAATATACCGTCACCCCCCCCCCCCCCGCCATTGTTTTTTAAAAAAAAAAACAATGGCGATTTTATGAGAATTTTAAGTTAAGATTGTAATTAAGATGAGTAACAGATGCTGCTCTTGATAGAAATTGTAAGCAACTATAATTGTAAAAAAATACTTTTTTATATACATAAACCGGCTCGAATAATAAAAAACTTTACGTGCTTGTAAAATAAATACATATATGAGAATTATCAAAACTGATTAAGCTTGCAAAATAACTCAAAAATCGTATTACGTAATCGAAATTAGCCGGCTGAGGAGAGGTGGAAGGTTTATTTGGATCCAACAATCCATGATTAAAATTGGAGGATAAAGAAAATAATAATAAAAAAAACTTACCCTTCTGAAGTGCAATGAATGATTTATTCTGGCTCATTTGGTTTTGATTATTTGCCACCATTTTACTCCTTATTACCACTTTTATAAATTCCAAATGATTAAAAAACAAAACAAAACAAAAACAAGAAAGAATATTTTTTTCGTTTTTTACTTTCCATAATAAAAAATAAGTCTCCAGACAACAGTATTATAACATAAAAAAAAAAAAAAAACGAAGATTCAAATGCAAAAAGATTCTAGGGCTCCATGGAGCGAGGCATCACAATAGATTTCATTAGCGAAATAAATTGTTACCAAAAAAAAAAAAAGGATGCTTAATATTTGTTGAATTATTATTTTTTTCTTTTTTCAAAAGCTGCCAATCTCTGCAAACACTCTGTACCTTCAATCTTTTATGTCATATAGACTAGACAACTGTGCTACAAACCAGGGTGACGCCAAAGAATGGTGACGCCTACGTATTGTGCAAAGTGTGTGGTGTGCATGTGCAGCTAATAAAGGCGCCATGCATTTTACGCGAGGGAGAAATATTTAAAAAATACACATTTTTATTAAAATTAGTTATTCTTCAAATTTTAATTAAATTTTATAGTATACTTCAAATGAATTACTTATAATCACTTAATTTAGATGTTATTATTATTTAAAATGAATGGGATAGATTAATCAGTTTTAATTCTGAAATACAAAAATCTGATTTGAAACAAAAAAATACCTTGAGCATTTTGTAGCATTGTATCAAATTTTAGATGCCGTCAGAGAGGCTAGATTATCTTGACTGCTTACATTTTTATTGAAACCTCCCTCTTCCCCCCCCCCCCCCCCCCCCCCCCCCACTCTTATTGCAATCACGTGGTATGCTATAACGGAAAAGAATGGTGTTTTCTGTGCATGAGATGGGAAATAAATGCCTTTTAAATCCGTCTTTTTTGCTAAATGGACGATAGAAGAGAAAAATCATTGGTATCCGCGGACAAGTAAGGGTGTGTGTGTGTATGGGGGGGGGGGGGGGGACCGCTTATGTTCATTTCTTATGTCAATTTTTATTAAAAAATAAATAAATAAATAAATAAAAAGCCAGATTAAAAAACTTTTAACCTGGATAGAAAAATCTGGTCGCCAGATAGAAAAACCTAGTCGCCAGTGGCGACCGCATTTGTTAAGCCCTGTTTATAACCATTAAAAATTTGAAAGGGTTTGGACAACAAAAGCTATTTTTTAAAAACTATGAAACAACCCTATGAGAAAAAGGAAGAAATTTTTTTCTTACGAGCACTTTTATCACTAATTATCAGTATTTTTTTGCGATTTTGTCATTAAAAAATATAAATTTATACAAAATCGGGTTAAAAAATATATAATAATAAAAATATAAATATGGGATATAAAATAACACAAATGTGGAGTTTATTTAAGATTATTATCATGGGCCCAGGCAACGCTGGGAGATCAGCTAGTTGGTTAATAAAAGAGTTTTTTTCCCCTTGTATTCATATAGCCGTGTGACCTTTCTCTCCCTTCTGTAAATTTGCAATGAAATTGAAAAAAATCTTATTGAATGCATACTTTTTTTGCAATTGGATAACCGACAAAAAATAAAATATTTTAAAGAGTGATGTATATAAATTAAAGAAGAGGCACAACAAAATAAACCAAAATAAAAAAAAGTTTAAGTACCACAGCAATTAATAAACACACCTAAACAAACAAGTTAAAAAATATATATTTATACCAGTCACAAGCAACTCATAACTGACATCACTTTCAGCTAGAAGAGGAACAACACGTTCTTTAAATATCGGATAGGCTTTTCCCGGTCCACTTTTGGGATTGATGAGAATCAGTATTTTTCGGGGAGGTAGCTTTATATCTAGAATTGCTAAAGTGAGAATAAAAAAATAAAGTCAGTATGGATTTAACAAAAACAAATTAAAAGTAACAGAAAATTACGTTCAGGTGGGGTAAAATAGTTATAAAACAGCACTTTTTTAAGTCATACTTAGTTTGCCAAAAATATATTATTTTAATCTGCAAAAAAATTACATGAATGTGTAAATGAACATTGCTCTCAACATTTCAAAGACAATTTTAACAATAAAATTGCAAATTATTATTGATAATGGTATTTTAAAACACATTATCAATTAACTATTTTACTCCATGCCGTGGAATAAAATAATGTATACTTATCTTAAGCTTTCCATTTCTTTAATCAAATAAATAATTTCACATAATTTTGATTAAAAGTGCTTTTCAGAATGCTGACTATATTAAACAACAGATTTAATTGAAGAAATAGTCTGGATTATGGTTCATTGGTGGATCAGAAAGTGTAGCTGCCATTTGTAACACATCAAACCTGTCATCTTTCTCAGGAAACATGAAATAGGAACCTCCACTCTCTTTTGTGAACTTAACTATGTAATATGTATTCCTGATTATTGTGATCCTAAGAAATATTTAATTTGTTGTCTTGTTCTAAAACTGACCTAAAATCCAATTCTGATACTTTGTATGCTATTAAATAAGTTTTACTCAATTCTAAATAAACAAAACCTCTTCTAAATAATCAATAGCTTTGTTGGCAATTCTTAACCATGATTTAGTTTTTTTTTTCGACCATCTATTTCTCTTATTTTTTCCTGTCACTTTTTAAAATTTCTTGTATAACAATTGGTACAAAGTAAGCATAAAGCTGTATGTTTTGCATTAATTTATCAAATTAAATTCATTTTTATTAAACTTATTAAAGTAAATAGTTGTAGAGAACTATACTGTTTTAATGTCAAATGTTACATAAAAAATTATCAAAAAAAGTTAAAAAAAAAAAAACAGCTATTTGTTTGCTAAGCCTAACAATATAACTATTTTACCCCACATTGATTTTTTTGCTCTAAAATATTAATTTTGCATTATTTTGTACCATAAAATGTGGAAAGTTAATCCTGAATAAGTGTTTTATGCTATAAAATGGATACATAAGCTGAAAACAAGTTCTTATTTACTTTAAATCCAAAGTTTTTCTCACCATTACAACCAAGTCATATCACTGAAAATTTTAAAATGGCTACCAAGAATAATAATGTAGCAACAAATATTTTGTTATTCATTGAGATATGATAAATGATACCTTTAACCCCTATGGATGAAACTTACTATAATTTCTGCGACTAACTTTATTAACAGCAAAATCTTTCTGCAGGAACAGTCCCAGACTCCCAGAAGTCAAACAAGAGTGATAATAGGCTAAACTATAAGCAAGTGGGTAAGTGTGATAGAAGATAACAATAAGTGTTTTGTTTAATTTTATGCGTCCCCTGGCGGTAGAAAGTGGAACTAAAATCTGCAATGCGATCAAACACCAAGTTAAATGACCCAAACTCCCTTGTGATAGGAATGCGTCCCCTGACAGTGGAAAGTTAAACTAAAATCTGTAAGGCAATCGAAAACCAAGTTGAATGAGCCAAACCCCATTTTATTATATAAGCATTGTTTATTTTATATTTTTTATCTATTGTATCCGCAAGTAAATGAAAAAAAATTGATAAAATAAAAGCTTATTGGCCGATTATTTCGATTTTTCAAATTTCTTAATCAGCATATGATTTTGCATACATATATCAATTTTCAAATCCGTATCTTATATAGTTTTAAAAATTTGTATATACCTTAAAATTGCTGAGTACATTTTAATTCTGGCAGAAAAAAAAAATTCCAATGGGAAATTAATAAATTTTTAATTATTATCTCTGCTAATTATTATCAGCTTTTTGCGAAAATTAGATATTTGGATTCAGTATGGAATTGTATGCAGAGATGTGTAATTTTCAAATTGGTAATGTGATAGTTTTAATAATTTTATAGAGCCCGAAAACACCATAGTTCACCATTTTATTTTGCTTCCAGCTACTATCGAATTGAGGTCCCATTGTTTCCTGCTCCTACTACTCTCGATAAAGGGTCCCGATCTAGGTAAAACTGATATCCGAGCTTCTTTTTTGAAAGAACTGATTTTTTATGAGATTTTTAATGAGTTTATAGGTTTTTAATTAATATCTCAGCTAATTACTGATGAATTCAAAATTTTATGATTTGTCGTGTGACAGGAGGTATTCAGATGTAAGAGCACAAAATTTCAAGTCTCTCACTAATACAGTTTCCGAGTACGAACTCTGTAACGGACAGACAGACATAGGAGTAAGACTAATAGAGTTTCATGAGACAAACAAAACAAAGTTGAACTACTTTGCTCCATCCCATATTTAGAAATTCTCCTTGGAAAATTTAGAATGATAATTTTTTGTTGGCAAAATTTTTTTTAAATATTTTTTACTTCATAGGCTTTGGGGTGGGGGAAAGGGACGAACGAGAAGTAGGCATTTTAGGAGAGATTTTTAAAAAAAAAAAGATTTATTTATTGTTTATTAAAATTAAAAAGTACAACAAAAAAAACTTAAAAAAAAAAAGAATTTTAAATACTTTAAAATTTGTGTTAGAGGAAGAAAAGCAAACAAATTCAGGGGAAGGGGGAATGATCATTCATTTATTGTTAGTTCAAAGTAATAAATCGGGCAGATTTTTTATGAAACAGTTTTAAAAGATTTTAAACTGTGATGATGGACCAAAGGGGTAGTGATTGGAATTTTTGCGAAGGGGAGCGGGGGGGGGGGGGGGGGAAGGGAGGAATCTAGATGTAAATTTATGTATTATTATTAGTAACAAATAAAAGAACTACGACAAAACAACATTAAAAAAGGGACGCAATTAAAAATAACTCGTGATAATTTTTAAGATTAACAACTTTAACTCTTAACTGTTGTTAGCAGTCTCACACACTGATGTTTTCTTTTCAATTTTCACAGTTTAACTATAGGTACTATAATGATTTAACTATAGTAAAATTTTGTTTTGTTTGGAGCCCAAGTACTATTACTATAGCTAGAGAATTCTAAATAGATGAATTTTAATTATAATAGTCCTGTACATAAAGTTTAGTTGAGAAACAGTATCCTATAAGTTAATCCAGCCTTTTATTCATTTTTCGATCAAGCTATATCAGAAACCTCTCACAGTATCTATGAAACAGTTTTTGTCACAATAGTTAAGGGTTAATGCTGGAGACAGAGAGGGGAAGAAGTTCAAAGAGAGGGAAATTAAATTTTTTAAAGGCAAATAGATGAATGATCATTCATTTATTGTCAATTCAAAGTAATAAATAGAATTTTTTTTTAGAGTTTTAAAGATATTAAACAATGTGAGGGGGAGAGTTATAATTGGAAAATTCAGTGGGGAGGAAATGTAGATCATTAGTTATTTATTAGTATTTCAAATTAACAAATAAAACAACTAGAGCAAAACAATATTAAAAAACTGGGCAGAAATTAGAGCTTAACAATTATAAAGATTTTCATCTTTAAAGTTTGGGGAGTAGAGGAGGGAGAAACAAAATTTTTGGTGTGGAGGGATGAAAACTTGCCAAACGCAGAAGACTGTCATCTCTTACCAATGTTGTTCTGCAGAATTGAAACATATACAGAAAATCTTTTTACTGTTGAATGGATCCCTCCCCAAAAAATATTTTTTTTTCCCAAATGATAATTTATTCTGCAAGAAATCTTTCCCATTCTGCGACATTGTCACAGAGATTCTGCCACAGGGCAGGTAACACACTAATTTGCCAAAACAATTACAAAAAATTTACAATTCTCATTTTTTATAAATTTATTTTTGAAATCTACTTATTTTACCCAATTTGACCTTACAGACTAACCATTTGCTTAAATTTCCCACAGGTTAAGGTTAAATTCAGATTTTGCGATAAGCGAGGATCGTTGAAGAATCTTCTTTAAAATAAAATGTAATTTGTGCAGTTTATTTTAATTTATCAGAGTTACTACTTATCATAAAGAAGCGTATTTTGAACAAAAGACCTCATAATTTCATTCAGAGTTCTATGTAAAAAATGCTAGTTTCGGCCCTGCCTCAGGCACACCAATGGGACAGATGGGGAATTCTGGATAATCCAAAAACGGATAGGTTATTTAACCACTGAACACTGAATTTTTAAATGCTAAAAAAAGGAAAAAAAGTTGCCAAATTTTGGTGGCTTTAATTTCCTTAATGGCTGTGTGGCAATTTTTTTGAGGATTTAAAATAAATGGTGTAGCTTGCTAAAGATGAATTTTTCCTTCAGCTTCCTTTTATTTCCATCTTAGCAGGTTTTACTCTGTATCTGAAACCTCACCAAGTCATTTTCTTTAGCATATAAATACTGAATAATTTAAGATGATTCGACACTTGAAGCAACTATGTCAGAAATAGAAAACTGGTTAAAAATTAACTGATGAAATATAATGCCTGGAAGGCTTTCGTTGCAAAACCTAAAGAATTAGAAGAATTCACATCGAGAACATTGGATAAAGTAAAATTGAAATTAGCAAATAAAGAAATTAAATTTTAAGCAACAGAAAACAAAGCTAATACATTTTGATAGATATTTTAAATAATAATAGTAAAGGTGCTAACTACATACATATAAATACTGCATATTACAACATACATATGTAGGGGAAAGTGTTGTACCTTGGGACACAGTCAATTTCTAATAACCTATTGGCAACAGTGATCTTTTGTTTATTTCTAATAGTGACCTATAACCAACAGATCTCATCATAGTAATAGTAACAGACAAAATCAGGGGCATTGACTTGGGGGAAAAAATAAAATTTCATTGCTGCAAAGTAAATATTTTTCTCATTCTAATTTCATTTTCTACCTTTGCATTTTTACAACAAGTCTACTTCATTTTATTTTTTAATAAAAGCGAAGATTTGTAAATGCTGGGGTTATGAGAAAATAATGATAGTGCATCTAGAATGACTGCCCTTTGGATTTTATTTAAACCATGTGGTGATTGTACCTTGGGACATGTCCCAAGGCAGCGTTCTCGCTACCGCTCGGCATTGCGCCAAATCACGACAAAATGCTTCATTTCAAGAATAAACCACCGATTAGACTCGCCAAATTGCGAATGCTTGATTTGTGCCCCTTTTTTTGTGTGTGTGTGTTAGTACAGTTAACACTCTTTTCGCGTTACTGAACGATTTATGTTGCTTATCATGTTCCATCGCACCGTACCATTTAAACTAACTAACAGGAAAACTAAACAGAAATTATATTCAGCAGTCGAACGTATATAAGATATGTTAATAATGTAATTTCAGTAGGTATTAACAAGCTCAATAGGCAACAGTATTGACTTCAATGAAAAGCTGAAAAATTCAAGAAAAAAAAAGTTTTTTATGTGACATATATTATGTTGTTTGCATTTTTAATTTTTCACAATTCATTGGATTTAAATCTTAAAGTACTGAGTTAACTTGGATTCGAAAGTTGTATTTCATAAAATTTTAATAAATTAAATCGGAATTCGATTTTTTTTTTAATTGCGTAAGACATTTAGAATGTACTTACTATTTATAATAATTTCTGTAGCGGATAGTTGAATTTAGATAAATAACTGATAAAAAAAAAAAAAAATGTTATTTTTGAACATATTGAAAAAGGGTTACATTAAGGGTTAAATATCCATTTTTCAGTGTTTCACGACGACTAGGGGAGACCGGTACACACTGGACCTATGACCACAGTGCACCACCCCCTAATATTTAAATTTTTTTTAAGCTTCTCTTCTATCCTAATAGACAACAGCACTGCAATGATTATTTATTTTATAGCCTTTAGAAAATATGTTTGGCTTAGATTGAACTATTTTATCCTGATTGGTTGTTTTGAGCTTCTAAAAGTAAAATTTTTCATCATCATATTTTTATTTTTTTAGTAATTAAAGGTTGTAGATAAATAAAATAAAACAGCTTTTTTGCAAAGCTAAGATACTTGTTTTTATTTTACTTTAAAGTTAATATGTTTAAAAGAAAGCTATAAACAATATTAATATGATTATTTATTGAACTTGGGTACAGTGGACCACCCACTCCTGGGGCACAGTGGTCCACAATCCACTCTGCAATTCACTCTAGTGTAATACAGAATATTCAAAATATTTAATTGCTTATTTTCTATAAGAAAGATTGTTTTAAAGTAGATTTAACTGTAAAATAAAGTAAACAAATAAAAATAACAATTTATTTAACATAGTAAGAAATATTTTGTTTTGTATTTACTGCCTTTGATAAATATAACTGTAGTCTAATTGTTGATGATTCCATGACCATTTATACAAGCCAAAAAATGATGATTTTTTGAAATTAAAAAAATTAATTGTATGAAAATTTGGAACAGATGCTTTACACTCACGCAGTGTTTGGCAATTTTTTGGTTGGTGCAATTTTCAAGCCCGTGCCAAACCAATAACTTAATACAATTTCTAAGTTGCCATTAAAGGAAAAAATCCTCTAAATTTGGTGACTTTTTTCCTTTTTATAACCGATTAAAAAAAAAAATTGTGGGGGAGTTTATGACATCATCCACGAAAATTTAGCGAGATAAAAAAATTATAAAAGTATATTCTCATTTGTATCATCAGGGAGAATGATTCCTGACAGTATCATTAAAATATGAAATGATCAGGTTGAATATTGAAAATTTTTGGTTGATTTGACGTGGAATGACCCAGTAAAAGCTGAAATTGAAGCTGTCAAACAAAACACTGTTGCAGCAAGAAAATAAAATAAAAGACCATCTCCAGAACAAAATAAAAATAGCAGTTTAGAATCTGATAATGATGAACTCATTCTGTCAAGTACTACAGATGATGACAGTGTTGATTATGGTAATACCACAGATGTACTGGAAGAAGAGATTAAGAAAGGAGATTTCCTTCTTACAAAATTATCCAGAAAAAAAACTACTGACTTCTATGTATCTGAAGTAGCTGACGTCCTTGTCAATGATGAATTTCAGGAAAAAAATTTAAAGCACATAGGGGTAGCAACAAATTTGCTCATGGAATTGATTCCTATGATATTTGCTTATCAGATATTGAATCTAAACTCCCACATCCAATTTCTACAGGTGGGTCAGAACGACAAATCACACAGCTGATTTTCCAAGTTGACTTTACATTCATACAACGTTAAATAACCAGGACTTTTGCGTTTTTGCTGTATTTAGAAATTATTCTTGAACTTTGAAGTTTTATTCTCAGTGTATTTCCTTGGAAAAAAAAGGGTACTTACGTATTAATGCCACCACAGCAGAAGTTGCACTAATGCGCCAATAAAGAGCAATCTTGTTGTTAGCACTCGCACACAGTTATCTTTTGGATTCCTTGTTGCCTTGTTGTTTGCTGATTTTTGACGCCATTGTTTAGTGCTATGAAAGATTGGCGGCATTTAAAAACCGCCAAATCTGTAGCTGTGGTGGCGTTAATACGTAAGTACCAAAAAAAGTTTGTTCACACAAAATTAGTTCAAATATGACTATTGCCTGAATTATGAAGTATGTCCCAAGGTACAACAGGATGTTGTACCTTGGGACAGTTTGCTCTCCCAACTTTAAATGAGTGGCAATTTTTTATTTTCAATTTGGCTAAATTTAAAAAAATATATTATAGAAAAATATGTTGGTGTATTGAAATGTTGCTTTTAAAGTTTAAATCTGATTATAATTATCGAAGTAAAAAATTAAAAGGTGAAAATTGTCCCAAGGTACAACACTCTCCCCTATATACATGAAATATATGGTTGTTAAATTCAAATGAAGATATTTAAATTAAAAAATATATATATGAACAAACCTGCGTTTTCCAAAGAAACTCCTCTAATAAGGCATGAAATAGCTCTTTGCCATTTGCTTACTAGACTTAAATTTTCTTCTAGAGTGTGGTGCATGGTCATTTGAAATGTCATGGCTCTGCGCTCACGACGCACTTGTCTACTTAAAATACCGGAAATCACCTTTAGAGGATAAGCATAAATTGTTAAATACGCGTAAATATCTCTATTATCACCTTTAGACTTATTTCTATTTTTCAATACATGACAACCTATCATATCACTTATACATATTTCTTCTATTTCAGATTTGTTCGTATTTAAAAGTTCAACAAATAAAACTTTTTCTGTTAAAGTCAATTTACAAGATACAGATGTTGTCGAGAAAGTAGAAAACGTATCCTCTAAAATAACAGATTCTGATGAGCGTTTCACAGCCATGGTTATACCGAGTATTATAAAAACTTAACTTTTCCGGCTATGATATACAATCAGAACACTTTTATCCTGTTCTTTCCAAACGAGCTGCTAAAAATAATTAACGGCTAATCTAAAATGATATCTACTTAGATAAAGCATGTTAAAAACAGTTATTGCAAAAGGAAAACCAGAAATTAAAAAAATATTTTGCTGGATGCACATCCTTTAGCTAAAACAGCCTTTAGAAATGATGTCATTGAATCTTCTGTAAACAGTAAACTGAAGCAGACAGTTTTTTTCTAATAGAGTTTTCCTGTTTGTGTTTTGACATCGGTAACGGAAGTCGGGCGCGTCCAGTACTGTCACCGGTACGTAACCGGTAAGTTCGGTTAGTTACCGAAGCGTTCAGTGCTGCTAACCGGTACGCAACCAGCGTCGTTCAGTGGAAGTAACCGAAGTGACCGGTAAGGGACCGAACTAACCGAAGAAAAATCTCGGTTAGTTGGGTCACGTGATCGGTTACATTGAAAATTTACGATGATGTGATACAGATGTAGTTACGATGATGTAATACAGATGGCGCTACAAGTAAATAATACCTCTTTCGTTCAGTAGGTCTGTCGACCGGTTAGGAACCGGTCACTTACCGCCCCGGTAAGTAACCGGTCACATTGGTCACTTTGGTTAGGTCTACTGGACGCGCTCCTAGACAACGTCTTATTTTAAAAGAATGTATATTCTCTACATTTATTTATAAAAAACAGATTTATAAATTATTTGTTAATTATTGGTTGAAATAATTTTATTAACAGTTTCATAAAAAGACATATTTTTATTAGTGGTCGATGCCAAGTACAACTCAACTCTGCTAAGTCCATGGTTGACAAAATTTATTTACCCACAATTCATAGTAATAGTAGCGCTTTACAACTTAACGTATGCGCGTGAAAAAATAAGCTTGAAAGATGGTAATTATAATCTTTTATTATCAAATTAGTCTTTCAAAGAAATTTGTTAATAACTTGTCAAATTGTTTTTTACATATTTCAATTATTAAATATCATATTATTTTCAGGGTATTGATATCAACCATAAAAATGATAGAAAGGTGGTTAGAAGATCGCCAAAAAGTGATGATATTTACCTTCGTCTTTTGGTTAAAGTAAGTGTTTTTTTAATTCAAAATTGTAGTCTTGTTTGATTAATGTTAATGATTTATTGTGATATTTAGATATTGTGATATTTTTTGCCCTTAAGATGCAAAATAATTTTTTCTCGCAACGCACAGCAACCACAAAATAAAATGTATTAAGACTGTTAGTTTTCAATTTATATTGTTAATTTTTTACAAGCCAATGTATATACATTATTTTGCTTCTTTTCGGTTGATATTCGTTTGTATTCACTTAGTCTTTCTCAAGCGAATCATTTCGAGTATATCTCGTCTTATTTCAACTAATGGTTTTTACTCTTTTCTGCCAATATTTCCAACGAATTTCATTTTTCTTTATGAAAAATAGCTGTAAAAAATGAAGTTACCACATTTGTCCAGCCCTCTAGTTTCAATTGAGTTGGTGCTTGAAATATACAAATGCATAAGTTATAATATATAAAAATGAATATTGATTTGTGAAGCAATTAAAAAAAACCAATAAAGCTCCCAATGTATGAGAAGCTAACTTATGCATTAAAGTGTTCGAAATTATATATTTTTCTTGAAGCCTTTTCCAGAAATTTATCTGCACTTAGGTGGATGATGCAAAACAAAGTACTATAGTTTTCTAAAGAATTGTAAGTGATTTTGTGCTTGCTATTGCATGTGCAATTAATTCTAAGGTAATTTTTAAAAATCCAACCTGTCCCATTTATTATTCTTTGTGGCAACTTTCTTTTCTCTTTCTGATGTGTTTTTTAAATTGTGTTGATTTATTTAGCTTGGGTGACAAACTGTCTATTTGCTTGTGTTAAAATTTTAGCTATGGTTATAGTGCTTTGTGAAATTACTTACTGTGGTCAATCTTTGTTCTCTTGCTTTTAAAGCTCCTATGTATAATCTGGTTGTTAATAGGCTAGATTACTTTTTGTTTTGTCACTGTTGAAAATTGGACATAGCAATTCAAAAATTATGGGGGGATACTCTGGTATTGAATTTTATCAGAATTTCTCTCTATTCTAAAAGAAAAAAAAAAAACAAAGTTACTTTTCGGTTAGCTGTGCGGCAGTGAAATATATATGTATATGAACAGCTTTCGTATTTGCCTGCAGTCCGCTAAAGGTGAAAATAAGAAATTTTGCTTAGTAACCACTGACCGGTAGGGGTTTTTTGTCATATATGCACCACATTGGCGCGATTTTTTTCGCTCGACAATTTAGTGAAAACTTTGGGCTATGATGTCATACACTCAGTTTTTTTTTTTTTTTTTTTTTTATCTGTTACAAAAAGGAAAAAAGTTTCCAAATTGGGGGGATTTTTGAGCTTTATAGCAGATATTCAGTTATATATACACAGTTTCAACTCTAAGTTATACATGTTCTGAGAACGGCTCTGTGATGGACAGACAACAGAGCGGGAGTAATAGGATTTCATGACATGAACGAAACCCTGAAAATGAAAAAAAAAAAAAAAAGCTCTTGATCGGAGAAAATATTTAGGGTTTCCAGAACACTAACTCGTCGGTTTGGGCTACATCGTCTGCAAAACCCGCGAAAATTTTCCAAAATCGCCAGGCAAGATGGCCTCCTTCTGAGGGCGTCTGATACATCTAAGGCAGAAAAATTTGCATAATTGGTGAGTTAATGGTTGGTTTTTAATTGCCATGTGATTTATTATGTAGTGGCTAGTGAGGTTGTTTTAAGACTAACTTTGAATCTGTCTTTCTTGCTGCAATTGTGATTGTTAGTGAGTTTATTGTTGACGAGTGTTAAAAGTCGTCTGTGTCAATGGATGTTATTTTTCAAAAGTACCAGGTCAGTTTTTTTTTTATCTAATAGTTTATTTTAAATTAAAATTTTAACTATCGAATGATTATTCTGATATAGTAGGGCATTTTAAAAGATTCAAATGATGTGATGATTTTTTGTACGAAATTAGAAATTCAACTATCAAATGATTATTTTGATTGTAGCAGTCCATTTTAAAAGAATGAAACGACGTAGGTAACATATTGTCCATTAAATTTGTTGTAAAAAATGTATATTTGCTTTATGTTAATTGTTACGTAAAAATATGCTTTCTGTGTTTCCTAATACGTCATTTATTAATGTGTTTGTCATGAAATTAGAATTTAAAAAATCAAATGTTTACTTTGATATAGTGGAAAGAGTTTGCTACTTGGCAGAAAAAAATTGCGACATGAAATTATTTCCAAGAGGCAGAAAAACATTTTTAAATATTTGTTATTTATAAACAGGGTTGTTTGGTTTAAACTTAAACCAAATGGTTTTTTTTAAAAAAACCAGACTTGGTTTTTAACTGCAAAACTAACAAAAAAAAAATTTTTATTTTTTATTTTTTCAAATGTGATGAAAAGTATTAAGATTAGGATAGACTAATTTGAATTCTGATGCAGTGAAACATGCTTATTGCATAAGAAAATTAGATGATACAACTCAGACTCTGATGCAAGATGTCTGGTGTAAAGATACTAATAGATACTAATATAGGGTAGATGTGCCAGTAATGGACACCCTTAAGGAATTTCTTTAATAATTATTTTTTAATTAATAGTTATAATTATTATAGTCCACTTTTTTTAATATTATATTAATCTATCAACAATATTTAATCATGCTCATAGTCACATTTCCCAATGTGGATCAAAATTTAATTGTAAATAACAGAAATAAATCAAAACACCCTAAATTCCAGTAATGGGCCACCTCTCTTCCAGTAATGGACACCCCACAAAAAATAATAGGTAATTGATTTTATGATTGTATTTAAAACCAGAATTTCATGAAAGCATATTAATGAAATAAAATAGTCATTTTAAAATAAATTTAACAATTAGGATATCAATAATTAATAAAATATTTATGAGAATAATTCACTGTTTAAATTAATTATTGTCACTATCACAAGATCAATATTTTAATTATTTTAGATAGAAGGTTTAAAATACTAACTTTCAAAGAATTATATCTATCAAATTATTAAGTCATTGAGGGGGCGGGGGGAGGGGGTTTAGAAGGGTTAGTTTAACAAAAGAAAAATATTTTTTTTTTAAGTGTCTTGAAGTACCAGTGCATGGAATCATATTTCTTTTTATTCTTAACAGTTAAACTTCCTAAAACTGCTTTATATATTACTTTTAGCAATTTGTATAAAATATATCAAATAAATGAAAGTGTAGGTTGAATGTTTTTTTAAATACTAAATAAAATTATTTCAAAATAAAATATCAGAACTGACATTTGAGCCCCCTGATCTGCAGATTTACTACTTTCATTGCTACTATAAATTTAATATTATAGGGATTTTTTATGTATGTAGTTCTTTTGTCAGAGCTGAATAATGAAACATTTAAGACAGAAAAAAAAATTTTAAGCACTCGTTATGACTTAAAAATTTGTCTTTTTTTAAATGGGGAAAGTGTGAACCCCATGAGCCCCTCATTTTCCCATGCCCTTGAAGATTATTGTCTGCTTCCTGTGGGTGTTAGTTGCCACATGGGTGTTGTTGCTGATGGGTGTTAATTGCCACATTATAAAATATGCAAGGTACGGTTTACAAAAAAATAATTTGATAGCAATCTAAAAAAAATTATTAATTACATGAAATTAATAAAAAAAAATGTATTATTACAGTCTGGTAAGTAAAATTAAAAAATTAAAATTTGACTACTTAGCTTTTCAGTTAAATAACAAAAATATATGCACTATGAACATTACTGAAATTGCTTTTTCAGTAATGTCCACATGGGGTGTCCATTACTGGAAATTGACTAATTAAGCATTCCAGTAATGGGCCATGGTCCTAAAACCTGAAAAATAAATGAAATTTTGTAAATTGCCATTAGTATGTAAAATTCACAGTTTTCTATTATTGTCTAAACAAAAACATGCAATTTTTTCAAGAAAATAAAAAAAGATATCAGTTGTTTAAGTGAAGCCAGCTCTTAGCATGTTCATTAAGATTTTCACAGAAAATCTGTGAAACTGTGAAATATTATTTTCTGCTTCCTGATTGGTTTGATTAAGAGTGTCAACAATAACCCAGATTATAAAACAAGCAAGGAGGAATTATGAAAAAATATATAAAAGGCTAAATTTTTATTGGTTATTTTTTTATAAATCAAAAACTTTGAAAGTGGCCCATTACTGGAAGGGGGTCCATTACTGGCACATCTACCCTATATCTATAACGAATAGATACTAATTAACAAATAAGCTTCAAGATCTCCCTTATAACGCAATTTACGAAAATAAAGCAACCCTAGATTGGAAAAGCCGTTCAAACTTCAACGATCCTATCAAACCAGATTGAAACACTTATCGCCCAGAAATCGCGTCAAAAAACTCTCCAAATCTCTCAGCACAGGATACGGGACTTGTCCTGATATAGTAGTGCACTTTAAAAGATTGAAATGGCGCAATAATTTAATCTAAAAATTTATTTTTTTGTGGAATTAGAATTATTGAATGATTAGTCTGATATAGTAGTGCACTTTTTTTAAAAAAGGTTGAAATGACGTAGGTAACATTTTTCATTAACTTTATGTTGTAAAAAGTGTATTTGTGCTTTATTTTGATTGTTGTGTTCAAATGCGCTTTCCTGTGTTTTCTAATACATTGTTATATATAAATGTTTGTATACCATGATTCCAAGATGTCTTCGGAAAATAGTAGTTTGGCGCGGGGTTGTAAAATGTGCCAATCAAATTCACCAAACATCTGTGTGGGAGTGTAACACATCTGTTCCGATAATTCTTTTATAATTACAAAGACCTTGCAATTTTCTTAATTTATTATTCAAAATTAAGATTCTTCAACATTTTAATTGATGTGTACTGTGTAACATGATTATATTACTTAAATTTTTATTTATCAAAACTTTCTTTTCCCTTTTTGCTTGTAGTTATATTTTACTTATTTTTATTTACTAGATTTTTTATTTTTAGCTGTATCGTTTCTTAGCCAGAAGAACTGGGCTGAAGTTCAACAAAATCATATTGAAACGTCTGTTTATGAGTAAAATTAATAGACCACCACTGTCTTTGGCAAAATTAGTAAGTTACTAAAATATATCAATATCTTTATTTAGTGAAAATGTTTTTGGTATCTATAATATTAAATTTCACACATAATTATTAAACATTGTCTTGTATTCATTTTGTAGAATGCTGTTACACAATTATAAGGTTTACTGATACGTTGATTGGGAGTCTGATGTTAGATGTCCCAATAATAGACACCTTTAAAGAATTTCTTTAAAAATAATTTTTTAATAGTTATAATTGTACTTCAGTTTTTTTTAATATTATATTAATCTATCGGCAATATTTAACCATTGTCATAGATATTTCCCCAATGTAAATAAAAATTTAACTGTAAAAACAAATAAATCAAAACACCCAAAATTCCAGTAATGGACACCTTACAAAAAGAAATAGATAAATGTTTTTACGATTGTATTTAGAAACAAAACAGAATTTAATGAAAGCATACTAACAACATATCGTAATTTTCAAATAAATTTAACAATTTGGATATCGTAATAAATAAAATATTTATAAGAATTAGCAGCCTGTCCTGGGTTTGCACGGGTGGACAATGTGTTGATTTCCTTGGGAAAATCTCTTGCGCAAAATATATAATGAAAAATCAGCAGTATCTTATTCGTCTAATCTTCCATAATCCGATTTGTTTCCAATATTGGTGACGAAATAGCTCTAACATCGCTGAAATACATGTTTTTTAGCAGATTGGTTTAATCTAAACAGGCTTTCCAAATGGTCTTTTCCTCCCAAAGCCCTTTTTTAGAAAAATGTCTCTTTGTTTTAGTAGTCTTTTATGTACTTTGGTTCCCTTTCAGTGACTGAAAAAAAAAAAAAATTACCAATGTGAAAAAAATGCCATAAAATGCAAAAAATTGCTTAAAAGTTCAAAAATCATAGACAAAATTTACTATAGTGGGGTAAAGCATTGTAACCAAAATTGTTTAGCATGTATGTAAATTTTCACCAGCATCCGCCAGCTACTTAAAAAAAAACATTCACAAACTTGCACAAGGACTCTGGGTGTGAGCAAATATTTAATCAAAATTTTAAAAAGTGTATTTGTTGCTTAATTCATGGGTGCAAGACTTCAATCTCAGGACTGATTTTAGTCTTGGAGAGATTTTTGGCCGACAGTGAATTCTACTTTTTAAGTAAAAGCAATTTTACTATTAAGAAGTTTTTCTTTTTATTATTGTAAGAGATCGATTTTTAGCCATAATGAAAGATATAGTAATCTTGTCAATTTAGTTGCTCCTAATACTAGGGGTGCACAAGATAAGATTATATAGTTTATAAGAGGAGGGCCACTCACAAAAATGACTGGCTTGTCGAGGGCCACCAACCGTCCAGTTTGGTGAAATTAGTATTTTTTTTTTTTTTTTTTTTTTTTTTTTTTTTGTGTGTGTGTGTGTGTGTGCCTGATCGGCAAAATTAGCAATTTTTACGTGCCCAATTGGCGAAATTAGCTTTGTACGCACGATTGTCGAAATACATGATTTTTACATGCCCAATCGGGGAAACTTCACTGTTTTTGTATTCCCAATCGTCAGAATTCATGATTTTTATGCGTCCGATCGACTACATTCATGATGTTTTTCTGCAATATATGGACAAAATTTGCAATTTTTAGAGAAGTTGGCATTTAGGGTCTCCGCGGGCCACAGGTTGTGCACCCCTACTATTTACTTATTATAAACACATTATTTAATTTTATTGACTAATTTATTTATATTTAATAATAAAAGTTAAAATGTTTTGATTTTAAAGATGAGATGGCTGACCGCAGGCGATAAATGAAAACATTTGTTTTGTTTCTGACATAATCAAGTTAAATAGAAAACAGAATACTAATTTTTTATATTTAATAATAAAAGTTAAAATGTTTTGATTTAAAAAATGATATGGCTGACCACAGGCAATAGATCAAAACATTTTAACTTTTATTATTAAATATAAATAAATTAGTCAATAAAATTAAATAACGTGTTTATAATAAATAAATATGGATGAATTATTTTGGGAATGGGAAACAACAAATGTTTTGATTTAAAAAAAAAAACAATGGCAGACAGCAAGCTAATCCCAAAGCTGTTCCGGCATTCCTTAACATGGTAAATGGATTAATAACTGTTCTTAAAACAAATTGTTTAAGTTAATTTTAATGTCTACTGAGATTTTACTTTTAATAATCTTATAAATTAATGTTATTGGGATTTTCAAAAATTAAAATGTTTTGCTGCCAGGTTGTAAAGAAGCATCCTGATAAGGGTTCCAATAATGTTGCTAGGCGTTTTGATATCCTGGAACCCCAGACACACAAGAAAAAACTGTCCTCCTTTTAGAAATAAGTCACATTAAATATATTTATTTAATCTAAATTAAGTTAAAATTGTGTGTCCTGAAGGACCCATCATAATTTTTCATGCATTCCTTCTCTAATTTTCTTCTTAAATAATGTGTTATAGTGCATCCCCAACATCACTGGTTTGTATACATGGTTGTATTAAAAAAAAGAAAAAAATAGCCATTTGTATACAAATGTATAATTTAGTTACAGAAGATTAAATTCTAATTACAGTCGAACCTCGTTAACATGAACCTCAAGGGGAATCAAAATTTTGTTCGTTATCCGTATCAAATCTTTGTACTCGTTTTTATAGGGGACTATGAAAACAATTCATGTTAAAAGTAATTCACGTTAAGCGTGTTCATGTTAACGAGGTTTGACTGTACAGCAGTTAACTAAAATTCCTTAGCAGCCTGTTGTGTGAAATGACTTTAAGATTTTTTGCAACTTCAAAACTATTATGCATTTAGTTTGTCCAGTTCTATTGGTATCTATCCGGCATAAGTTTTCTTATGTTGGTGTTTACTGTTTTTATTAATCTTTAAAATTAATTTACACATTAAAAATTTTAATTTTCAATTGTTTTTTCATTTAAAAAAAATTACGCTAAACTGAAATAAATTGCAGTTTTGTCAAAAAAAATTCTGAATTCACAGAAAATTTTAGAAAACTAGATCAGATATTTCTTTTAATTCTTTATTATTTGCATTGTGTTTAGAAATAATTTTTTATTTGGAAATTTATTCATGTATATCATGGGTGAGAAACCTTCAGTCAGAGATTTTTGACTGATAGTAAATTCTACTTTATTATATCTTTAAATACCAGTAATTTTATTATCAAGAACTGGTATTTATTTTATTGTAAGATCAATTTTTAGCCATAATGCAAGACACAGAAATCTAGCCCATTCCATTTGGTTATTCCTATCCTATAACTCAGAAAATTATTTAGTCTCAGCTTGGATAGACTTCTTGCACCCATGATATATTTGCATACGCTTTAGATTCTTTCCAGAAAAGTTTTGAGCAAATAGTCTTCAGATTTTTTCAGTATTCATACTGTACTACATTTTAGTATCTTTTAAAATTCGAAAATTGTTAATAATTTCGTTAATCCAATAAGCATACATGTAAAATTACCCACAAGTACAGATACTCATTTGATTTCCAATATTTTCCCTTTCAGACAAGATTCCTCAAGAAACCTGGTAATGCTGATAAAATTGCTGTAGTTGTTGGAACTGTTACAGATGATCTTAGATTATATGAAGTTCCCAAAATGACTGTAAGAATATTTTTATCATTTAAACCAATTGTTTGATTTTTTTTTTTTTTTTTAAGATATGTACATAGTTTGTGTGGTCTTTAAAAGTCCTTATTCTGGGGTTGATACACTACCTAGAGAACTTAGAAAAGTCAGGAAATTTCAATATTTTATCAAAAATCTAAAAGAGTAGAGGAATTTGATAAATTTCCATTGCGATCTTTGTAGGGACTGGGCATTATTTAACATAACAGAATAAGTGTCAGTAATATTGACTTACAACTTGTTATTCAACAAGAGATTTTTTTTTTTAAGTTGAAAAATATTTTAGAAATTCATATTAACAAAGAAATTAAAATAAAATTACCGAAAATTGTTTTCTAATTTGTTTCTAATATGATTTTTTCGAGTAAAAGAATGAGAATGTTGAATCTGTTAAAAATAATCTCTTACTGCTTGATTTAAGTTCCATAGCTTTAGTTCACCCCTTCAACGCTGCCAAATATCTTGTTAATTTGGTTTATCAAAAAAGGGAAGAACTGCTGTATAAACATTGCATTTATTAATATGATTAATGCAATATCCTGGTAGTTTTAACATTTAATATATAATAGTTCGTAATATTTTGTATTGTAGTAATTAGTTCTTATCTAATTTATAAATTCCTTTCTGTTAGTCTTTTTCTGTGTACTATAATTTTAATTTACCTAAGTTTAAAGGTATTAAAATGTTAAAAACAATTTTACATAACATTTAACACATACTTTAATTTTAAAGTCGGCACAGATGTCATATACGCACCACATTGGCACAATTTTTTTCCCCTGCCAATTTGGGGGAAAAAATTGTTTATTTACTTTTATTTTTTATTTTAATTCTATAAATTATTTTTATTATGTATATCAATATTTATTTATATCAAACTATCATTTATTTATTTTTATTTCCCTTTTTAAAATAATAGAAGCTATTTCATTTATTATGTTATTTTATTTTTATATTGAAATAAAAAAATCACGTGCTATTGTTGCATGCTATTTGTAACTAATACTCAAAAACAAAGTTTTCTCCAAATTGGTGGGGAGGGAAAATCGTGCCAATGTGGTGCATATATGACACCTGTGTCTGAAAGTCTATAACAGCCATACTCAACCTGTGGGCCGCATGTGGCGTGTGGCCGCATGTGTGACCTTTTATGTGCGGCCCAAGACACATAATCATTAATCTGTGTATAAAATGAATTGAGATGTCCATAAAATGTATTTAAGACTGTTTTATGTATTTTCATGGGAAGACAAAATCTGCCCTGTTATTTATAATTAATTTAAAATCGTGTTAAAACATCTTAAATGCCGTTTTCTTAGTCAAAATTTCTTTTTACATGCAGTCTTATTTGTGCTATAGTGTTGTATACATTTCTAAATCTACAACACCAATCAAACATTATTCCAAATTAATTAGATTTGCTATTAGATCTATATATTTCTACAATTAAAAGAAAATAAAGTTTGAATTGAGCAAAATATTGGTTTATTAGAAAAAATCTCAAGATTTTTTTTTTTTTTTTTTTTTTTTTTAGAATTTAACAATTTTGCATTGTTATATTGTAACGTTTCATACTTATTATTATACAGCTATTACTGCATTTTAGTGTTGAACGTTTATCTCATAAAAAATTGGCACCAAACATTTTTTACACTACTATTTCTATAAAATTTATAATAGAAATCTACAAAGAAGTTTATTGTTTGAAAATGGGGCTGTTAAAATATTTTGGTAGCATTTCTTCCGCGACATACTTTTAACCCTATTGATGTCATATTGCTTTGTTATACTACTTTTGTTATATATTATTTTAATTACCCCAATTTTACAATTTGTTAAGAGTGTTGAGGCCCGCAAGAAAAAAAGGTTGATTATGGCTGGTCTATAAGCTATTTAAAAGGATGATAGTTATAAAAAAAAATAATAATAATTTGAAGAAAAATTTGAGTCATACTGTTTATTTGTCAGGAAAAGAACTAAAAGTGAAAAATAAATTAATAATACAATCTATTCAAATGGTGACAGCTCGGCAAGAGTAACTTTCCTACTCTGGATTTAGCGAGAAAGTTTTTTAATGCACCAAGGAGTTGGTGTCTGGGGGTGATCATTTTCAGAGGGTTGTAAATATACAGGTTTTCCATAAAATCTTGTAATAAACTTTCAGGGGCGACAAAGTGTTGTATAATATACAGGGTTGTAATTTTGACCAGGACATTGTATAAAAGTGGTTTTAACCGTCCAAAAGTGGTAAAAAATGGTCAGAACTGTTACAAATAGTTTTAAATAGTCTTATAATTATTTTTTTGCAATTAAAAATAACTTAATAAATAATAAAAGTAAGTGTAGTTAAAAAAAAAATACACTGACAAGTTTATGAGGTTCATTAGATGTCTGATGGACAGCAATGAAGAAGATAACAGGCATTGAAATAAAATTTGTTAAATTCGCATTACATCTAATGAACTGTTGTGCTTCTTCATCAATAGAAAGATTATTTACGCTTCATAATATTTTGTAGAATAATTAGTTCTTATATGGTTGATAAATTCATTTCTGTATTCATTCTTTTTCTGCATACTAGAATTTCAATTTACCCTTTCAACGCTGCCAAGTAATAATTGTTGTTAATTTGGTTTATCAAAAAGGGGTTAAACTAATACTGCTGTATAAACATTGCATTTATTTATATGAATAATGCAATATCCTGGCAGTTGTAACATAAAATATAATATGACAGTTCGTAATATTTCATAGTATAATTAGTTCTATAGTTGATGATGAAAATTCCTTTCTATTAGTCTTCTGCTTGTTTTATAATTTCTACCCTTTCAACGCTGCCAAGTAACAATTGTTATTTTGGTTTATCAAAAAAGGGTTAAAATAATACTGCTGTATAAACATTGCATTTATTTATATGAATAATGCAATATCCTGGCAGCTGTAACATAAAATATAATATATCAATTTATAATATTTTGTAGTATAAGTAGTTCTATAGTCGATAAAAATTCCTTTCTTTTAGTCTTCTGTTTGTTCTATAATTTCAATTTCCCTTTCAACGCTATCAAGTAATAATTCTTGTTAATTTGATTTATCCAAAAAGGGTTAAAGTGATACTGCTGTATAAACATTGCATTTATTGATGTAATTGATGCAATATCCTGGCAGTTGTAACATATAATATAATATGACGCTTCGTAATATTTGTAGTATAATTAGTTCTTATATGGTTGATAATTTCCGTATTCAAATTTTTTTTTTGCATACTAGAATTTCAATTTACCCTTTCAACGCTGCCAAGTAATAATTGTTGTTAATTTGGTTTATCAAAAAAGGGTTAAACTAATACTGCTGTATAAACATTGCATTTATTTATATGAATAATGCAATATCCTGGCAGTTGTAACATAAAATATAATATGACAGTTCGTAATATTTTGTAGTATAATTAGATTAGTTCTATCGTTGATAAATTTCTTTCTGTCTATCTTCTGCTTGTTCTATCATTTCAATTTACCCTTTCAACGCTGCCAAGTAACAATTGTTGTTAATTTGGTTTATCAAAAAGGGTTAAAGTAATACTGCTGTATAAACATTGCATTTATTTATATGAATAATGCAATATCCTGGCAGTTGTAACATAAAATATAATATGACAGTTTGTAATATTTTGTAGTATAAGTAGTTCTATAGTTGATGAAAAAAATTCCTCTCTGTTAGTCTTCTGTTTGTTCTATAATTTCTACCCTTTCAACGCTGCCAAGTAACAATTGTTGTTAATTTGGTTGATCAAAAAAGGGTTAAAGTAATACTGCTGTATAAACATTACATTTATTTATATGAATAAGGCAATATCCTGGCAACTGTAACATAAAATATAACCGTTCATAATATTTTGTAGTATAAGTAGTTCTGTAGTTGATAAAAATTCCTTTCTGTTAGTCTTCAGCTTGTTCTATAATTTCAATTTACCCTTTCAACGCTGCCAAGTAATAATTCTTGTTAATTTGGTTTATTTAAAAAGGGTTAAAGTAATACTGCTGTACAAACATTGCATTTATTTATATGAATAATGCAATATCCTGGCAGTTGTAACATAAAATATAATATGACAGTTTGTAATATTTTGTAGTATAATTAGTTCTCATACAGTTGATAAATTCTTTCTGCTTGTTCTATAATTTCAATTTACCCTTTCAATACAGCCAAGTAATAATTGTTGTTAATTTGGTTTATAAAAAAAAAAGGATTAAAGTAATACTGCTGTATAAACATTGCATTTATGTATATGAATAAAGCAATATCCTGGCAGTTGAAACAGTACTATTTTATAGTATAACTAGTTATATAGTTTATAAATCCCTTTCTTTTAGTCTTTTGTATTATAATTTCAGTTTACACTTTCACAGTGTGTCTAGCCACCTGGATAACCTGGAAAAGTCAGGGAAATAAAAGTGATAAAATTTTGAAATTTCAAGAAAAAAATAAGAAAATGTTTCTTATAAAACTAAGGATTTGAAATTGCAGTGCCTTATTTTGTTCTTCATAAGTACTGTAAAGAGTTTCAACCTCTCGTGCAAGTCATTTTGTCCCCTTTCAGTCTTCCTTTGTAACTCAGATTTTCAGTCCAGCTTCATTGAAACTTTCTATTGAATGTTGTAGGATTGATTAGGTTGTTTCACTCTGCTTACTTATCTTTGTTTGGGAGCTGAACATTTGTTAGCTTAATTTATTAAATATTTATTATTTGTATTAAAATATGTCAAAGCAATCTGTATTTAACTGTGACTGGTGTGATAAAGAATAATCCTGATTTGACAAAATGGGTTAGCATGTAAAATGTACAACAATTTGTAAAATTTTTCAAGAAATTATGTAACATCTAATTTGTGCCTCAGAATCAGTTGTGAAAGTTCTACTCTCAAATTCACAACTCTTAAGATTTTCTGTGTGTAACTTCACGAAATCTCGATACCTGGAATTTTTTTTTTATATTATTGGTGTGGAAAAGTCGGAAATTCGTTACTGATCTGGAATAGACATCCTGCTTTCAATACTGCTAAGTAATAACTGTTAATTTGGATTATCAAAAAGATAGTTAAAGTAATACTACTGTATAAACATTGCATTTTTGTAGCTTATGATTTTGTAACATTTTAAATTGAAAATGGTATTTTGACAAAACTTGCACACAGATATTTGTTTTTATTAATTAAAATAATTCTTTAAAAATGTCATTTTTACTCTATAAACCAAACCAATTTTAGCGTACTTGTAAAAAGTTTTAACTGCCATCTTTTAGAAATAATTGCTTAATACCTGTTTTTTCTTCAAATTCAATTTTTCTGAATAGTGGGCTATTATTATCCAGTTAAATGCAAGGAGTTTAATCTGGTTTTACCTCATTGCTTAAATGTAAAACTAAAAGAAGCTAAGACAGGGTTCATACTCTTCAGGGAAAAATCGGGAGATAAAATTTTGATCTGAAAAATCAGGAGAATCTCAGGGGATGATCCGAAAAATTCCCCAATCCTGGGTAATGAGAGCAATCGCTGCTATTTGCATGCTCTGTGATGTCATAATAAAATCAAATTAAGACAACTCCTTCTAACATCGTGTGATATAAAATTGGAAAGTTGAAGTAGTCGTTTTTTCTCTCAGTCTGTGCTTCTTCTAATGTCTAATATAACTAACATATATAATTCTAACTAAACGTGTATTTCCTTCCTTCAAGTCGTTCTTTGAATTTTTGAAGGAACTTAAGAAAAATAAGACGTTTTTAAATTTATATTGGCATTTGTAGCTTTTATATCATTCATAATGCTTTTCAAGGAGGTAATAATAATAAAGTCACAAAGTGGAAATTAAACTATCTCCGAATTTTTAAGGACTAGGCGTGCAGACTACTATACAGGTCTCTGTATCTCTACTATACAGGTTAAGGTTTTTTTCTTTAAAATTCTGTCCTTATTTATATATGTGGTGTACATTAGGGCTGGATTATTTATCAATATATCGGTCAAATATTGATATTTTTTAAATATCGCAATAACAATATTTAAACTCTGACTCAGCCGATATGTCCCAATAATATTCATGTTTTGTTTTACGATCACCGCGAAATCGAGCCCCGAAAAACAGCGACAAATATCCCGTACCAATATGTCCTTCAATCCTTTTTTCATTTTATCCATCTATTTATTCACTATATTGCTTCATCAAACATGGAAAATTACCTCCGCTGATTATCTATCTATCATACATCAAAGTAAGGAATATTCCAATATATCCCAATACATCCAGTCTTTAAAAACCACAAATTCTGTTCGTTACAGATAAATACTGAATAACACTTTTGCTACTGAAATAACAATAATCACTCTGTCCTTGTGTGGCTGCTGTGATTGGTCCAGACTTATTCCGATAACTCTGAGCTTTTGATATGTCATGACGAAAAAGATGAGCATTGATTATTGCGTAGTATTGATAATGCTTTATTTATAGAGTGCGGTTTCTTGGATTCGGAAGTAATTTATATCCGAGCTTAAAATGAGTGTATCGAATTGGATATATTCGGTCTTTTTTGTTGCCCCGTTCGTAAAAAAGGTACTTTAAATACATTGAAAATTTTTACACTGAATTTCACTAGATTATCGAAATTTAACTTTTTTTTTATTCTAGTGGATTTTATTAGTAAATTAAATTTCTGAACGGATGTCTATCAGTTATTCAGCAAAGAATACTTTATTTTTTCAATGAGAGATACATTAAATAATTTAAACAATGTTAGATAATAATTAACGCAAAAAAATGAAACAAAAATTACATGGTTGCCATGATTAAATTTTGTAATAAATCATAAGTTTCTCAAAATATGCGATATTTTTTAAATTTCTTAATTTCATATTTTTAGTCATCAAAGGTAATCCTTTGCTAAATTAAAAATAAGAAACGATAATGATAATTGATAAAATGAAGTTTTTCAGGATAGACTGATTTATTTATGCCAAGATTAAACGAAGGATATATGACGAAAGGATCGTGATGTATGGGTGGTTTGGCCCGGACCCATTTCGTGTACAGAATAAACGAAATCAGACTCAGCACACCCCCCTCCCCCCCCCTAACTGTAAAACCAAGTAAAACAAAGTTTGGTGTTATTAAACAAATAAGTAAATTCTATGAAACGAAAATTCTATACATTTTTATGTGGACAACTTTGAATTTCATTTTATTAATTGTGCTTTTTAATCATATATTAATCATATCATAGTAGTGAAAATGAAACTTAAAAAAAAGTATATATTGATAGAATAAAATGAGAAGAATGGGAGACATACTATCTTTAAAGAAAAGCTTTATGAAAGTAATGGTAATGCAAATAGTTATTAAACAATTAGTTTATTTCCTTTTAAATATTTTGTTTTGAAAAACATAGAAAATAAAAATTATGTTCTATGAGCAAATGTATATAAAAATTTTAATTCGTTGCATTCAACTAGGTTTTGTGTTTAAATTGTTGATACCATATCATTTATCTTAAAATAGCAAATGCTCTTGCTCTCCCCCCTCCCCTTTAAATTAGTATCGCGATATATCAGGAATATCAATATTAACTTGTTGATATATTGCTATATTAAATTTCTGATATCGTCCAGCCCTAGTGTACATAAACTCTTTTAGATTACCTTGTTATTATTTTATATATATTTTTTTTTTTTTTTTTTTTTGGAGGTGGGGGGGAGATTCTGGTTTAGGAAATGTTGTTACTTGTTGACATGCAAAAATTATACATCAGGGGATTTTTATTAATTTTTTTTTTTTGGAAAATGAGTATGAATCTTGCAGGATAAAATGTTTTTTAAATCTGTTAGCAGGTGATTTTTTCATCCTCTAGAATAAATTTATTTGTGAAGTTTGAATATGGGAAATGTTTTTATTTCTCTGCCTTTTTTTTAATGTAATTAGATAAAGATATTTTTTTCACCATCTGTGTTTAAATTGAAAATAATTTTTCTTAATTTGAATGAAGAAATTATGTGATTAAAAACATGATGATCCATATTGACCTTTTTCTTCACAGAATAAAAGGACAAAATAACTTAGTTTGGTGGATGTGTTGCATTGCAACAATTTAACTACATTTCAAAATTTTTTTTTTTTAAGTTTAGATAAATAAAACAATGGTTTAATTTACAGTACTAGTAATATATTTATTTATATAACACTGATCATGGTTCCATATCTTGTTCTGAGTGTAGTTCTCCTTGAAAGCAACTGCTACACTAGTGTTTGTGTTTTCCCATACGTTTGTTATAAATATTAAAATATTTTCATTACAATCTTTGGAAGTGAGTATTCTGGAGGCATTCTGTGCCCTTTTATTTATTTTAGTTGTCATCTTTAGAAAAACTGTTAAAAGTTAACAAAAAAATTCTCTGAAACCAATTTAAATTTTTAAATTCTGAGAGCTTATAGTATAACATTCTCGTATCCATACGAATAACTAGTGTTTTTGTAGTCCATATTCTAGGAGTAGTTTTGAAATACAGACAGTCTGATCTTAACCGAATAGCTTCAGTTAGGATCTGCATTACTAACTAGAAAAATCATAAACAAAAATGTCATTTCCTGTAATAACTATATGTTTAATTTTTATAATGCAAATGTAAGTTTCCATTTTAAAATGTTTTGTCCGTAAATGGAGACCTTGCTCTTCTCTAGTGTTTGAAAGTATATTAGTAAGTATTACTGTGAATGTCAAGTTGCAAGAACTGCTTAGATATCTCAAATCCAAAAACTTTGCAAATTTCAATTCATAGTTATTCTATTCTGTTACGTTAATGTTACAATTTTAACCAGGTTGTTACTAATTTATCTATTGCATATTTTACTTTTTTAGCTCTGTGCTTTGAGAGTAACAGAAAGAGCCCGTGCAAGAATTCTAAAAGCAGGTGGTGAAATTATAACGTTTGATCAACTTGCCATGAGGACTCCTCGTGGGAAAGGCACTCTATTGGTTCAAGGTAATTTCTTTTTTATTTGTTACTTTAAAATGTTTACAAAAGATTATTTTTACTTTTGGTTATTTAAAATATATATTTCTTAATTTAGGTAAAAGGACAGCAAGAGAAGCCTGCAGACACTTTGGAAAGGCACCTGGTGTACCCCACAGTCATACCAAGTAAGTTTCCTGATATATTAAGATTAGAGATTCACTAACCCAATCTGAATTCTCTGTTACAAAGTTTTAAAATTGTTTTCCTGTTATGTTAAGAGTATGCATCATTTAAACAAAAGAATTGAAGGGATGCATGAAAATGTAATGGTAGGTCTTTCAGAATGTATAATTTTTCTTTTGAAAGATTGCAAAAGAGGCATATTTTGAATTAAATGTTATCGTAGTTTATTCTTTCTTTATGATGTAGTTTTTTTTTTTCTCTCTATGAAACATATTACCAAAATTTTGATAAACACACACATGTATTGTATTTGTGATACTTTTATGGATAAAGCAATATTGTTGATTATATTACTTATGTTTGTATCTACTTCATGTTCATCAATAATATTAAAAAAAATCTTTGTTTTGCACATATGCCTCCAAGCATTTAATGTGACTTCCATCGAGTTTCGTTAGGAAGTTAAGGCATTACACCACCATTAGAATTAAGTCCTTTAGCTCCATGCTGATTTCTGAAATATTTAGGTATTACCTCTCTTATAATGAGGTTAATATTTCTTGTTTTGCAGCAAATTATCTCTTCCTAATAAAAATAATGCTCTGCCAGGGTTCCCAGCGTCATGGAATTTCGAAGTAGTCAGGGAAATTTTAAAATATATAGAAAAAGTCAGGGAATTTACAAATATTTTCTAAAAAGTTTTGGAGAAAAAATTAAAAATGATGCGAAATTCATCATATAGTCTCGGGGGGGGGGGGGGGGGGGGGGGAATAGAGAATTTTGAAAAGCGATCACAGAAAAAAAAAATCGCTAATTTTTGACAGGATTGCAAAAATAAGTAACAAATTTCGTTGTATGCCCGTTTGATCGAGAATTTTTTTAGATTTAGTCAGGGAATTTGCCAGTCATGTTTTGCTGGGAACCCTGTCTGCACATCCATGTAAAAAAAAAATCGCATGAATATTTTTTTACCAGTTCTTAGTTTTACCATTGTGCGTTCATTATTGCTAACAATGCTTTTTACATTACAACCATATACTAACTTGCATTCATGAATAGCTTCCTCAGACAATTTTAAGCAGTACTCTCTGGTTTTATGATTAGTTTGTCTACAGCTGATAGGAAAAAGAAGAAAAAAATTCCATCATCGACACACTTAGCAATAACTAGATCATTGTGCATCAATGACCATCCATCTTGTACCAGTGTTAGACTTTCCTTGGAGTTATCGCTTTGTCTCTTCTCTGGCATCGTTACATATGTCATCCAACAATGTTGTGCGAAGATCTTTTCATGTAGAAGCTGAATAGAGATGTAAAATTTCCGAAAATTTTGAAGTGGTTGGGGGGAAAAAAGTTTGGAAAACAAATTATTGTAGTTGTGACATTATAAATATCATTTTTATATCTTCTATTGCTTAAAAATTGATAATTTTTTTTTCATACTATTAGAATTTTCAATTCTTGTGTATTTAGTTTTGGTATAGCTTTCCAGTCTAAACCAAAACTAACCCTATGTTTTGGTTTTAGTTTAAGTTTTAGGTTCTTAATATAAAAAAAATATATGTGTGTGTGTATGTATATTTCTTTAATGAAATTTATAAAACAGGTAGATTTCTTAATACTTGGAAATATTTAGTTGAAAACAATTTTCAACTAATCTAAGAGTCTTTTTTAGTCAAATCCACACCCAAACGAAAGATAAAATTGGAGTATCCAATTTATCTTTTATAATTTATTCCATTTTTTATTTTACTTTATGATTTGTAATTTCAAAATTATCCAATGGACAAGACCGATTTTTCCTTTAAAGAGAAAGGTTGTAAATTTTGCAAACTTCATAAAAGGATTGTGATTTTTAAAAAAAAAAACCCACTAATTTCATCAAATGATAGCTGTTTTTAGAAAGAAAGAAAAAATTTTCAAATTTAGTTAAATGATTGCAGTGGGGGGGGGGGGGGGGAATCTTAGATTGTCATTACGATTGCGGAAAAAGAAACATGAATTACGTCAAAATTTACTGTAGTAGGTTAAAGGATCGAAACCAGGTTCCTTTACAAATTTCAAAAAATCACTTCAAAATGAGGAAAAACACTAAAATTCATATAAAATTTGCAGAAGATAAAATTTACTATGTATATATAGCTAAAGACTGAAACCTGATAAAATTGTATATATGCACAACGGTAAATTCAAATCTACTAACAAATCACATTTACTTTTAATTTGGATCTGCTACAAAACTAATTTATCTGCTCCCAAACCTTGCTTAAAAAAATTGATTTTTGATTTTCTATCCCTGTTGTATCTTAAAAGTAACCGCCATGCCAAATTTCAAGCTTCTGGTATCCGGTATCTGTAAAATCATAAGTTTGCAACATTTTTTTTTTTCTACCACACCATTTTAAATTTGGGATTGAAAGACTTCTGTCTGTACTTGCATCTTAAAAGTAGCAGCTATGTCAAATTTCAAGTTTCTATTCTTTAATTCCGTGGATATCGTAATTTAGAATTTAGAACACTTCTCATGCAATATCACCCTTTGTGCTTAACATTTTTTATTCATATTCTCTTATGTGTAATGCAAAGATATATTGTATTAATTAATGCTTTTGTGGCTGTCAACTCATGTGGTGTTTATTTTTCAGGCCTTATGTGAGATCTAAAGGACGTAAATTTGAAAGAGCTCGTGGTCGCAGGAAGAGTCGTGGTTTCAAGGTGTAAATTAATATTGCTGCAGATTATTCAATAAATGAAAATGACTGACATTTGTCCTTTCTGTTTTTTGTAATTTAATTCTAACATTCTCACGAAATGCATAAAACGAAGAGTTATCTAAGAAATGACTCAATCAGAAAACACAGTAAGATAGTAATAAATGAATTCTCATCAGTAAGAAGTTATTAACCTTTTAAATGCTGCACTAGAGTCAAAAGATAACTATTCATTGGTAAAAATCACATAAGAACTTAGTAATTTCTTTTAATGATTTATAACATGTTCCACAAGACATTGGCAAGAAACACTTAGTTTTTTCACATGTTTTAATAGTTATGTGCAAAGTTATTCAATAGCACAGGTTAAGCAGAAAAATAGCCGGGCTTCGTCCGCAAAGCCATGGTTGTCCTCAATAACTATTCCAGCAAAAATTGTCAAGTGGTACAAAGCTTTCACAGAAAAGTTATTTCCCATTAAATTAAAAAATTATTACATAGATGATAAGCAGGATTATTGTATAAAAACAATTTTACAAGTTATTAGAATGGTTAAAAAAATGTTAAGACAATATAAGAAAAAAATGTATCGTAGAACAATAATCACATTAAAAATCTTAAAAATACAAAGAGACATTAAAAATAACTCGCCAAAATTCTTTAAAATAAGAAAGAAAGAAAAATAATTGCCTCAGCTTTTATGTCCTACATTTTTTTTTTTTTTTCTACTGTTTATGGTAGTTAGGTGCTCATGCAGTGTTTTCTTGCACTCGAAACACTTTTGTGTGTATTCTGGCAACACAGCACAGTGTACTTGTGTTGATGGCACAAGATAATGTGCATCTGATTGTCTCAAAGATTCAGATCAATGAGCACAAAAGGTCCAGGAAAAGAGTGTATTTTCGGTTTCATTCGAAGCAAACAGTTACTTCTGGAAATTGAGATGTGATAGTTCTGCTGTTGTGCAAATGTAAATGCGAACAGCCATGTTTAATGCATTGTTAAATAGATTCCAATACTATCTTTGCTTCTAAACATATGTCTGAATGATCCAAGAAGTCTCTAGAAAATCGACACTCCCATTCCCTCATACAATTTTATCAAATGTGGTTAAGAAACATGAGTTCTCTTTTGTGTGTGACAAAAACCCTTGCTTTTACAAATAGGCTCATGTTTCATAATTGGATGCAATAGTTATTACAGTACTGTCTTTTCAGTGACAAATATAAACTTGACCATCACTTCGGTACTCAAACTTTCTTCTTTGCCATTTTGAGGCTTCCTTTGGTAATTAGAGAGGACATCTTATATTAGGTTAAAAGTTTGAAACCAAATTTATTTTCAATGCAAGGGTCGATCCAGGAAAAATTTGGGGCCTTCACAAAGATCTATTTAATAAAACAGGCCCCTTCACAAAAATCAATTTGATAAAACAAGCCCCTTCACAAAAATCAATTTGATAAAATAGACCCCTTCACAAAATCCTTTTAATAAAATATGCCCTTTCACAAAATTCTATTCCATAAAAACTTACTATTTATTAATTATTTAGTGATGTTTTAAAATGTGTAATTTGTAAACATACAAGCTCACCAGACTGGAAAACTTCAGCAAAAGAATTTAAAAAAGGTTTTTGTTAATAAATGCTTGGTTCGAATTTGAGAAACTGGATTTCAACTTTCATTACAAAATGGGCCCCAAGAAAAAAAACCTGCATCGACCCCTGCAATGCCAAAAAACACAAATTCGTGCAAAATTAAATTGCTATGAATTCTGAATAAATTTTGTTGAAAAGAGGACAAAATTTACTATATCAAGACCAGATTCAATTCATTAATGTACAAAAGTTGCCTCAAAATGTTAAAATCGCAAATTAAATTTAAAATCCAATCTAAAATTCCAAAATCAGCCTTTGATGTGTATTACATACCTGCCAACTTGTAAGGTTTAGCCTTACACTGTAAGGATTTAGGTCTAATTGTAAGGTTGTAAGGGTGATAGGTATAATTGTAAGGTTTTTTGCTAAAACTTGAAATGATTATTCAAATATGTTAATCATTTAGTAAAAGAATTAAAACTGATGCTCACATTGTGATTATGTTACAAAGATGAGAGTGACTAGCAATATGGTACGTCACAGCAACCAAATAGTAATTCACAACACATTATTGTATGCCAGGGAATTTTTAGTCATTCTTTGTATTTTAAAATTTTCTCGCAGCAAAGCTGCAAAACTAAAATTGTAGTTTTGAGACTTTTTTTATTAGAAATTTATTAGATTTTTTTTAAATTATAAAATATTTTAATACTTATATGTGATAATTAAGTATTAAAATATTTTAATACTTAAAAGCATGTGAAAAGATTGCTATGAAGAAATGTTAGACAAAAAATTTATTGGTAAAACCAAATCAACCTATGTAAAGTATATTAAAAATAATTATCAGTGCTAATACTATTTGGATTTTGTCTTTGACTTTCTTTTTTTAACTTAAACAATTACTTGTTTAATATTTTTGTATTTATCAGTGAATTTTGTATCAAACCATATATATATTTTTAAAGATGCACAATGAAGTATGTCAGGAAAATTGTAAGGTTTTCGGAATAGACATGTTGGCAGGTATGGTATTACTTCAGATATAGAGGCATCTTCTTCACAAATTCTGTAGATCCTATACAGGGAAGCACAAAAGTTCATGAACACATTTCCGTTTATTGACAGAAACTCCAGACGGAGAATTTTAAACTGCGCTATGCGTTTCCCAAGTGAACTAAAATTTAGCATCCTAAGTAGTATATATACAAATCTATAGATCTTATACAGGGCTGAATAAAAGTATTCGGATATTTTTCCGAATATTGTATATGTTGGAAATTCCTGAAATTATGTTTTTAAATATGTTATGCATTTTCCAAATTGTTTACTTAGATGTTATCTTTTAGCTTATTAAACGGTATGATTTGTAAAATTATTCTGGAAGCGTTGGAAAGTGTTACATAATCTATGCTTGACGCATGATTTTTTGTTCTTGTTTGAATGATACTCCAAGTCAACCATTAGATACTTGTTGCAAAAGAAAAAAAAGATTTGCATTTTGGAAATGCTATAACTAGCGTCCAATTTTTGAATATCCTCTTATTCCTCTTCATATCTTATCTATATATATGTTACGGTGAAACACCGAAATCTGAAGAATGTCGACTTTCACCGGTGAATGTCAACAAACACATAGTCGCTTGGGGTATGTCTGAAATATTTGCTAAATACCCTTATTTCTGACTTACACCGGTAAATGTCGACATTCACCATGCACTAATGGTGAATGCTAATAATGTCAGATTTATATTTTTTTCTCCGTAATTCAGTTGCGATAAATTTTCGCCTCTTTCTGAGAGGAATTACTAAGAACTAAAAACACACAGTACATTCAAAATGAGAAAGGAAAATAATAGAAGTTAAAAACTTACTTAATTATACAGTACATTCTAAATGAGAATATAAAATAATAGTAATAAAAAACTTACTAAATTATGTGATTCAAATCTTATTTATTGCAACAACTATTATGACACTTTGAATTGCACAAGAGGCCCTTGCTTTTACAAATGCATTTATTTGTGGAACATTTCCTTTTGCAATGACAGCGTGTATAGCCTTGCCCACAGGGTTGTTTAGGTTTAAACCAAATGGTTTTTTTTTTAAATACCAAAACTTTTATTTAAAAAAGAAAAATGGTTGCCCAAGATTTACAATGATGAACTTCAGAGATGTAAAGCGGATTTAGAAAACAAAACAGTTTGCATGGCAATGGATGAATGATCGAACATCCATAATGAACCTATTGTGTGTATAAGTGTTATCAAAGAGTGTGGTAAAGTCACTCTTGTTGATACTATTGACATATCCGGCTCATCACATACTGGAAATTATTTAGCAAATTTGGTTTTGAGTTCAGTGCAGACAGCAGAAGAAAAGTTCAAATGTAAAATATCAAGTTTTGTCACAGACAATACTGCAAATATGGTTTCTGCCAGAAACATTCTGCATGAAGAGCTTGGTTTTTCGCGACTTACATATGGGTGCAGTGCCCACATTTTAAATCTGTTAGCCAAAGATTTGGTTAAAAGTGATGTAACAAAACATGTTACAAATATTTTCGCAATCATCATCTCCCGAAAGCATGGTATCATGCAGAAGGCGGAAGTGCGTTGGTACTTCCTTTAGAGGTACGATGGAATACTTATTGTGATTCGCTTGAATCTTATGTTAAAAATTAGTCAATTCTTACAAAAGTTTGTGAGGATCACAGATCAGTGATTGATATTGATATCTCCAGTAAAATCTTAAGTATCTGTTTAAAAAGAAATGTTGAGGACATGATTGCGATTCTGAAACCAATCGCTGAAACTATTGATTTTGTACAGAGGAATAGCTGTTCTCTCGCTGAATGTGTATTAGCATGGAAAAAGCTAGAATTGAAGCTAAAAGAAGCATCAACATCAAACAATAAAAAGGCCATATCACCAGCGTATAAACAGAGATATGAACAATCATTAGTAGATGCACATTTTGCTGCATTTATTTTAAGCTCATCAGTATTGATTTCTAATCTAGGAATTGATGTCACAAAAGAGGAGAAAAACAAGGGTCTTGAATTTATCAAACAAAAATGTGGCTCTGGTTTCTTAGCACTTACATTAAAATTTTTGGGGAAGTTGGAACCATTTCATAATCATGATCAAAATGGGTTTTTTTACCCCAAAGTTGTTGATACAATGTCTGACTTTGAATGGTGGAATAGTTTTTAGCTCACAGGCTATCAAAGCCTGAGAGCTTATGTGCCCGCCCGTTCTGTATGTATGTAACGCGATAACTCTTGACAGAAATAACCGTTTTGCTTCCAATTTTGTTTATAGGTTCCTTATGATAAGGCGCTTCCCTGATTAGTTTTGGGGATTTATTGTTTAACTATAAAGGGGGGCTAACCCCCCTTAATTAAGATAAATGGTTTTTTCATGCAGAATTGTCCAATTTTCTTCATATTTTGTATATAGGTTCATTGTGATAAGGTTCTTTCCTGATTAGTTTTGTGGGTTCATAGGTTAAGTATAAAGGGGCTAACGGGGGGGGGGGGGGGGTATCGTCCCCCTTAATTTAGATAAATGAATTTTTCATGCAGAGTTATCCGATTTTCTTCCAATTTTGTTTAGGTTCCTTGTGATAAGGTGCTTCCCTGATTAGTTTTGGGGATTGATTGGTTAACTATAAAAAGGGGGGCTAACCCCCCTTAATTTGGATAAATGGTTTTTTCATGCAGAATTATCCAATTTTCTTCAAATTTTGTATATAGGTTCATTGTTATAAGGTTCTTTCCAGCTTAGTTTTGGGGGTTCATAGGTTAAGCGTAACGGGGGGGGGGGGGGGGGGGGTTAATCCTCCCCCCTTATTTTAGATAAATGATTTTTTTCATGCAGAGTTATCCGATTTTCTTCAAATTTTCTATATGGGCTCATTGTGGTAAGGGGCTTCCCTGATTAGTTTTGGGGGTTCATTGGTGAAGTGTAAAGGAGGGAAACGGGGGCTACCCCCCCTTCCTTAATTTTGATAAATGGGTTTTTCATGCAGAATTATCCAATTTACTCCAAATTTTGTATATAGGCTCATTGTGGTAAGGCACTTCCCTGATTAGTTTTGGGGGTTCACTGGTAAAGTATAAAGGGGGGGGGACTAACCCCCCTTAATATAGATAAATGGATTTTTTAAGCAGAATTATCCGATTTTCTTCAAATTTTATATATATGTTCATTGTGATAAGGCGCTTCTCTGATTAGTTTTGGGGGTTCTTACCCACCTTAATTTAGATAAATGGATTTTTCATGCAGAATTATCAGATTTTTTCAAATTTTGTATATAGGTTCATTGTGGTAAGGCGCTTCTCTGATTAGTTTTATGGGTTCATTGGTTAACGTTTAGCTTACGGGGACTGAATTCCTTACATATGCGTTAACTACGGGAGAATCTCAAAATTTCCACCCCCTTTTCTAATGATTACTCACTGCAGGTGATCAGACTAATGTTACAATCAGTAAGCATCTTTTCTCTAAGGTAGGCACATCTGGTAATCATTAGTGGGTCGTGGGAGCGTTGGGGATTTTATTTTCCCTGAAAGGACCTGATTACCTGATGACCCTGTTTACCTGAACGAAGTAATCCTTGTTTGTAAATAAGTTTTAAATGATATACTGCGATGGAACTTATCTTTTTCTATCATGATTCTTGAAATAATATTTTTCTGTGATTACGTTTTGCAGTAATTGAGTGTAAATCAAATAATAATAAATGGATCACTTTTAGTAACTAAATTTGTATGCAAATATAAACCTTACTTTAAAAATACAGCGTTGTGAATTATATTTTTTTCTGTGAAGTAAATGTAATTAAATTCTAGTGATTTGGTTAAATAGTAATTGAGTGTAAATCAAATAATAATAAATCGATATTTTTTAATAACTAAAATTGTATGCTAATATGAAACTGATTTAAAAAATTTAAAATATCTTTAAAATAAATCAGAAAAATTAATTTCATTGAATGTTTTAATAGTATTTTATTTCTTGAAATGTAGAGTATATATAAAAACGTTATGTGATAGCAAAATAAATAAAATTGTATGCGATTATAATCCTTATATAAAAAAGGCGTTGAACTTTCAGATAATTAAATAAGTAATACAAAATTGATTTCGTTAAATAAGCATTTTATTACTATTATTATCATTACGCATCAGATTATATATATATATATAAAAAAAAAGAAATTGCAAGAAAAGAATGTAGAAATAAACACTTAGAAATCCATAAACAATACAGTAGAGAATAATAAAATGATACCTAATGGAATCTGAGTTCGCAGTTGAGCCTTGGTTTTTAAGTATGTTTACATCCATTATTTGCGAATAGCATTATAATTTAATCTGTAAATTGATCAACTGTATATTACTATTTGGAAATAGTGGCAGGTATCTGAAAATAAAAACGTGTCCAAATCTCATGACTGAATGAAATATGTATCATAGAATTCAGTAAATTTTGTTGAAGTAATATTGATTATGTATAGTTGTGTTTATAACTTATTGTTCTCTTAACTTTCTCCTGAAAATTAATATATTTTTTAATGTTATTTAGTAATTCGAGGTCTCTTATATTTCCTTTACCTAATAAGTTTTAAATCGCAAAGTTTAATTTAGAATTGTTTTACTACAGAATTTCATACGCTATCAAATAATCTAAAATAATGTATATTTTAGAAGAAAAAAAAACTACTTGCTTGGTCTGAAGATGGCGGACTGTTTCTATCGAAACTTGACACTCTAATTTACGATAAAAATTTTCTGTTTAAGGTTAGATTCGGTTGTATAGACAAATTCCTTTTTCACAGGTTTTAAAATACATTCAAATAAAAGTGATGTCATATCTGCTAAGACACTGTACTTTCTAAATCGTAAGTTATTTTGTTTTTTTAATTGCGTCTTTATTTGTTTTAAATGAATAATATATATATATAAAGATAGAGTAATACCTGCAAAAACGGATTCCGTAGCTAAGAGTTCTGTCCCAGTTCAACACAAGGCCGAAACTAGCCTTTTTTCACCCGGGGCACAGTGGTGCCAGTGGGCTTTTTTTCTTTTTTAATTCAATTTTCTTGATTGCCATCAGTTTTTTGATAAATTAAAATTCACCTAATTTATGACCCATTAAAAAGGCAAAAATAGGGCGAAATATACCGTTTAAAAAAGGTAGCGCTAATCAAGCAATCTGAATTACAAAAAGCAGCCCACAGGCAACACTGCCGGGCAAACATGGATTTTCATACCCCGTTCCCCTTCCTCCGCAAAGTAAATTTACAAAGATAATTTTACTAAGTTTCTAACTGCCGACTTATTTTAAAATTTAAAATCTATAATCATAAAATACATAATATTGAAATACGTAATCATCCTTTAAATATTTATTCATTAAAAACTGTGAAACAGAATCGAGAAGTACTGCAAACAGTCCACTTTATAGAATTTTCCGTCTTAGCAGGTAAAATTGTTGGGACCATGTTAATATTTTCATTTAAGACTAGATTCCATTGAAGAGAGTTTTTATTTTCCCAGATTTTACTCTAGTTGTAGTATTGCAAATTTTTACAATTGATGCATTTAAAGTCGTAGTGATATGAGTCACATTGTCTTAAGAACTCAAAAAACAGGATTTATTCCATGCATCACTATGAATTTCAATACCGTAAAATATCTCTGTGTACTATCTATAGCAGTTTCCTGGAACTATCACTTCTACCGCTCTTCCTATTTATAGATTGTTATGTCTTTAGAGACTTTCCTGAACCTAACGCTAATTTTCAAAATTATGTGTAAATCAAAAAAAAAAAAAAAAAACTATTAAGACTGTTCTCAAATCCAAAGTAGCTACTTCCGGAAACATCTCTGAATTAAATTTTGCTCGGAAACTCATGAAATTGGCAGATGTTCTTATTCAGAAATTATGTAATCGAATGCGTTTTCTATTTTTTTGGTAAAGACAGAAATTTCTTTGAGAAAATACTGTCAAAGTTGGCGGTTTAAATAGAATTTCCGGACACGGCAACGCGGGAAAGGGGAAAAATGGTCGTCATGTGACAACAATCGTTTTAACTCGATAAGAAATTTATGTACGATTTCCAATCATCTCCACAGTCAGGCCTGCCAATTTTATTTTGTTTACGTTTAAAAATGAATTTAAAAAATGAGTCAGAAAGTTTCACGTTGTTCAGCAAGAAAATTGAGAACTACCTTAAGTTATAACTTTTCAGTTAGTGAATTTTCCCACACCTTAGTTTTTAGTGTTTCGTGCAGTCGTCCGACCACGCAGTTTCTACGGCCGTATCTGGATAAGAAAAAAAAATGGCGTAATTTTTCAGGTTTAGAAATGACAAAATGAGAGGGAAAATTATATTAGGGGGTGGGAGGGGAGGGGGGTAAAAGCAGTGGCGGTTTTACAAGCAATTTCACCCTGAAAGAGATTTTGTTCTGCACCTCAACAAATGACATATTCCTAAATATATATCAAGTTATCACTAAGTATTTTATTATGTGAATTTTCCACCCCTTTGTTTTTATTGTCCCATGCAGTCATCTGACCTCGCCCCCTCTAAGAACAGACATGGATGCAAAAACTAATTCTAATAGAAAAAAGAGAGTAGATAACTAAAAAATCCCTGACGGCTCAGCCGACAGGCACAGATAGATTTCGAAGACGCAGACCGTGGGGCACCTGTTTGTTGGGAATTGTGGAAGAAATGACCCTTTTGCCATGACACGGCAGTTTGAAACACCCATTTCGAAACGTAACTTGTTTGCAGCTGGAGCCAGCAGGTTTTTTTTTTTTTTTTTTTTTTTTTGCTATAAGGGTTGTCCTATAAAAAACTTGTCAATATAAAAGTTTCTCATAATATTAAGAGGATGTATAATAAATTCAAGCGGATTTGATATCTTTTGAATTGACGAAGTTGTGAATTTTTTCTTCTAAAAACCCCCTTCCCCCCTCCCCCCTTGGGGCTATTTTTAATGATATAAAAAATCTGTCATAGATAAATTTTCGGCCCTTTTTCTAGAAGTAATAATAACTTTAAACGGATTCGATACGTATCATAATTAAGAAATTATGGAATTTTCATATCTGCAAAAAAATTTCAAAAATTACAACTTAGGGGAGAATGTAATAGGTCGTATTTCTTACTCAATCTACCTAAAATCTATTGGTGTGGTAAACTAAATGTTAAAAGACATATGAAAGTGTTTTCAAAAAATATTCAAATGAAAAAAGGACTAAAGATGTACATTTTTACGCGTGTGCTGTGCTATTTTTCAATAACTCAATGTAATTTTTCCCTTAAGACGTGGAATGTAATAGCGCTCTGTTGAATTTCAATACTCAAAAATTACTAAAACAATAAAAAAAAAAAAAAGCATTCTTTGGCATTTTTAAAACTATAAATTGATCCTTCGCAAAAAATAAAAAATGTAATCGCTACGCAATTTCGCAAATTAAATATTTTGTGTTTTACTTTATTACTTGAGAACTTTATTAAAAATATATGAATTTTCCAGAAAAATTCGTATAATAATAAAATAAAATAAATTATTGAAATCGCTTCAGTTGTTTTCGAGAAAAAAACGTACGCCAATAACATAGTTGCTCTTTGTAAGATTTGGAAATAGCTGTTGCCTTCTTAAACTTAACTGGGACGTGCGTAGGGTTTTTATTCGCCCGTTCATTTACATTTATTTTTTAAATAATCATATATTTGAAAAATACATAAGGAATTATTAATGTAACATTTATTATTTTCTGAATAAAAACTAATATTTTATTCTAATCAGACGATTTCGGAATAAATTACTTGCAAATAGCTCTAGAATTAGATTAATTGTTAATGCCATTCTTAAACAGGCAAAATGCATTTGCATATAAAGACGATAAACATAGTTATTTTGTCTTGTTTGAGCATAATATTAAACATTTCATAATATGTTTGTACTGAGCAAAAACAATTATTTTATTTTATTAATTCTATATTAAGAAAAATTTTAAAATAATTTGTATTTTTATTTAAGTATTAATATGTATATAATCATTTGGTTTTCGCTCAGTTTAATAAATAAAGTTTCCTAAATAATTTTAAGATATCTAGTATATTATTGTCATTAAAAAAAAATTAAGTTACTTTACACTTTAAGAACAAAAAAGTGAAAAAAGTATGAGAAAAAGCTTGAAGACGTCTGAGTAAACTACTTTCTTTACTGCGGAAACTTTCCCCGCGTTTTCCTAGTATAAATAATATCTTCCCTACATTATTTCCCTTCTCCGATACGCAGTCAGACCCCTGTTGAGCTGAACGCTTTTGATTATTTCCTGCGCGCCATGCTTGAGGGGTGGAAATTTTCGGGATAACGGCAATCCCGACCCCGTATTTTTCAGCAATATTTTTCTTGGGATTACGGTAATCCGCCGTAAGCAAAAGGTTAATTATAAGAAGGAGAAACGGGAGATGGTTCCCCCCCTCTTAATATATTGTCGATTTCTTCATTTTTCGAGGGCTTATTTCAAATTCTTTGAAATAAGAATATAATTTACAGTTAGTGTGAATAGCCTGTGAGCTCAATACCGTCAGTTTAACTGGGCAGTTTTCTTTTATTATAATGTTTCAGGTAAATCTTTGATTACGGAGAATGATTTGGAATTTGTGAACATGCTAACTACAGCCAAAGCATTGACTGCCTGTGTTGAAAGGATTTTTTCAATATTTGATGTAGTTCATTCAAAATTGCGAAACAGATTAGGAGTAGAGAAAGCATCAAAATTAGTGGTCATAATGAAACAAATGAACAATGATTGAGGGTAAAATTTACTATTCATTCCTATTATTCAATACTGCTGTAAGATATCTATTCAAGAAATGTCAAGTTTTTTTCTTCTTTCCTTAATAAAATGTTTGGATTTATTTCATTAGTTTGTGATTCTTTATCTTCAGTTTGCAAATAGTTTTCAAATAGTTGTTATTTGTGTCAGTTAAAATTTCTTAGTTTAATTTTCTTTAAAAGAAAATGTAGACTAGTGTGTTAGTAGTAGTGATTGATTTATATGTATACATATATAAGTGATAATTTTTATTTTTTATTGTATATTAAAATATTATAATAATAAAAAACTATTATAATGGTTAAATTAAAATAGTAAAAATTTTATTATATAATTGCAACAAAATAACTTAAAGTAATTTTTGTTTAATGCTTGACTTCAAATATTTGAAAATATTAATATTCATCTTTCTTCTAAAATATAAAATCATTTAAACCAAAAAAACCCGGGTTTTGGGGGTTTTTTTGAAAAAAACCTGGTTTTTTTACAACCCTGCTTGCCCACTGCTTCTCGAATTAGCTGCAGCTGCTTCTCTCAGCGAAATTTCTTTAAAATAAATCTCATCTATGGAAAGTAACTTTTCTTTACAAATTATGAACTGATTACGTGTGTAAAGCTGCTTGAGGGGTACCATTTTCATTTGCAAGTTTATAGAAGTCTTCTATTCCAACAACAACCGCTAACACATTTCGGTTATCTGTACGACCACGGTCTACATCAGGGACTTGTATTCGTACAGTATCACCAATTTGAGCAGGAGGAAATTGTTTTTGTGAGGTTCAAGCTCCTCTCTTTTCGACCTCCACCAGAGCATATCTGTGATTGTTGACATACACCGGTGAAGGTCCGAATGTACAAGAATGTAATGAAATATTCGATCTTTCACCGATGTATTTGGTGTTTGTTGACATTCACCGGTGAAAGTCGACATTCTCCAATTTCGGTCTTTCACGGTAACATATATATATATATATATTATGCTTTCGTATGTGGCATACGAATCGCGATTATTTGTTAATTGTTTAATGGCAATGCCCGAATGAAAGGCATCTCATTGGTTGGTGCTGCCATCAAGGCTGTGGAGTCTTGAGTCAGGCCTATTTTTGGGCAAAAGAGTCGGAGTCACTAAATAAAAAGAAAACTGCCCAGTTAAACTGAGGGCATTGAGCTCACAGCTATTCACACTAATTGTATATTATACTCTTATTTCAAAGAATTTGAAATATGCCCCTCGAAAAATAAAGAAATCCACAATATACTAAGGGGGGAGGGGGGGTCATCCCCCCGTTACCGCCCTCATAGTTAACTAATGAACCCCTTAAACTAATCAAGGAAGTCTCTAAATCTAAATTAGGGGGGGGGGGTATCCCCCTTTTTACTTAACCAATGAACCTCCAAAACTATTGACAGAAGCGCATTATCAAAATGAACCTATATACAAAATTTGAAGAAAATCTGATGATTCTGCATGAAAAACTCATTTATCTAAATTAGGGGGGGTTATCCCCCCCTTTATACTTAACCAATGAACCCCCAAAACTATTGATAGAAGCACATTATCAAAATGAACCTATATACAAAATTTGAAGAAAATGGGATAATTCTGCATGAAAAACCCATTCATCTAAATTATGGGGGGTTAGCCCCCCGTTTCCCCCCTTTATGCTTAACCAATGAACCTCCAAAACTAATCAGGGAAGCGCCTTATCACAAGGAACCTATAAACAAAATTTAAAGTAAAACAGTTCTATTAAGAGTTATCGCGTTACGTACATACATACAGAACCGGCGGGCACATAAGCTCTCAGGCTTTGATAGCCTGTGAGCTAAAAAGACTCCAGCTTGTTTTTTAGGCACAGGGCTCGCATTCCCCCTAAAATTCCTAACTATTATTTTATCCCCTAAAATTTTCTTGTTCCTAAAAATTAGAGATTGCCTAAATTTCACCGAAAAATATCGCAAATTTCGTCAAAGAATCAGGGGGGAAAAGCTTAAATTTCATCCAAGGATATCGTGGGGGAAAAAAGTTAATTTCGACAAACAATCCTGAAAAAAAAAAAGTTCATCCATCTAAGGATCGCGACAAACACGAATTTCTTCAAAGGATCACAAATTTTTAAAAACATCTCGGGGTGGGGAAACTAGAATTTCTTAAAAAGATCGCGGAATAAACGTGAATTTCAATTAAAAAAATCGTGAAAAATCCCTCTAAATTTCATCCAAAAATCAAGGAAAAAAGATAATTTCGTCTAAAAATCACGGAAAAAATGCGAATTTCATCAAAAAATTGTGGGAAAAAAAAAATGCCAATTTCGTTGAAGGATCGCGAAATTTTGTCATTCAATCGTGCATATAAGGCAATTTTTGTCAAAAGATCACGGAAAAACGTGAATTCCATCAAAAGGTCGCGAAAAAAACACTAATATCGTCAAAAGATCGCAAAGAAGTGTGAAAAAAACCTTTCAGAATTTTTTTTTTCTCATAATCACCCCTGCCTCTTGTTCTCTAGGTTCACCGAGAACATCCAAAAGAGAGAGAAGGAGAGCATTCATTCTGGTTAGGCTCAATGATCCAGGAACTCAAAATTCTAATTAATACAATTGCAGTAAGCATAAGCTGTCAAAACGGTTTGTAATATGATGCCGGTTATTGCGCAGATTTAAATGCCCTCATTCGCAAGAAACAGCACATGGAACAGAGCTGAATTCATTGGAATGATGGGAATATTCTTTGGCAGTGTACCACATGTGCCTGACTAGCACAAAAATACTGTTATTACATACTTGTAAATGTTAAAAATATCGCAAATGCCCCTAAAATTTTGAAAAATCCTAGTGCATATAAGGCAAAAAGCTATAAGGCGCCCTGTAGGCAGTTTGAAGTGAAATTAAACCAATTCTATGTAATTTTAAATTTATAAACTTGATTATTATTTTTATATTTGGACTATATATATACAAGGAAACACAGATTAAACAGGTCCAATATACTGCCCAGTGTTCAGCATATATGAAAACTGTTTTTAATTGAAATCTCTAGTTTATATTCAGTATATAGTCCTTTCTCTCGGTTTTTGGGATTTGCAGAACCCGAGGTAATGCGAAAATTGAAAATTTCTGCTCTTTTTGGAGTCCACAGAATCTGAAATATCATTGTAATAGAAATTTTTTCCCTTTTCTTTTATTGTTTCCCTCAGATTCTTAATGTCTGTGGGACCAGGAGTAATGCTGAAATTGTAAATTTTCTCCCTTTTTTTTTTTTTTTCATGTGCTTAGGAACCCCCCCCCCCCCCCCCCCCCCCAAAAAAAAAAAAAAAAAAAAAAATTGTAATTTTTTTTCCTGAGTCTGCAGTACTCAAAATAATGATGAAATAGTGAAATTTCTGTGATCTTTCTCCTTTATTCAGATCTTGCAGACCCGAAATAAAGCAAAAATTATAAAATTAATGCAGGAAATATAAAATTTTCATCTTTATTTTTCTTTCTTTACATCAGAATTTTTCAGGTCTTCATAACTCCAAAATTGCAACATTTTGAATTTTTTCTTCCAAGTCAGCGGGATCTGAAATAGTAGTAATGTTTCCATTTACTTATTTGGAATTTCGGGTCTGCAGGACTCAAAATTAAACAATTAATAATGCTGAAAATATAAAAGTTTTGTCCCTTTTTTACGAAGTCGTGAGAACAGAATTAATCCTAAAATAGTAAAATTTTCACTTTTATTTTTCTTGCATTCCCTCGTAATTTTTAGGGTTTTGGAGAGTCCAAATGATGCTTAAATTGTATAATTTTCACCTCCTATTTTTGGGGTTTGCAGGAATAGATATAAAACCAAAATTAAACATGCTTTCACCCATATTTTGGTATAGTCTTAAAATGACATACCAACATAATATATGTTGTTTGAATTCATCTGATAAGATCTTTCTGTGTGTTGTTCAAAGTAAATTTTGAAGATTTATTGGATTTCAACTGTTGTTTCTATCTAATAGCTTCAAATTTAACTTTTCGATTGCAACTTACATGCATATACATATTTTACATGCAGTTTTGCAGAGTTTTGACACAATTAAATTTTACCACATATAAAATTTAATGCATATTGTGTTTTTGTGTGAGTGTGCATAGAGTATTTGGGAAGAGGGGGGGCAGGTGATGTTCAAAATATTTTCAGTCTTGACCAGAGCCGATTAATGTAGGGAGAAAGTTCCACAGCATTTTATAAGAGTACTAGGGGGCTCAGCCCCTTACTTGCTAACGCTCGCCAACTCCCCGTGAATTGCTATGCAATTCACATTGACACTGCTACGCTCGCTCGCCCCTTTTTATCTTTCAGCAATTCTAGCTGGAATAAGTTCTACCATAAAACATTTGAACATATGACATTGACATTTTTTTTTTTAATGTAAAAAAGTAATTCTCCTTTGAAAACAGAACTAAAAATGCATTTAGTTGGCGCTACCAATGGGCATATAAATCATTTAAATACTATGAAAAAAAGATCTTGGAAAAATAATTAGTTTAAAACTTGTTGCACCTATAATATTGTACAGCACGGCTTAAATTCATTAGGAAAAAAAAAATCAATATCAGTTTACAAAAAAAATAATTTTTTACTTCAATTTACAGCAACAGATGGCGACAGGTGCAATCTAGGTAGTTGATTTTTTTTTTTTTCTGAATTTTGAGTGAGTGAAATTCGTAAATGAACTCTAAATAAGAGTTGAGAATTCTTTTGAAATTAACGATATTACTTATAATTAAAATGAGGAATCATCTCAGACGCTTTAGATTACGTACATGTTATTTTATTTTTAATAATTGCTAGTTTGAGTTTCATTCTATGGTTTCACTGCTCTCACACTGACTGCCATATTGGAGGCGGAGCTGATCTAACACAATCTAGTCTGAGCTCTGGAAACTACGGTTGTTGCCAAACCATAAACTACAAATTCAGCCCTATTTCCACGCCACATAAGACAAATATATATATATATATATATATATATATTTGCCTTATTAAAAAAAAAAAATTCTGCATTTACAAAAGGTGAATCTTTTTATACTAAAATACTGTCGGAAGTTGCCGCTGCAGTAAATGAGTCCTAGTTTTTATTACAGCTTACACCCACAATTCATCCAAAAAATGAAACGTGAAAAATATATATATATATATCGGTTGATATGCACATCATATGCTTCAAGGTCAAACAGGAATGTAACAACCTGCTGCAGTATTGCCAGTTCAGTTTTTTTTTTTTTTCCCCCGATTGCTTGATTGCTGCCACTTTTTAAAAATATTTCCTTTATTTAATGACAAATTTAATAAAGCGACTATTACTATTTCAAAACAAATGATAGCAATGAAGCAATCTGAATAATAGGAATCAACAGGCAATACCAGTACTTTAGCCATCGCGGAGTCTGTTCCTTTAAAATTGCAGGAGTCTGACATTTTTCCCACCGACTCCACAGCCCTGACTGCCGTCTACAGGAATAAAAGCGAAACTAACGATTTATTTATTATAGTGCAAATAAATTGTAATTATAATTTGTCAACATTAACAATTAAATAGATATATTTTTATACATTTTCATTTGAAATATTGATTTTTGTAAGCATTTAATATTTATAATTTAAAAAATACAATTAGCAATGTAAAATTAAAAAAGGAAAAATAAGTGTAATAATTTGAATAAAATATGAGATATGTTATCAAATCAAATATTATTTTATAACATTTCAGTGCCAACTTTCTCGAAAATTCTTCACCTTTGTAATAAAAGATTCTGTAAATACTGTTCAATTTTCTGTTATTTTAATAATGCCTGCAAAATTTAATGCAGTAACCTAAAGAATATAAAAAACTTATTATTTTTCTTGTAACTTCTGTTACTAGATTACAATGTTGTTAAAGCACAGAAATCAGGGATGATTATGACACAAAGTGAAAAACCCTGAAAGTTATTGATGCATATCATAACTGATAGATACTGTAACTACATGAAAATCAAACTACCATATTTTATGGAAGAAATATGGTACACTCCTCTAAATTGTTCTCAATAAGTTTAAAAATATCATAAAAGCCACATTTTGATAATTAATATAATTTAATATGAATAATTTTTAATCAAATAATGATGAACTGTAAATATAAGGTGTTTTTCATGTGTGTTGCCTGCTTTTTTCCTCGAAAATTTATTTTTTTAAATTGAAATTTGCTTTATACATGAAGATTTGGAATTTGACATTCTCATTCTGTATAAATTATCATTGACCATTGCACGAAATCATTGAGCAGCAATTTTATATTTAAATTTCTGCAACCATGAAACACTTATTTGTGATAATTGTAACTTTAAAAACAACTGTTACATTTTAATAGAATAAAATTTGTTTGAAATGTTTTCTTTTATTTTTTTCCTCAAAAGTACTAAAAATTACATGGGAAAATAGGGTTAGTGTTGATTCAGATTTTAAACATTTAAAATACTTTAATTAAATATCTATTAAGAATAGTAGTTTTACTCCAATAATAGCTTTACATTAAACATGAGTAGTAATGCACATTTTCTAAAAACAATGCTCTTTTCTAGTAAAATGCATATTCCACATTATTACTGCACTGCGAAATGTTGGTATTCTATAAAGTAAAAAAATATATTTTAGTAAGTGTGGCAGTGACAATTTCTCTGCATGATGGAAAATCTCAAACTTCAATTTCTCTTTCTTTATTTTCAAAATCATCAGTAACTTTATAAGTTTTTATAGTGTAGAAATGTTGATATCTAGGTTTTCAATAATCTAATATGTAAAATAAATACCCCCAATAAATTTGATAAAATATTATTTTTATTTATTTATTTATTTATTTTTTTTTTTTCAAAATCTAGTTGCCTTATTGCTACACAGATCTTGTTTCCTGTACACACATTGCTATTTGCATCATAGTCAAAAATGCGGTATATGACTCTTACTAAACTGACACACTTATTACATAGGTGCCCCATCTGTGAAATAGAGCACAAGTCGCCATTAGTTGACTGCCTAACCAATGCATGAACACATTTCAAACTGACCACATTTTAAATCAACCATGAGATCCTTCTCAGGTTACAGAACATAGATAAAAACAAGGATTTTTTCCAACAGAGCGAAAATATGCCGGGACCAGGACTTGAACCTGGGTACTTTGGTTTGCCGTACCAACGCTCTCCCTACTGGTCCTGGCATATTTTCGCTCTGTTGGAAAAAATCTCAACTATGATACTCCAACCATTGAATATAAATTTCCTTGACTTTTCCAGGTTTTCCAAAAAGTTGTGAATTAGAGAGTGGAACTTTCACAACTGATTCTGAAGAACAAACTATTGATTTGGTTAACAAATTTTTGGAAAATTTATAAATTGTTGAACACTTACATGCTAAACATTTTGCAGATATACCCTTTTAGCATCAGGTTCTATCCAATCAGGATGAAATTCTTTATCATATCAGTCAAAGTTAAATACACAATTATGCTTTGACATATTTTAGTACAACTAATAAATATTCAATAAATTAAGCTAACCAATGTTCAATTCCCAAACAAAGATAAGTAAACAGACTGAAACACCTAATCAACATTTAGTACAAAGTTTCAGCGAAGCTGGAATTAAAAATATCAGAGTTACAAGGAAGGACTGAAAAGGGTAGACAAAATAATTTGCATGAGAGGTTGAAATACCGTTTACAGTACTTATAAAGAACTAAGTTTGATTTTCCTGGCAATGCAATTTCAAATCCTTAGTTTTATTTAAAAAAAAAAAAAAAATCCTAGTTTTTTTTAAAGGTTTAAATTTCTGTACCCTTTTCTCAGACTTTTCAAATTTCCCTTAGTTATCCAGGTGGCTAGACACCCTGTAAATATCATTTTTAACTGAAAACTTCTAATAGATTCTTTATCCTAATCCTAATAATATTATAAATCTGATTGTGTGCAAATGTTAGGCTGAAGCCAGCGTCAAAATGGAGCATTTAATTATCCTGTATCTTTGCATATAAGTTGATTAAAACCCTCATTTGAATATAGGCTGGTTTTTGTTTATTTTATATCAATATTTTTCTTAAAAATAAAAAATTTCATTATTTTCATACAGAATAAATGGACATTTTTTCGTATATTTTAAAATGGTTGGTTGGTTTGGCCCAAAGGGCCCGGTTTTGCAGCTTATTTTTAAATGGTTAAATTTATTTTTCCGTTGCTAATACTTTATCGTTGCCAATATAAAATAAACCTCTGAGTAATAATTTTTAATCAACAATTTATTTTCAATTGAAAATTTTCCACGTGAAAAATGAAAAGGAAATGAATTATTTAAGAATTAAACAGAATATGAAATGATGTCATATTAGACATAAAACGTGCGTTTTCAAATATTTGATAATAATACAAAGTGCATAAATACGAGTAAGTATGGAAAGCAAGCGAATATGATGTCATATAGAGAAAAATAAAACAGATTTGTTTTGATGTTGAAATAAAATGATCTTGGGTTATCAAATTATTTGTGATTAATTTATCTTTTGTTTTCTTTTTCTTTTTCACATGAAAGGAATTATTTTAAATGTACGTAATATATGTATTTTAAATGTATGTGTTGTAAATTAAAGTTCTGTCTTTTAAATGAAATGAGTGAAAGATTTATATTTTTAATTAATTCAATACGAATGATGGGATAGGTTGGCGATTTATCGTCTGCACACGGCTAACATAAAGATACCATATTTTTAATTTAAATTTTAAAAAGTAAAATATATATATATATATATATATATATTGGATGGCAAATGTCAATGATATGCATCGCAAAATTATCCGTATCGAAAATCAGAAAATCTTAATAAAAATAACTATATTTTTTAAAAGAAAGTTGCTTTTCTCATAAAAGCTAAAGATTTAATATGATTGTGTCGAAGTAACAACATTTTTCCTCTATCATTTTCCCACAATCGAAACACATTTGTAAATCGTCGTTTCGAACCGGAATTTAATTTTACATTTCTTTTAGTTTTAAAATAGGAAAAACTTTGTTGTCTTTTTTAAATATAGCTTTTTTTAAAGTTGTTTCATAATAGATTTTTGTAAAGTCTTGTAGGATAAGAAAAATTGCATAGATTTTAAACCAATGTTTAAGTAAAATTACAATATTTTTTAAACTTAAAAAACAACAATGTTATCGAAAAGAAAATCGATTTTACCAACAAATTCGCGTAATGCAAAAGCAAAGAAGAAATCAAAAAGTAATGAATCTTTTCTTCCAGCCGCATTGTGTAAACTTGAACAAGCCAATCGTGCCAATTCATAACATTATAAATGTGAAAGCGCGTTCTATATAGTAGATTTTCTTTTACATATAGGTAGAACATTTCCGAGAATAGGAAGGTTAGGGGTCTGTAATTAGGTCCATAGTCAATTTGCGTTTTTTTTTTTATCAAGTGAAATTTGGCGCAAACTTAAATACATTGTTGTAACCGGATTTGTTTTTTGCGTGGTAAACACTTAATGGTATTTTAGATGATCATTTTCCCGCTCACCTTTGATGTCAACTATGACTGTAAAACATATTAAAAAATATCAGACGATAATTTTCTTATTGCTTCATGATGTAAATAGACTTCCTGGTTCATACTTTAAACCTGAATTGGTCATGCCATTGTCGTTCAATTTTTATTCCTAATTGTAACCCTAATCGTATCCTATCCTAATCCTGATAATAACTTTAAAGAATATTCTTTGACACGAATATGTAAATTAAATCAGTATCCATAAATGGAATGAATGGAAAATAGAATAAATAGAAATGGCAAAATAAAATAACAAGAAAGTACGTTTATTCGACACCTAACCCTAGAGAAAGCGTAAAAAATTTCAAGCGCATGAAATAAATCAAAATAATCCTATATATATTAACAAAAATATGTAAATTTAGATCATCAGATTTGTGTCGTCGGTATTTATTTGCTTATTGTGTTCTTGACGCGATAGAGAAAATATCGAGGTTAAATTGGGCAGAATTTAAAGTACTTTTTAGCAAGCTTTATTTACATTTTAGAATCGCCTCAGATTGTTATATCTTTGGGAAATATCTATCAATGTATAAAATCCACAAGAAGTTTGTACACTATTTACACCACTTAGCGTGAAGCACTTAATTTAATATATACATAAACAAGATAATGTAGTAAGAAATATATAACATATGTCTATGCAAATAGACAATATAATAATGCCTATTTAGCAATGCACACATATACAAATTGTACACCAAATACCACCTAAAATGCACTGTTGTATAGAAGAATTCTGCCAGTGTTGTTTTTCGTTTTACGAAGAGGAATTCCTCGATTTTCACGATTTTACTTGGTCCTCCTTTTTTTATTAATTGCAGTTTTATTTTCGCAATTGTATATATTATTTGGCATGAAATTTCACTTTTTTAAGACTGGGTTATGTCAAGGACCCTATAGCAAAGAAATACCGCATGGTCTCCTTTAAAATGTGATAAAGCTTTGGTAAATTATATATGTTGTTAATTATCAAGTGAAATGTTTTACTAAATTAATGCATTTATTCTTTTTTTAATGTTACGTGAACGAAGTCACGGGTAACAGCTAGTATATATATATATCTACTATATATATAAAACACAAACGGAAATTTCGTTCCGTTCCTTTATAACTCGAGTTCTGCCGAATGGAATTTGATGGAACTTGCACTGTTGGATAGATAATTTTTCAGGGAAGGTTTTAGTATATAACACATAGTTCTACGTAGATTAGTTATAGAATTATGATGGAAAGTTCTGTTATTTTGGACGATAAGGTTACCATAGGTCATTTGTTTGGCGACCATTATCGTTGGTGAAAGAATTGAAACGGCTATATCAGAAAATAATGCGAACACATAGAAAAATAAAAGAAAAAATCTGTTTTTAATTTTATTAAAATGCCCCCCCCCCCCCCCGCAAAAAAAGAAAAAAAAAACTGTTTTAATGAGGCATAATATTTAATTTAAATCCCCCCAAAGGAATGTTTGTAATGCTTAAAAATTTTTGCAATGCATGAGATTGCAATTCAGATTAAGTCAATATTTGGTGATTTATTGCTTGCGTCAGGTTAACAAAGATGCATCTGATAATTTAATTTAATAAAATATGAGTAATTTTTTTCTTTTTCTTTCTGTTAATTTTTTTATATAACTCCCCTATCATGTGTCTTACAGGAGGAACTAGCAAATGTAATTGTAAAAATGACTGCATTTATGAGTTGCATGTTATTTGTTTATTTACGATTTTGATTTTACTTTTGTCGCCAAGCAATGTGATTTTAAGCCAAAAATGCATAAGCGTGACATCAGCTTGAGTGGTATTAGCAATAATAGTGTTTTTTCGTGTATACAAGATCCTTTTTGGAGTAAATTTTTATATTCAAATGCAAATTATATAAATAGCAGTTATTGTTATGAATATGGGATCAAATATTTAAATTTTAGTGAATGTCTGCCACTCAAACACATATTGTAAAATAATTAAATTTTAGACATTTAAAAATTTATTACGGAAACATGCCGGTTTGTTTTCACCAAACATATTATTTTATAGCCTCGAACTCAGACCAGCGAATATTGTCTATTCTTTTATTTTTATTTTATTATTTCTTTAATATATCGCCAATTTCACTTATAGAAATATTTACTGTTTCAAAAGTTAGGAACTAAAGAATATACTTAAGGAGATGTGTGCATTTATGCGTTATTACTATCACAAAAGGCTACATTTTGCAATAAAAATTGTTTGCTGAAATAAATTTTCGATGCTCTTTTTGATTCGTCATTTCTTTTTAGTTTTTTCTGTATATCTTCCCTTCTTTCAGGAAGGCTTTTAAAAGACATTGGACTAATTGTCCGTATTCCGGTCAACTGCCAGTTGGCATTTTTACTATATTGTTGGATGTTTCGTTTATGTTTGAAAGGTTACTCTGGACGACGATTCAGATTAGAGAAGATTAGACGACTTTTGAAATTAGCAATTGCTAAATTTATGGGTTTTTTCATTATGAAGCAAAGTTTTACCAAAAAAGCAATGCTTCCAATGTACGGTTGGTTGATTTTATGACGGCCGATTATCTACACGAGGGATATAGACCCTGGGAGTAGTGCCCTCCGTGGGGATGTTTCTAAGGGATCCTAACCTATATTTACGGTAAGGTTCGAAGAAAACCACGGAAAACTCCGAACGGTTAGGTCCACGAGTGCGACAGGGGTTTGAACCCAGCACTTCTCGTATGCCAGCTTTCAGAGCAGAACATCTCAGCCAATCTTTTGGCGCTTTCAATGTACGGAAAAACTTAATGTAATGGTGGCAAATGGAATAAATAATATTTGTCGATTTATCATTTCAGGCTGGATAAGAAAAAAAACGAGCACCTGAAATTCTGATTAGATAATTTTTCGATCATTATAAAGCCATTTCGACCTACACACAGCCCTAGCAGCTAAACATGGTGAGAAATGAATTTATTTCTGCGTGTTATTATGCTCTTTAGAGAAATGCAAAAAAAAAAAAACTTCGGTTTACGTATTCACCAAAAATAATATTACTAAACATTTTGCATAACTAACTTTATCATTGTCAGTTTTATTTAAGGTATGGAAATTTGTTAACGAAAGATCTATAATTGAATTAACAGTAATTTGATATTATTTAATGGAACATAGCTTGGCGCGTAAATAACTTCATTTTGTAACTAACTCTGGTACATTAGTAACCATATCGTTTCAAGCACTTCTAATGTTTGACGTCAAACTTGGATATCGGCAAGATTATGGAAGATTAGGAAGATTTTATTGGTTACAAACTAGAGGTTTATTCTTCGACCAGAGTTAATCATTGGTTTTTTTTTTTCAGATTACCGGTTACACGAATGCAACTGGTCTAAAAAATAGAAAGACAGTGAAAATGGCGTCATTTTAATTTTATTCATATTCAGGTTTCACCATTTTCTTAAATATGAAAGTTAAACACTGTTCTTTATGTGCAAACAATTTATTACAATTTTCACTGTATTTACTCTGCTGGAATCGAAAGATGAAAAACCGTAGTAGACTTGCCAGAAGAGGACGTATATTGCGAAATATAACGTAACATAGAGTGAAATTGTACTTACGTTACCAGAATCTCACATGGAGACAAGAAAGAGGGACGGAGTTCAAGAACTTACAGACGAAAATGAATCACCCGAATATTATTTAAGTTAAATGGTCAATCTATGCAACCATTGTAATGCTTTCTCTTTTAGTAGTATGTTGACTAGAGAACATGTTAGTTCCTGTTGTCATAATCTCATAATGCCTTCATTTCCCTACCAAACTCTACTATAAATTATCAACTAAATGAGTTGCTTCTTTTAGCCCAAATTGTGTCCAATGTATGATCACTACATAGTATAAAACAAAGTCGCTTTTTCTGTCCCTATATCCCTATGTACGCTTAAATCTTTAAAACTACGCAACGGATTTTGATGCGGTTTTTTTTAATAGAGTGATTCAAGAGGAAGGTTTATATGTATAATAACATCCATTAAACAGTGGAGAAATACTGTTATTTTTGAGGTTTTTAATGTGATGTCGTAAATAATTTCATTTTTTACATTTGTTATTTTGGCCGAAAAGGTTACCATTGCTATTTTTTTGGCGATCATTACTGTTGCAGAAAGAAATGAAAAGGCTATACATCTCCAAAATAAAAGAAAAACTGTGTTAAATTAATTTAAAAAAAAAAAAAAGAAAAAAGAAAGAGTTTTGATGAGAGAATATTATAAAACGAAAATATTTAATTTAAACATGATTGGGAATGTTCGCAATGCTTAAAAAATTATTCAATGGGCAAGATTGCTATCGAAACAATATTTCGCGATTTATCTTTTGTTTTTGGCGATTTTGATTTTACTTTTGATCCTAAACAATTTGATTTTAAGCCAAAAGGTGTCTTTTTTTTTTTTTTTTTTGATGCAGAAAGAATTGAAATGGCTATACAGCTGGAAAAATAAAAGAAAAAGCTGTTATTAATTTTATTTAAAAAAAAGAAAGAAAAGAAAAACAGTTTTGATGAGAGATTTTAAGCCAAAAGGTGCTTTTTTTTTTCAAGTGTACGATCACTGGCGCCCGGCTAACCGAAAAGTACCTTTTTTTAAATTCAAATGCAAACTATATTAATGGCAATATACTTCTACATATATGAAATTTCGTTCCGGCTGCTTATAACTCGAGTTCTGCTGAATGGATTTTCGTAGAGCTTAAACTGTATAAGATAATTTTTCAGGGAAGGTTTTATTGTATAACATACCGTTCTGCGTAGCTTAGTAATAGAATTATTCTGGGAAGTTCTATAATCAGATCAATCCGTTTATGAAATATTAGCCTTTTTAAAAGATTTTGCCGAATGGATTTCGATGAAACCTACACTGTTAGATAACTTTCTAGGGAAAGTTTTATTATATAACATATCATTCTACGTTGCTTAGTTCTAGAATTATAGGGGGAAATTCGAAAATCAGGTGATATTTTTTTAATCAAATATTAGCTTTCTCAGTATTTGATTCGGATTATGAAAGATTAGCCTTCTGAAAAAGTTCTACTGGACGGATTTTGATGAGAATTGTATTGTTAGTCAGATGCTATTTCAGGAATGGTTTTAATGTACTACATATTGTTCTACGCTGCTTAGTCAAACAGTTGTGTGAAGGTTATACAGTCAGGAGAACCCGATTCCGAAAGATTAGCCTTTTTGAAAGTTTTTACTGGGCATATTTTTTGCGACTTGCATTGTTAAGTAGATAATTTGTAAGGATGGTTTTAGTATATTTTATATTGTTCTGTTTTAGAATTACGTGGAAAAGTTCTATAATCAGATGAACCCGATTATAAAAGATTAGCCTTTATAAAAACTTCTACTGAATGGATTTTGTTAATTAGTTTGCATTGTTAGTTCGATAATTTTTAGTGATGGTTTTAGTATATTGCATATAGTTTTATCATTCTTTAGCAAACCTTAACTGTAAATGACCAAATAAAAGAGTTGGTCCTTAACAGCTAAAATTTTGACTGCACATTAGAAAATATAATAGCGCAATCACGTCATTTTTCAGTAATGTGGAAGGATATTCCAGGTAAATATACAGATTTCTTTCAAATACAAGGTCAAATTAAACGATATATTTTGTTTGCTTCAAGGTTCATTTGTAGAAACTGACCAGCGCAGCGGGCGTAGCTTGCTAGTATAATATAACGCAATGTCGTTCACATCGTTTACAGCAATATTGAAGGAAAATCCAGGTGAACTTCCCTATTGCTTTAAAATACATGCTCAAATCCATTGATATAATTCGTTTGATTCAAGGTTCGTTTGAAAATATTTACTAAGGTAGCATTTGTACATGAAGATCCACATTTCTTTAAAATACAAAGCCATTTCGTTTGATTCAAGGTTCATTTGAAAATATTTACTAAGGTAGCACTGTAGGTGAAGATTCACATTCCTTTAAAATACAAAACCATTTCGTTTGATTTAAGGTACATTTAGAAAAATGGCCCAGCGCAGCGGGCGTAGCATGCTAGTATATATATATACAGCGTGTCCACGTATAACCTGACCGACCTTTATTTTCGCAACCGTTGGTCCTAGAAGCATACTTCCAATTACAAAAATGGTTTAAATAAGGTAAATACTTACTTTTAAAGCGATTTGGGTCAAGAAAAACATTTACTAAAAAATTACAAAATTTAAATTTTTATACGGTCCCCCGGTCCTATAAGTGATATTTAGTAAAAATTTACTGTGACACTAACAAGTACGACAAAGAAAGTCCCATTCACCTAACATTAAAATTGACCGAGTTATGAAACTTTGAAATGCATGACTTATACCACTTTTTTGCATCTAAAAAGAGATGATTTCGGCCATGCTTTCAGGGGTCGTATATAAAGTACTTAAACTTCTTTCAAGGTATCTGCGCTTTGAAAGAAATGGTACAACTATTACGATTGAGTTAATTTTTATTAGTTACGTTTCAGATTAATTAAAATAATTGTATTTTAACATATGTTTTATTTTGAAAGGATTTGAGGCTATGATTTTTTTAAACAAAAATTATGTTATTTTCATAAGGTTTTATTTAACTTGCAACGATCGTCTTTCAGGTTTAAAATTTGTACTCGAAGTTTAACTCACTTTCAAATGTCCGATCGAAGTTAAATTTTACATACTGACTTAAATCCGATGACAATGTAATATTATTATGATTTTCGACGCTTACTATCTTATACATACTTATATTATTAGAGGATAACACACAAAAAAAATCGGATAGATTATCGTCAACAAGTTTAAGAAAGAGTTTTAGATTAGATAACATCAACCTGCGATGGTTGTGTTTTTTAACTTTTATAATTACGTTTTATGTATTTTTTAACGCTGAATAAAAAAATTACCTTCACTTTTAACCATCATGTCAGGATTTTTCGCAAATCGTAAATTTCAAGGTTAAAATTAGCGAACAATTTGATACTATAAAATAGACGTGAGACTTTTTTATTCAGTTTAATTTTATTTAATTCAATAATTAATTCAATTTTTTGGCTTATACTGGTTTTCTTACAGCTAAACAGCTCAGGAGTCCGTTTTGAATTTTCCCTATCCTTATTATGTCAAAGCAGTGCGCAGTACTTTTATTTTCAATATCAGTGATTAGACAAATATTATACTGTTTTTTGACTTGAACAACAACCTTTTTGTCATGATCATATCTAACTCTAAAACCTCCTTGTCTTTCTGATAGGGGATATATTCGCATCTCCATTTGTATACGGTCCCCAGACTATGCATGATAACTTTGAACTCAAATTTCTCAGTGAATATTGGTCGCACAGATACGGAACTTTTTCTGTTTACAATACTTTTGAATAAATAACACATTCCTAAATATAAGTATAGGGACCTGGGGGCTGTATAAAAATTTAGAATCTGTAATTCTTCACCAAATTGTTTTTTCGCTTCAAACTTTTTTTTATCTTAATTCTGCACCTAATTTTGACCACTTTTGTAATTGGAAGTATGCATGTAGGACCAACGGTTGCGAAAATAAAGGTCGGTCAGGTTATACGTGGACACGCTGTATATACATATTTTTTTTTTTAGGTTGTTCACTAACAATACCAAAAAGCATTTTCATATAAAAATATCAATTATGTATTCAAATAAAGTTTTGAAAGTTATCAAAAATGGTACTGTCATATTATCCATGTGCCAACAGTATAGCCAAAGAGATCACCAATGATTTCACTATTTATAGCAACCTGTTTGATTCTGATTATTTCAGTGTTTAAGCATGTAGTTCGATTACATATATTAAAATTATGTTTTATTTAGACATTTATTGATGAAGTTTTAATTTTGTTATGGAATATTAGCCAGAAACAAATGTTGAACTATTTATATTGTTTTCAGTGCAATGGGGTTAATCTTTTGCAATAGGGCTACATGCGATATAGATTTAAAAAAAATTCATGCTTGAAAGTGATTTTTAAAACCATAAAAAAATCAGTAAATTAAAATGGTTTTCAAACAAATTGCATTTAAAAGAACATTTTCTTTCTTTATTAGACAGTGTAAAAATTTAAATTCTGTGATATTTAAAAGTCTAAAAAAAAATTTGCAGTAACAGCAAAATTTATTGGCGAGGTCATTGCCATTGTTGGTATGACATCAGCGTTACTAGCACAAGTTTTTGCTTTAAAATATAGATTTGGTAAGTGAATAAAAAAAATTTTAATTAATAATGTAATGTAAACAAATTATTTCATTAGTAGACTCACATATTCAAAATTTCTCTGATATGTATACTATTTATCTCGATTTCACAATGACGCTTTAATGTTTCCCCTAGTTGATAAGCAGTGGACAAAGACCCTAGTCTATGACTAAATTTATTATATATAGTTTGGGAAATATTGTAGAATGTTTTGAATAATGTCAACAGAATAATTTTATACTTTAAAAAAAATCAACTAATAAATAATTTTTAAAAAAATTTCAATTCTTTCTATTAACTCACACTCTCTATATATTTATATATCTTGTTCAAATTTTCAATCGTTAATAAAATATTTTCTATTCATCCACTCAAGTTCAAATACATTTTTTAAAACTTGTAGTGGATGACACTTGATGTTAATACAGTTTTTTCAAATATTAATTCATTCATTAAATTTAATTAATTAATTTTAGTTTTATATGGCAAAAAAAAAATTCTCCCATTGTTTTCATAAATGAAATGAAAGATTTTCCTCAAATTCGTGATGCCACAAAAATAAAATACCACAACGATGATTATTAAAAAATGTTCAATAAAGATAACGTGGGACATTAATGCTGCATGGGTTTATTTTATATATTTATGATTAAAAAGTAGGAATTGACTTAAAATTTTTTTTTTATATTACTTGTTTCTTTCATAAATACTGAAAACACCACTCTGATATATTATTTCACATTTGCACCTACTCTAAAATAATTTAACGGCTTTATAAACATTTTTTTTAATTCTATTAAGACAAGGTGACACATTCACAAGTCATTCTTATTTGCAAATGTATAAAATATGCATATTTATCCCAGGGCCAGACTAGCAAGTTTTTGTGCCCCCTCAGATTGGTTGATTTACTGATACTAGTTTTTTTTTTTTACATATTGCACGCTTATTCGAAAAGTGTCAACTTAAAAAATTACATTTTCCGGAAGATTAAAAAATGGTTCCAGGAATGAAAATTAAATATTTTTTCTATTACCTATTGAAATGTGCTTTTAAACATAGATTGAGATATGTTTTTAGTCATTTCATCGTATTAATATCTCAAACATCACATTTTTTCAGTTGTGTCACTTTTCAAATAAATGTGCAATATGATAAAATTGAATGACTTGATAAATACAGTACACCAATTACTAGAAAATAATGATCTACTTATTAATGATGTTATTGATATTAAATGAGAAAACCAAACTGATACTGAGTGCAAACAAAGTTCTAAAAGAAATAAAAACGTTGGCACAATTGATGTTTTTAATGGAAATTTAGATGAAATTATGAAAATTTTCGTGCCCCTCAGAAATTTCATGCCCAGGGCATGTGCCCGTCCAATAGTCAGGGCCTGATTTATCTGTATACTGAACAATGATTTTTTTTTTTTTTTTTTTCTTAACCCTCTCACTGACACGCTCGTGTTAATACGTTTACTAAGCTCCAAGTTTCACTGCAATACAAGCATTATTTAGATTAATATAATTCTATGGATATAATGCACTTTTAATACATTGACAAATGATTAATACTCTCAAGGATTACATTCAGCTATGTAATCCTGTAATGTTTTTATGTAATGTTTTTTATATGATTTTTGAATAATCATCTTTTTTTTAGCATTTAAAATAAAATACAAAGAAAAACACATTACAATTTTTCCCTTTTGCTGGACAGTCAGAGGGTTAAAATGTTATCAAAATTTGTATTTTAAATCAATTTTTAGCACATGGCAGTTAAGGAGAGGTCATCGTCAGAAGGCAATCTATTATAATTCAAGATAGGCCTCACATGGATGTAGTGTATACCTTCTGGATTATTTTTAAAAACTCCATATAGCCCCATAGCTATAGCATACTTTTTATTGTATATCTGCCATTAGCATATACCATCTTGTTTCTTTACGACTACACCACCGGTGCCACATCTATAGGAAAATAAAATATGTTTGTTTGTTTGTTTTTATTACTTAATTAGTAAAAGCCCAAATTTCAAGCATTTACTGATAACAATGACTTTATGAGTATGTCAGAAAAATTTGCACTGCTGGGATTGAAAAAAAAAAAAAAAAAAAAAAAGAACATCCTTAAGGCTGCTCTCAAATCCAAACTGGCGACTTTCTGACACATTTTTTAATTCATTTTTGTTCGCAAACCTATCAAAATGCAAGGTGTTCTTTTTAAGAAACTATGTAATCAAACTGTTTTTTTTAAAGCAGATTTTTCAGAAAATGTTGTCAAAGTTGGCATTTTTAACCGAATTTCCAGATACGACTGCAGGAAAAGAAAAACTTTCATCCTGAGACAATCCCTTATAACTCTAGATGTAATTTATTTATCGGAAAATGAAGAAACATTTCTATTACAAATCACTTCAATAATCATGCCTGCAAGTATCATGCTTTTATGTTTAAAAATGAGTCAGAAAATTTCACCTTGTTGAGTTGGGAAAAATATTTTTTTTAGAACCACCTTAAGATATTTGTGAAACTTGAATTAACCATAATAATGAACGAACATGAAAAAGAATTTCTCTTTAACAAAAACTAAATACTATATTTCTTAGAATAAAACATGTAGATAGATACTGTACATTAAATAAATATTAGTTACTTTTTAACTGAAGTTTAGAGATAAACATGTACAGTCTATTATTAATTTTCATCTATAAAAGTACAACTTTTATCAAAGTCCTCTATAAGTAAATCTGCTTCTTCTTTTAGAGCTTCAGCTTTTTCTAAAATAATCATTTTTGCAGCTGAAATAATCTGTGAAGCTATTTTCCGGGGCATGTGATTGATTTTATCCACTAATTCTCTAGGATGTGCTCGTGCTATGTCAGAAATAGTTTTATACCCAGCAATATACAATTGTCTGGCTCTTGCTCGTTTGACTGTAGGGAGTTCCATTAAAGGTAAAAGCTCAACTGTAACACAATATGACAGTTGTTTTACAAAACTGGGCAGCAATTCCTGATAGGCCCAGTATTCAGGAAGTTCTTGGCAGAAATTAGATAATGTTGCTGCTAGTGCACTTGCACCGTTAAGAAGACTCTGTATAATACCTCTGTGTACTTGATAAATTTGTGCAATTTGCCACAAAGAGACTTGCTTCCATACTTCATATAAAACAAGAGTTAGATAAAAATGATGCAAAATTGGTTTGTTTTTTTCTATTGCCCTACCACTTGCCATTAACATTATCATCTGCTCTGTTACACCTATCTGTTCTGCAGCAGCAATATCATCTGCACTTAATGAGTTATATTTTCGAAATAAGAAGTCAGTTAATAAAGGTATAGCTGATGAAAATTCTGTGGGTGTTACTAGATACAAAAGATGCAAATGTGAATGAAGCACTAGACCGTTTAAACCAGTTTTCAATCGTTTAATGAATTCATGCATAGTTTCAATGTCAACATTTCCACGAAAAGCTGCTTTACCAAGGTTAGTAATATGAAACAGAGATCCATCTGTAAGATCATACTGAACTAACCCATTATCACATAACGTATCAATTGTGTCTTGAAATATGTTGGTAGGAGTAGAACCACGGTTACGACTCTGCACAGCTAAAAGAGTGTGATTCATAAAATTATATATATTGCACATTCTATTTGCAATTCCTAATCCTACAAGATTAAGTAATAACATCTGCAGTCTTTCAGGCTGTGTTATGTAGTTACTTTGACATACATCAATATTTGATGTAAATAATTTTTCAACTTTCTCTTTATCAGATTCTTTTATTATCAAAATACTTTCACCAGAACTGTCAATGCCTGCTCTGCCAGCCCGACCAACCATTTGTTTATAACGACTATAAGAGATAAAATCAATTCCTATATATGGAGCTCTTAGAATTACTCGTTTCGCTGGCAAATTAACTCCAGCTGCTAGAGTGGATGTGCAAGCTAAACAACATAACGTACCACTGAGATAAGCTTCTTCAATAAATTTACGTTCTTCCATGGTCAGGCCACTATGATGATAAGCTATACCAAATTTTACAGAAAATTTTAAAATACTGCAAATATTTCCATTACCCTCTTCTGATAATGCTTTTAATAGAGCTCCTTTTTCTTCTATTTTATGATTTGTTATGGAATTGGGAATTAAATTACAGAGAGTTACAACAACATTTTCGCAATGTTTTTTGGTCGGGCAAAATATGAGACATGAATTCTGTGGTATTACTTCCATCACGAAACCTGTTATCATATCTGGATCTCGTATCTGCATTTCTTTGGTGTAGTTGAAATCTATAGTTCTTACAAAACTCCATTCTTCTACTTTTCTATTTGTCAATTCATACAATTCAGTTTTTATTTTGATAAATTCTCTGAGTTCAACTGGCCTAAAGTTTTTTTCATATACATCAGCATTTAAAAATTGCTGCAAATCTTTCATATTATTAAGTGTAGCACTCATTCCTATTATTTGTGTACTTTTGGACAGGAACATTAATTTTGCCAAAAAACTTTCTAACACAGCACCTCTTCCACCATTTTCTCCAATCATGTGCAATTCATCCACAACAACCAGTCCTATTTCTTGAAAACGTTGATTTTCAATTAAAGAATTCAGAAGAGAATGAGCTTTTTCAATTGTACAAATATACAGAGTATGACGTTTCTTCCGACGGCGAGGAGGTATAGTGCCTTTTATCCCAGCATACTCTTCAACTACAAAATCTAAATCTACAGCAAAAGGTGACAATCCTCTTACTTTTTCTTGAACTAGAGACACATACGGAAGAACAAAAATAGCATCTTTCAGGTGACAAAGCAGTTCTTTCATGATCAGTATTTCGGCCACAAGTGTTTTTCCACCGCTTGTAGGCAGAGAATAAATAAGATTCCTGTGTTCTTTTATAGCTGGTAAAGTCAAACATTCTTGCTGCCATTCATAAAGCTCTTCTATTCCTCTGTGACATTTAAATAATAATGATGTTTTGGAAGGTAATCCATAGAATGGACCTACAGAAGTTTGGGAAAGTTGGTCATGTATTTTTTGAGCATCATTTAATGCAAACAAAAGGCTTTTTCTTTTCAATTCATGAAAAGAAACTTTTGAACTAGATGATGTGTTTTGTTTCAGTCGTTTAATTATATGAGAAGAAATACTACTACTTGAAACTGGCGATGCAGCATAATTATTATTTATAGAATGGTTAGCAGTATTTGAATTTTGTTCTGCAGGAGAGGCATTAGGTTGACCTAAACCCTTCTGAAATAAATTAACATTTACTTTTTTATCTTCATCGAAATTGCATTCAGCCTCTAAATGAATATTTTTCATTTCTAAATGCTCCTGATGATTAGGTGATAAATTTTCAGAAAAGTCACCATCAATGAACTCTGACAAAAAACTACATTGGTTGAATATCTGATATTCTGAAAGACTTTTATTTTTATCTTGTTTTGAGACTGGAGTAGATGTTTTAAAACAATCATTCTGGAATTCTGTTAATGATTCTGGTGGCAAGATATTTGGAGAATTCATTTTTTCGACTAGTATTTATTTTAAGACCTACAAAATAGAAAAAAAAAAGTAGCAAAATTAATATGCTCTTATTTAAATTATATTGATTAATTATTGAAAATAAAATAACATTCTAAATAATTTAATGCTATCTACTGATTTTATACTAACCATTGAAATTATTAGGTTCATGCATCTCATGCTCTTATTTTACTTCAATTAACAAAAGAAAATCTATTAATTCATTAGAAAATATTTTATATATTAAAAAAAAAGCTTAAAATTAACACGCATTAGCAGCACACTAATCTATACTCTTAAAATTATGAAAAGCATTGTGTTTTTATTGATAAAATCTATCATTTACAAAGATATGGGGAAAAGTAAGTTTTTACTTGGAAAAAGGCAAAAAAAAAATCAAGTTAAGTATATTATTAACCTCTATACATTTATAAATAAATATTATCTTTATTGTATATAATTTATATATATGTATATATTATTTCTGAATTACAATAAGAAATTATAGCATTGAAGTTCATATTATGTACCAGGTGTCCCACAAATTACTGATGGATTTTAAAATTCAATAACTTGCAAACGGTGACAGGTATTTAAAAAATTCTTGCAGGAGGCTTATGTATGATGTCAGGAGTTTTTTTACTGTGATTCTTGATTTTAGTTTGAATTTCAAACAATAGATGGCGCTGACAGCGATTGGCGCTCAGTCGAGGCCGAAACTGTTGTCACTCATGCGAAGGAAGGGTTGGGTTGGGTTGATTTATGACAGCCAATTATCAACACGAGGGATATAGGCCCCAGGGGGGAGTGCCCTCCATAGGGGTCATTTTAAGGGATCCTAACCCGTATTAACGCAAGGTTCGAAGAAAACCACGGAAAACTCCGAACGGTTAGGTCAACGAGCGCGACAGGGGTTTGAATCCAGCACCTCCCGTCTACCAGCTTCAAGAGCAGAACCTCTCAGCCACTGGTGGGGCGCGAAGGAAGGAGATTAAGGCTATGGAGTGGGTCTCATTTGCCAGTACAATCTTGCTCTTAGGCCCCAATTCTGAACTCATTCGATGTGATTTCAATGGAATGCATTGTTGCCATGTAAACAACAAATTCTTCGATAGTGGAATACAGCATGCAGAACTGGGCATGAATTTAACAAGCAGTATTCGAGTTTGCAGGCGATTTTACATTTATGAAGTTTTATTTTCCCGGATTAAATTACTTTTTATGGTCTGATTTAAAGAGTATTTTATGCATCGTATTTTAAAACTAGGTGAAGAGATCTTGCTTCTTATTGCTTACTATTCCATTTGGTTTGATTTGTAAAATTTGTTTTGTTTTAGCAATGTCGAATTCAACTTCACTTAAAAGAAAGCATTCCTCACTCACCATTGCTGATAAAGTGCAGTTATTAAAGAAATTAGATAGTGATACTACTGTAAAAAATGCGTGTAATGAGTATGGCATCAGAACATTGACCGTTTACAATTTAAAGAAACAACGAGAGAAGATTTTTAAAGCTTTTTCAGAAAGTGATGTTCCAGAATAGATGGCGTATCGAAAAACTTTGCATAATTCAAAAATTGTTGATGTTGATAGAGTTCTAATGAAGTGGATTTGGCAACGATGATCAGAGAAGTTTTCATTTGATCATGCAGTTATTATGGCACAAGCAAAAAATATTCATGCCGAATTAAACATATCTTTTCCCTGTGATTACTGATTATTCATCAGGATGGTATAACAAGTTTAAGAAGCATCACGAATTACATTTAGTTCAGGTTTCTGGTGAGAGAGCATCGGCAGATTCTGAAGCTGTCGATTCCTTCAGCGAAGAATTTGAGGACATCATTACCCAGGAAAAACTTTCGCCAGAACAGGTATATAACGCAGATGAGACTGCATTGTTTTGGCGTTATGTGCCCAGAAAAACCTATGTGACTCCTGAGGAAATTTCAGCTTCTGGATTTAAAGATTCTATGGAGAGACTGACTGTTATGGCATGCGTAAATGCTGCCGGTGCCGGAACCCATCCAAGAGCTTTAAAGGGAGTTCAGATTTTGCCAGTTCTTCACAGAAAGAATAAACGAGCATGGATGACAGCGGAAATATTCAAACAATGGTTTGAAATTCATTTTGTTCCTGAAGCCTGTGACCATTGCCGGAAACAAGGTCTTCCTGAAAACTGCAAAATCCTTCTTTTGCTCAACAACTGCTCAGCTCACACTGCTTCAGGAATTGTGGAAAAGAATAATGTTGTTGTGCATTATTTTCCACTCAACTGCACATCGACATCGCTTATCCAGCCAATGGATCAAGGCATTCTAAGATGCTTGAAATGCCGCTACAAGAAGGAGTTTATGAAAGCAATGCTAAATGTATTTAACAGCGGTACTGGTGTATTGCAGTTCCAAAACCAATTTAATGTGAAAGACGCATTGTGGCGGGCAGCTAGTGCTTGGCAAAGCATTCCTGATAAAATTCTTACAAACGGATGGCATAAACTATGGCCATCATTAATTAGTTTAGACGACAAACAAAGTAATGGTGAATTTCATGAGTTTTTAATTTCTGCTGAAAAGAACCTTATCCAAGACCTGCTTAATTATGCAAAATCTATGACGTACAAAGGCAAAGAAGGTTTGGATGAAGAAGCAATCAAAGACTGCTTCAATGTAAATAATGATGCACCTATAATGCATTCACTAACAAACAGTGACGGATCTTAGGGGGGGTTAGCCGGGGCAGCTGCCCCAGGTGCAAGACTTGGAAGGGCGCAAAAATGAGGAATCATAAAAGATTAAGAATAAAGGAAAATTTAAAATTCACATGAAAAGATATTCTTCATATTCAAAATTCACATGAAAAGATAATTTTATTTTGTTCAACGGCGGTATACTTTTGTTGTATAAGGATCAGAAATAAAGAATAAATTAATTTGTATTACATTATATAAAATATCACATTGCCACCAGTATTTTTAAGAAATTTTTATTTATTTAAGATTTAAAGATTTTTTGCATCATCTCTTTTCCGATGTCGTTCTATGTTGTTTTACAGCATGGAGTATTTTATTTCGGTTATGTCTAAAAGACATTCGGGTGATTATTACAGAAAGAAGGCTAAAAAAAGAAAAGAGGAGGCTTCACAGCTAGTATGTCCTCATAACTAAAGCCGAGTGATTTTCATGAAGGTCAGCAACCAAGTTACTTGTTTTTTTTATACGTGCTACACCATATAATAATTTATATGTATTATTTCTGTTCTAAAAATCTCCTTTTCTTTTTTATAACTGAGTTGATATGTAAGAAAAGAATTATAAATCGATTTTTTATTAATTTCTTCTAAACTTAGAAATTCTTGTAATTAGCAGACATTTTTTCTAAAAAATGAAAATGAAACTTTACTCTGTTGAGAATTTAACGCGTTCTGGCCCCTTTAAAGCCATTTTATTTATGTAGTTAAAAAGGTTTTTTATCCATGGGAATCCGTTTTGTGTTTTTATTTAAGTATATCAGTTGTTAATAAGTCGTTTAAATTTTGATTTCCAAAATATCGCACCTATACTTTTTAAAAATTAATTAAATCTTTCATTAGAAATGTTTATCTAATAAAATATGTTAACTTAAGTTGTGCTTCACAGTCACGCCACTTGTACCAATTTTGAAGCAAACAAGTACATTAATTAAATTTAAACGGCGTAGGTTAACATAACAATAAATTAAAAAATTTAAATGTTAAAACAAGTATATTTTCTGTAATTTTTGTATTGTGTAATATTGTACTTTTTATATAGAAAAAATGCATAGTAAAAATACAGATTTTGAGTATTGAGTATTAATATTATTTCTTTAAGCATTTGTTTACGCAGATTTTATTCTGATATTCTTGGGAGCAGGGGGGGGGGGTGCAAATTTACAAGCTTGCCCCGGCTAAAATGTAGTCTAGATCCGTCTCTGCTAACAAATGAAGAAATTTGCAACATGGTTTTAAATCCAGAAAATAATAATGATAATGAGGTTACCAGTGATGATGACATCGACAAGTCAAGAGCTACAAACATCCCTATAGATAAATGCATCAATCTGACAGATGAATTGATTATGGGGTTAGAACAAAAAAGCTTTATAACGCAAGAACAGATTATACAACTCGATAAAATAAAAGAGGTGTTGCAGAAAGAAAAGCTGAAGCAGATGAAGCAATTGAAATTATCGACCACTTTAAAAAGCATACAATTTGGAAACCAACCACTTTAAAAAGTGATGTTCTGTTGTAGTTACGATTTTTTCTAAGGTTAGGTAAGCACACTTTCGATATTTCTTTTTTCTTTGCCAATTTTTTTAATCCAAGTATTTATTTATTTTTTGTTTTTTTAAGAACAGTTTTATCTATGTTTTTTTTTTTTAAACAATAACTGCTTGTTTTCTAAAATATTTTCATTTAACTATGTACTTTTAAAAGCACAAATTGTCTTATTCTAAACAGAATGAATACTGAAATTCCATCATATTGCCGTTTATAGACTATTTTTTTTAATGAAAACCTAAAATCTCGAAAAGTTGTGGTCCCGAGCATTCCGGATTTGGTGTCCTATACTCAAGGGCGGATCTAGAGAGTCTTCAAGGGGGGGGCGATATCAGAAATTTTGAAGTTAATAAACGACCCACAATCTTGGTCGAGTCGGGCCTAATTTTCTTAAATTGCGGGTCAGGTTTACTTCTACGTTTTTGCTACGGGTCGGGTTGACTCCTAATTGTTTACTGCGGGTCGGGTTTGGGTCAGGTTAATTTGTTTTTTGGTACGAGATGGGTTCGGGTTGGGTTAATGTTTACTTTTGCGAGTCGGGTTGACATCTACATTTCTCCTGTGGGTCGGGTTGACTTAAATTATCGGGTTGGGTTTTTTCACTCTTGCGTGCCGTGTTCGGGTTGACCCGATTTTTTAAAAGAATTTGTAAAATATTTTTTCCGTTAAAATCTATATGCAATAAAAAATTCATAACGGTCAGTCCCAAGTAGCGGAAAGCTTTATGTAGAGAATACTTTTTAAATATTTTATTTAAAAAAACCTCCGAATTACAGACACATTGGAGTCGTCGCGTTTATCCGCAAATTCCGAAGTAATAGCATGTACAGTAAGACCTCCGTACGGTCACTCCTGGAGGGCGGAGACAGTCCCTAATACAAATAATTGCATATTTTTGCGCACTGCTCCGGATAAGAGATAAATTCGATGGCACCGAGGTGTCCGTTATTTAAATGTTTTACAGTATTTGAATATTAATGAGTATATATATACATATGTTTATATCTATACTAATATTATAAAGTAGTAAAGATTGTTTGTTTGTAGGGGGTAATCTCTGGAACTACTGAAGCGATTTCAAAAGTGATGGTGGCAAATTGATGGTGACAACCCCTGCTCCAACAAAGGCTATATTTTATGTCGGTGCCACTACCCCAGGGGGGTGCAGGAACGAAAAATGTTCTAAAATTGCGATCTTTTCCATACTGAAGCAGCTAAAAATTTGAAATTTGGTGTTGTAGTTACTTATAAGATGTAAATGCACTCTAATAACAAATTCTAAAAAATTTCAAAATTTAAAAGGGTGAGATGAGCAAAAAGCGTTCTAAAAACATTCTAAATTACAATTTCTGTGGAATCTCTGCAACTACAGAACTGTTTTCAATAGTGATGGTGACAAATTAATGGTGACAGTTCCTGCTGTAACATAGGCTATATTTCATGTCGGTGCCACTACCCCCACGAGCGAAAAATGTTCTAAAATTTCGTTTTTTTATAGTGAAGGTGTTAGAAACATGAAATTTGGCATGATAGATATTTATAAAATGTAAATGCTCTCTAAGAACAAATTCTAAAAAAATTCGAAATTTAAAAGGGTGAGATGAGCGAAAAGCATTCTAAAAACATTCTAAATTACAATTTCTATGGAATCTCTGGAACTACAGAACTATTTTCAAAAGTGATGATAAGTCTTTGCTGTAACATAGGCTATATTTTATACGGGTGCCACTATCACAGGGAGATGCAAGAGTGAAAAGCGTTCTAAAATTTCGATTTTTTTTATACTGAAGGAACTAGAAACTTGAAATTTAGCATGGTAGTTATTTACAAAATGCAAATGCTCTCTAAGAACAAATTCTAAAAAAAATTCGAAATTTAAAAGGGTGAGATTAGCGAAAAGCGGTCTAAAACCATTCTAAATTACAATTTCTGTGGAATCTCTGGAACTACAAAACCATTTTCAAAAGTGATGATAACAGTCTTTGCTGTAACATAGGTATATTTTATATCAGTGACACTACCACAGGGGATGAGGGGGGGGGGGGGGGGGTGAACTTGCGAAAAACGTTCTAAATTTGCGATTTTATTTCGACATTAGTGTGGATTAATTAGTAATTTCTGAATTATCTGTGGCAGTAAAATTTCCTCTAATGAAAATAGGCCAACGAATACCACTTGGCATTTTTCAAGAATTACATGAGCAAAGCCGCGGGTTTTGCTAGTTTCTATATAAAAGAAAATTGAAATTAGAGATATAATTACATACTACAATTTATAATTATATTAAAATATGGATTAATTTTCTTTCAATTCGGTTTCGGGAGGATGAATATTTTTTTTTTCGGGGTTCGGTTTTGGTTACAATGGAAATTTCGGGTTCGGGTTTGGACAACCTATCTGCATAGATCTCTAGGGGGAATTTTACGTTGTATGTTCAAAAGGTGGATTTATTTTAAATGGGATTTTTGAAGTATCTTAAAAATTGCCCAGTGCGCTAATTTTTTTAGAAACTCCAAAACCTCGCTGTATTAAATTTAAAAGGGTGAGATGAGCGAAAAGCGTTCTAAAAACATTCTAAATTACAATTTCTATGGAATCTCTGGAACTACAGAACTATTTTCAAAAGTGATGATAAGTCTTTGCTGTAACATAGGCTATATTTTATACGGGTGCCACTATCACAGGGAGGTGCAAGAGTGAAAAACGTTCTAAAATTTCGATTTTTTTTATACTGAAGGAACTAGAAACTTGAAATTTAGCATGGTAGTTATTTACAAAATGTAAATGCTCTCTAAGAACAAATTCTAAAAAAAATTCGAAATTTAAAAGGGTGAGATTAGCGAAAAGCGGTCTAAAACCATTCTAAATTACAATTTCTGTGGAATCTCTGGAACTACAAAACCATTTTCAAAAGTGATGATAACAGTCTTTGCTGTAACATAGGTATATTTTATATCGGTGACACTACCACAGGGGATGAGGGGGGGGGGGGGGTGAACTTGCGAAAAACGTTCTAAATTTGCGATTTTATTTCGACATTAGTGTGGATTAATTAGTAATTTCTGAATTATCTGTGGCAGTAAAATTTCCTCTAATGAAAATAGGCCAACGAATACCACTTGGCATTTTTCAAGAATTACATGAGCAAAGCCGTGGGTTTTGCTAGTTTCTATATAAAAGAAAATTGAAATTAAAGATATAATTACATACTACAATTTATAATTATATTAAAATATGGATTAATTTTCTTTCAATTCGGTTTCGGGAGGATGAATATTTTTTTTTTCGGGGTTCGGTTTTGGTTACAATGGAAATTTCGGGTTCGGGTTGGGACAACCTATCTGCATAGATCTCTAGGGGGAATTTTACGTTGTATGTTCAAAAGGTGGATTTATTTTAAATGGGATTTTTGAAGTATCTTAAAAATTACCCAGTGCGCTAATTTTTTTAGAAACTCCAAAACCTCGCTGTATTAAAAATTACGGTATAAGAAACTACAATAGTCTCTAGTGAGCGAGAGCAACTTTTTAAATTTCTACGGGCGCTTAAAACACAGCATTTGCTGCTGATCTTGTATTCTTATATGTGTATTAATAGCAATGATTTTGTAAATGTATCAGAAATAAAGTGAGTTTGTTTTTGAGAACTAAACTTACAATTCATTAAAGCTTATGGCCTATAGTACAGAGCCCTTTTTTTTTACTATGGGCCCTGGGGTGAAATAATTCCCGCCCATGTCAGGTTGTCAGCATAACGCGGGACCATCAATGTTTAGTCCCCAAGTAAACTTGGTACTCAATTTATAGTCCCCAAATGGATTAAGGCCTGCGTTAGCCTTGATGAGTCTGCAGTCGAAGTGAGAACATGTAGCGTGGTAGCGAGAAATAATTGTTGTTGAGAGTATTAACAAAAACAATAAACAAGTGTTGTAAATGTCCTTACCTTTTTTATCTTTATCACTCTTTTATAAGCGATTTTTTTTTATAATGAAAGAAGCCGAATTTACATCGAAATTTCGTTCCTTTTTCTGGTTCTGTTTTAAATAAAATGTTGCTTGTTTTTTTTTTCATTTTCCCCCTGAATTGCACATGCTTCTACAGTTCTTCTCACTCTTCGCAACAAACATACAAAATTTTGAATGCGAATCTCTGCAATCTACCACTTTGCACAGCAATTGCTGTATCACTTAATTCTCTTTACTCCCACTTCTAGTAAATTAAGGGGAATGGAGAACGGGAGGGAGCGAAGGTTATCGTCGGTTATGCTAACTTGAAAGTTGTCTCCAACTAGACAGATGTAGGGATAGGTACATTGAGACTAGGTGAGCTCTCCTCCCTGCAACATTGCCTATGATTCAATCGACGTACTGTACCTTGTAATAAAACACCCAAAGAAACAACGAACACTTCGAAGATAGACCTATATAGACTAACGACATCACATTACAGTACTAATAAAAAGGTTTATTAGAATTATACAGCGGTAGGACGAAAAATATACAAAGCATTCATACAAACTTTTTTTAGAGGCAATGTGTATCTGTGGGCACTTGGGAGATACCTTCCACAGGGATCATTCCAGAACATAAAAAAGGGCAGGGTGCACGTTACATAATAAGGGCAATTTTGTTGAAAAGGGCATTTTTGTAATAAGCGCATACACCACTATACTAGTGGGGAGGGAAGTCTGGCAACAGTTTAAATTACTTTTATAAAAATCCAATAACATTTCTAATTTCCATAACTTCACCGTTTGAAAAGTATTAAAAATAGCAAAATGAAACTTGTTCTCAATTTTTATTGTAAAATTGTTTACTATATTCAGTCATTTCCCCCTTTCCCTACGATATTCAAAAACTTCTCTTGCTAAAACTTTTATTCACCAGATAACTTTTTCTAAAGTTTTAGCAAAACTGGTTTTGAAAAAGCTACAAGTTCTAAAGCTACTTCACAAATTTTTATAGGACTTATGTAAGTTAACATGTGGTCAAAGGCCGTATCTAATACTATATTTCACTAGACAAGGTGAAATTAATGACCCTTAGACCCTTAGTTACCCTATGTCTTGTCTTGTTCAATGGAAAAAAATGATAAATGAAAAAGTGAATCTCTCAAACATTAGACATACCAGGACATTTCACAGAGAAATAAAGAGGGAAAGAGAAGTACTCCTGATGTACCATACTAGCATTCTAAAAATAAAAGATAAGTAAAGAATTTTTGAAAGTACAACACAAACAAGGCAGGATGCTACCCAGGAATAAAAGGAGGGTAGAATTCTACCTGGAGAAAGGACAAGGAGGGTAGAATTCTACCTGGAAAAGGGGCAAGGAGGGTGGGATTTTATCTAAAAAGGGCATGAGGGCAGGCCGCCCTCCTGAAACTCTCTAGAATGATCCCTGCCTTCCAGAAGTCGTATAAAGGTTCAATTTTTTTAAGGCTAATATAATCATATAGACAATTTTAAGCTTTGACTGATCCCCACATTTCAGAATTCTGTAAAATAAATACTAACTGGGTGTAAGACTTCTTGTTTCTTTATATCAAAGATCAGTTCTAATTCAGTAAAGACTGTTTTGAAACTTATTAACGAAACATATATTCAGTAACTATGGCACGCTAGCTGAAAAAAGCATTTAGAAAAAACATTAAAACTAGCTTACATATCTCGGTTAGAGGTCTACACTAGAGATCTGCACGGGCCGGGCCAAGGCCCGAAGCCCGTACTCGGCCCGGCCCGCGGGCCGGGCTCGGACATATTTTTCTTCACGGCACTCGGGCCCGGGCCATATTTTTTTCTGAAGGCTCGGGCCGGGCCTAGTGGTTACTCTTTACGGGCCGGGCCCTACTTTTTTCCTGAAGGTTAAGGCCGTGCCTTAAATTATTTTTTCCGTACAGAGCCGGGACTGGTTTCATTCTTCCTAGTCTTCATGCTTTAAAATTTTTAGTCCTGGTTTTGACTCGTATGAAAATCAATGTCTCGGCGTACCTGGTCCGTTCGAAGGTCAGTAAAATAAGATCTGGCATAAAAATATTTTCAAAACATGCATACATTTTTAAATCGCCATTATTTTATAATTAAACATTAAAATTTATTCTTTTTAAAGAATAGTAGATTTATACACTTATTAAAATATAGTAAAACGTGTGAAAAAGAACCTGCTTATGATGGAATCCTGTCTAAAATTGAAAAATGTGTTGATCCATTAAAAATGAATATACTAATATGTAAGAAAAGAATATATAATACATTTACACCTGCTAAGAAGGCAAATTGTCTATAACGCATTTTTTTTTCTTCCCTATGCAATTCCATCTTAGATTTTACTGTATAGCATTTTTCTGATTTTTAACACTTCAATAAATGGAATATGGATTAACAATATTGATGATAACTTAAACACATACATAACAAATAGAGATTTATTAAAAAAATAAATATTCCAGCTTGCGGCACCTCTATAAAAATGAAGATTATAAACATGGAAAAAAAAAGGCTGAGATAGGAATTTTTGGTTAGATCTCCTTCTATGGGGCAAATTTTTAACCAAATCGACGTAAAAATTATGTTTTGTAGAAATTCACTCGGGCCGGGCCGGGCCGAACTTTTAACTTTTAAATCGGGCCTGGCCGGGCCAATATTTTTTTTGTTCGGGCCGGGCCGGGCTCGGGCCGAACTTTTAATTTTTGTATCGGGCCGGGTCGGGCCAAATTATTTTTTGTATGGGTCGGGCCGGGCCCGTGCAGACCTCTAGTCTACACTTACCGAAATTTCCAGACTCGGGTGAGGCCGAACCCGTACAACAAATATTGCCCGGCCCGGTATAAAAACCCAAGTTAGGCTTCGCCCGCTCCAGTATAAAAGCTAAAAGTTTGCTTCAAGCAAGGATCTGCCCGTACAAAAACTTAATTGGTACTTCGTCGCCAGACTTAATTTCTACAAACATGCCGATGTTTCTGAAGCAACATTATTCTACAATTAAAATTATTTATAAAGCCCACTTACTTATGCGCAGATTTTTTTTTTTCAGATTATGTTCGAAATTCGTGGAATACAGAATGACAACAATATTAATGACAGTTAGATAATTGTATATATAAACACTCAAAAATATTTGAATTATACAATTACATTCAGATGAATATTCATTAACGTTAACGTAGTTTAGAATTAAAGAAATAAATAATAAACGAAAGTCATAATTTTAAAGCTCTACGTAAAAAAAGTACATTTTTACTTTCTTCTATGTATAACAGAAGAAAGAATTGTAATTGAAATTTATTTCAACTTTCGGTTTTCGAAGGATTTACACCAAAAGAGATCACGAAAAACATGTTTTTACAAAATATCATTCCGTCCATGTGTGTTGTGTCTTCTTTGTATCATCGAAAGTTTATGATGTTATGCATAGAATTAAACAAAATTTCATTTATAGGTTTTTGACTACGTCTAGCAGGTCGTACTTAAATTTGGGGATATTCCGCCGGATGGGAGCTCTGTAATAGCTATTTTTGTGCCATTTTCATTACTGTATCATTAGAAAGTGTATGAAGTTATACATAGAATTGAACCAAATTTTATTTATAGGTTTTCGACTATGGCCAGCAGGGTCCTCATTAAATTTATGGATATTCACCTGGAAGTGGGCATTGTGATAGCGATTTTTGTGCGATTTTTCGTAGTTTAACATAGGCTGTTCATGCAGCGAAGGTAACTCGGCGCTTCGCGAGCAGCTGACGTAAAACATAATTCTGTGATAGCGAATTTTGAAGTATTAACATGTATGAGATAGAAGAAAGTTTTAGGATTGGCACATCCGACTAGTTAAAAATATATCTCTATGATTTATTAAACCAAATTAAATTTCTAAAAATTATGCTAAAAAAATGCACATCACTACAATTTTTACGAAAACAAATAAATACTAGTATGTTGTGACTATCACAAAACTTTCTTCTATATAAATCAAATCGTCTGCATAAAAATTAAATGACAATCTATTCGTTCTTGAGGTATAGCTAACGCGGAAATCGTGAAAAACAGATAATAGTGGCGACATCTGTTGGGCGGTATATACCCAATTCTAATAAAGATCTATTTATGCCAAGGTCAAACATAGTCTAAAGTTTAATGAAATTCCGTGCGTTAATTCTTGAGATATAGCTATCGCGTAAATCACGAAAAATGCAGCATAACAGCACCACCTGTTGAGTAATTTAAACCAAAACCTCATCAGCACCAATTTATGTCAAGGTCTCACTAAATATGAATTTTCATTAAATTCCGCGCATTAGTTCTCGATATAGAACGCCCACAAAATTTGTGTCACATAAACAGACCTTTTCTAAGAGCAGTCAGTTCGTGTTCAGGACATCCTAAATTGTAGAAATACGTCGAAAATGTTTACCAATCCAATACTTTGTTCTTGTAAAGATAGAAGAAAGTAAAAAATGCCACCCGAATATAGACTTGGGGGGAAGAATTTAGAGGTATGTATGCACGAGCCAATAATGGTTTCCATAAGGGTTGAGTCAAACACGGGCCGAATTCTTAGCTTTTATACCGGGTCGGGCCCAGATCTGGAAATTTTAGCTCGTTCAGATATCCAGGAAGAATGAATTCCATGCCAAACTCGTTCCAGAAGAAAAAAGTCTAGCCCGGCTCGAGTCTACTGAAAAAAAGGAATACCCGCTCAGGAAAGAGTAGGGAACAGACAAGGTCCGAGTTTCGTGAATGAAAATTGACTCGAGATTTTTTTTGGGCGAGACTCTTTCCCACACAGACCTCTGATGTCAGTTTAGCGCAAGAGGGTGGGGGGTGGGGTCGATTCGCCATTGATCGCAACCGGGCCGAATTTTCGGCGACTATGCCGGACCCAGGCCTGAAAGTTTTGGCCCGCGCAGACCTCTAGAAAGAATGAAATCTAAGCCAGGCTCGAACCGAAAAAAAAGAAGTATGGTCCGGCCCCAATCTCCAGGAAAATCAAGGCCCGGTTTAGACCCAAGTCACCAGAAAAAATAGGGCCCGGTCCCGACCCAACCCTTAAAGAGTGAAGACCTGTCCCGGTCCGACCCGCGGGTTGGTCTGTGATTCGCCAGATGCCTTTTTTCTTGGAGGCCTCTAATGTCGGTTTATAGACCCTGTTTTAGCCCAAGGGAGGCGATCGTCCCATCGCAGACCTTTTATTAGCGCAAGGGAAAAGGGTGAGGGGGGCGTCGATCCACCATTGGTCGCAACCAGGCCGAATTTTCAGCTATAATGCCGAGCCGAGGCCTGAAAATTTCGGCTCATGCCGACTTCTAGAAAGAATGAAATATAAGCCAGGCTCGAACCGAAAAAAAAGAAGTCTGGCCCAGCCCGTCTCCAGAAAAAGCGAAGCCCGGTCCAGACCCAAGTCTCCAGAAAAAAATAAGACCCGGTACCGACCCGACCCTTAAAGAGTGAAGACCTGACCCGGCCCGACCCGCGGGACGGACCGTGCTTCGCCAGAGACCTTTTTCCGTGGAGGACTCTAATGTCAGTATACCGACCCTTTTTTAGCCCAAGGGGGGGGGGGGGGGGGCGATCGCCCCTCCCTTAGATCCGCCATTGCCTATACTGTATATACTAAAATCTTTCCTGAAAAATTATCCATCAAATTCCGTTCAGCAGAACTTGAGTTATAAGCAGTCAGAATGAAATTTCTATTGGTATTTTATATATATACTAGTATATAACACCGTCAAAAATGACGGATTGTTGATCTGCGTTTCATTTTCATAAGACTTCAAACAAACAAACAGCATGAAGATTTATTATTGAAAGGTTTGTATTGTAGAAAAATACATTTTAAAAAGGACAAATGATTTCTACAAATAAAAATAATGAGGATATATATTTATTATTTTTTTTTTTTATTCAGTATTAAATTTCTGAAATAGTTCAACGATTGGACAAAACATTCAAATTAAATATTAACAAATAATCCATGTGCGAAAGTTTTTGTAAAAAAGTGTTATCAATGAGTTTTTAAACAGCTTGACTCACCATATAACTCTTTGTTTGATTACATAAGCAAAATTAAATGGAAATTACGCTGTACTATGCATTTCTTATATTATAATTACGTTTGATAAGAAAGAATCATTTTACAGTATATGACCCATTATCCGAAAATCCAAAATCCGGAAAGACCTGAAGTCTGGAAAGAAAAATTCGAAAATTTTCTAAATTTGTAAATTTTTACAAAAATTTTAGATTTTCTGAAATTTTTCGAAAATTTTACCGATTCCTAATTTTTTTTTCAGTCCAATGTGTTTCAATGTTTAATCACTAAAATATTGTTACTTAGGTGGCGGGTGAACACATTTCCACCCCCCCCCCTTCTTTTCCCGAAATTAAAAACAAATCATTTTTTTCTCAAATTTTAGTTTAAAATTAATTTATATTACGATTCGTTAGAAACAAAAATAGTTATGTATTTATTTCATCAGGGGTGATTCTGTTCAAGTTTTCCTAAAAATGTAAGGCATTCGATTTCGAAAATTTAAGTCTTCAGTCCAAAATTTCGAACATAAATATCTCAAATTTTGAACGATAGTCGCCGAAAAAAATCAATTATGTCTATCATTCGCAGAAAAAATAGACAATTTCTTCAAAGGATTGTGGAAACAACGTGAATTTTGTCAAAGGATCGAAAAAAAAACCCGCAAATTTCGTTGCAGGATTGAAAAAAAAAAAACGCTAATTTTGTTAACAAATCGCAGAAAAACACGATTTCCGTCAAAGGCTTACGAAGAAGGCGCAAATTTCTTCCAAGGACTCCGAAATGTAAAATTTCATCAAGGATCACAAAAAAAAAAAAAAAAAAATTTGGTTAAAGGATCGCAAAAATAAACTGCGAATTTTGTCAAATAATCGCGGAAAAACATGAATTTCTTCAAAGGGTCTAGAAAAAGAAACACAAATTTCTTCAATGCACTGCGAAAAAATGTCTAATTTCGTTAAGGGATTGCAAAAAAAGTGAAATTTCGTCAAAGGATCGAAAAAAAACCCGCTAATTTAGTCAATCTCAGAAAAAACTCTAATTTTGTCAAAGGATCGTGAATAAAAGGCAAATTTTATCAAAGAATAGCAAAAAACGCAAATTTCCTCAAAGGATAGCAAAAAGAAAACGCAAATTTCTTCAAAGGACTATGAAAAAATGAAATTTCGTCAAAGGATCGTAGGAGAAAAACGCAAATTTTGTCAAAGAACAGCAGAAAAAAATGCAAATTTTGTCAAAGAATCGCGAAAAAAAATATGAATTTTGTCAAATAATCGTGAACTTTGGGAGGACCCGAAATCCGGCAAAATTCCAAAACTCGGAAAGCCTTTGGTCCGGAGGATTCTGGATAATGAATCTGTATTTACGATGGAAGCAAATTTCAAAATCTGCCAGTAGATGGCGCCACTATACTGAATCAACATCAAATCTCTCCCTACGAAATAAATCACCGCTGCTTCTGAAAAAAAAAGTGCTTACAGAAACAAATGTCTACAGAAATGTTAATATACATTTTTTTATGAAATAGTTTTTTAAGGTTTAAAACAAAGTTAAAAGATTTAAAAGCTTTAATATGCTTTTACAAATATTTAAACAGCAGAATTGGATGTAGCATAAGTTTTTCATTAAGCCTAACATGGCGTTTAACTATGGTCGATTCGCAAACCAGAGTGGTCGTGCTCGGAAGAGCTACCAACAGTTTCTTGCCTTCGGATTTTATTATAAGTAAGATTAGATAATTTGTGTGTTTATAATACAATTTGTGTGTGTCTCATAATAAAATTGAGTACTTTCATGTTATACCAGCCCCCACAATTATGATTATACCAATATTTCAGCTATAATTTCGTCCAGATCGCCGCAAAGCTTATACAGTCTGCATCATATATACACATAGACATACCTGCCAACTTTTCAAAATGGCAAAGTGTTAAAGAAAGCATTAAGTACATTTCATGCAATTTTTTCTTTCATGTCAGCATATATAACACACATAAAACATTATATAAAAAACACAAACAGCATTTAAGCATGTTGTACAGATGAATATTGTTAAATAATACACTGATATTTAAATATGAAACATATACAGACAACTTCTTTATTGTTTTTTTTTTTTGTTTTTTTACGAAAGTCTAAGCAAAACCCTTATTCAAAACACGACTTCTGTTTAAATACAATGAAAATTAAAAGATTTCGTATGGTATATTTGGAATACATACCCTTGATTCATGCTTTTAACAATATAAAATATTCCTTTACATTAAGCAACTATCATTAATAAAAGAAGTTAAAAAATGTTTTCTAATTTTAGGGAGTAAAATAAAGCTTAAAAGAAACATTGCAAGAAAGTGTACAAATAAACATCCTAAGTGTAAAAAACGGTCAAAAAGTGTAAATTTTACACCTAAAGTGTAAAAGTTGTAAAAGTCATAAAGTTGTAAAAGTCATATATATACATCATATATGACTATAACTTGGCCATATGATATGCATCAAGAAATGTTATACAGTGGAACCCGTTTAAGAAGTTTTCCCGCTTAAGAAGTTTTCTATCCATGGTCCCATTTGATTTTCTATTTCTTTAATGCTGAAATTCACTGTTTAAGAAGTTTTGATTTTGGAACTTTTCCCGCTTAAGAAGTTTCAAAATCCCTGAAAATTGTCTTTTCGAATTTCACTTTGAGGTGACATTTTTTGCATTTACAATGTTCGTTCTTCTAAGAATTAAAAAGATTCAAAATATACCTATGAAGAAATGAATTTATAAGCAGAAAAGTAAAGGAATGGAACACCTGTCCTCATAGATAACCATTGTTCAGAATCGGAGGAGGCTTCAAACAACTCATTTGGGAATTTCTTGTAAAGCAAAGGGTTATTTTCTTTGTATGCCGGATTTTAGCAGGGGTAGGGGGATTATCGCTGTGATGAATGTAAATGAAATATGCGAAAGCAAGCGGTATATTGCAAAAGAATACAGTTTGAAATGAAATTCTTTCTTTCGTTTTTTGCTTGTTTGTTTGCTTCCTAAAAGAAGCATTTTCATTGAGTTATTTGTGAGTGATTTTAGAAGCTTCATTCGCAGAAATAGTCAGTGTTTATTGTGTTTATTTATGACGGCCGATTATCTACGTCAGGGATATAGGCTCTGAGGGGAAATGTCCTCCGTGGGGGGAGGGGTCTTTCAGAAATAGTCAGAAACAACTGTTCCGCTGACATTTTTCGTATTCACCAACCTGTTCTGGCAAGCGGCTAGAAAGCTGTTCTCCTCATGCCCGCCGTTGATTGGAACTGGTTTTTCTCAGAAATTCGGGTTGCCAACCGTCAGCATGAGCTGGTGAATACGGGATTTAGACATCTGACACTGCTCTATAGACGTTCTCCTGAGCACAAAAGATATTCAGCTTGCACTAAGAAACTCAATTCGTATGACTAGTTTTGCATATTTTTTTCGTGGTATATTTTTATGTTACAGTCCAATAGTACTCATCTGTGTTGCTCTTCTCCTTGGATTAAAATTTCAACATGCCTAATAGAGGAATAAAACGAAAGGCTTTAACTGTTGAGCAAAAACTGAAAATTTTGAAAGAGGTAGATGAAAATGTGCATCTAACACGCATTCAAATTGAGAAAAAGTTGGATATGCCAGTGACAACTCTGAATGGCATCATTGCTAAACGAGAAACCATATCCTCATTGCAGTCTTCAAATGCAAAAAAAATAAAAAAAGGTAAATATGAAGAAATAGAAGAAAAGCTGATTATTTGGTTTAAACAAGCAAGGTTAGCAAACATCCCTATAAGTGGAATAGTTTTAAGAGAAAAAGCAGATGAAATTGCAAAGAAAATGAATGTTGAATTTAATGCATCAAACGGATGGATCGACAGGATGAAAAACAGAGCTGGATTAGTTTATAAATCTATAAATGGAGAAAGTAAAAGTGTCAATATGCAAGAAGCAGATGAATGGAAATCGAATATCTTACCAACCTTAATATCCGGATATAAAGAAAAAGACATATTCAATTTGGATGAATGTGGCCTATTCTATAACTTACTACCTGATAAAACATTCGCATTTAAAGGAGAAAATTGCTATGGAGGGAAATCGAGCAAGGAGCGTTTAACGGTTTTGCTAGGTAACAACATGGACGGTAGTGAGAAACTTCCACTTTTAGTAATCGGAAAGGCAAAACAACCACGGTGCTTCAAAAATGTGAAATCATTGCCTTGTCAATATGAAAGCAATAAAGCATCTTGGATGACAATTCCAATTTATGAAAAATATCTAAAAAAATTGGACACTAAAATGAGAAAGGAAAAAAGAAAGATTACTTTGTTTGTTGATAATTGTAGTGCACATTCCAAAGATGTGAAATTGGATCACATTAAAATGCATTACCTTCCACCAAATTCTACAGCAGTTTTGCAGCCAATGGATCAAGGCGTAATTAGGGCATTTAAGCAACACTTCAGAAAACGGTTAATCAAGTGGATTCTTTTAATTCTGGAAAATGGAGAAAAATTGAAAAAGATTAATGTTTTAGAAGCTATTCATATGATTACATCTGCTTGGGAATCTGTAAATCCAACTGTTATTGCCAATTGCTTTAAAAAAGCTGGGTTTTCAAATGGAGAGATAACAGATGTGTATGAACCAGAGATTGATGAAGATGATTGGAAAATACTGCAGAAAGAATTGAACTTTACTACGTCGTTTTGTGAATATGTTAATGTTGATAATGATGTAATACCGAGCCAGATTTTATCAGTGGAAGACATTTGCGATTTGATGCCAGATGAAAATGGGAATGAATCAAGTGAAACTGAAGATGATCCAATAGTTCCAAGCTACTCAGATGCTATAAAAGGACTAGAAACTTTTCGACGTTATATAGAAAGTCAAGAGAATGTCCCAGACGAAATACATAAAAATTTAAGACAACTTGACTCTTTTCATTTACAACTATTAGAAAAAATGAAAAAACAAAAAAGTATTAAGGATTATTTCAGTAATAATGATATGTATTAGCAATAAATAAGTAATGTGAAGCTTTGAATAAAATACAGGTAAATCAGTTTGTTATTATTTACTACTGTACTTTCTTTCTTTTAATTATATTAATGCATTAAAAAAATTAATTTTTTAATTTATAACATTATTCCGTATATCTAATTCAACACTTTGTATAATTTTGTGCTATGAATGTCTTCATTATGTAATTAGCCATTACAATTTTTCCCCTGAGAAGTTTTCCCGTTTAAGACGTTTTATTTACCCGGTCCCCTGGAAAACTTCTTAAGCGGGTTCCACTGTAATATACATCATATATATATTATTACTAGCTGTTACTCGTGACTTCGTTCACATAACATTGAAAGAAGAAATACATTAAGCAAAATATTTCACTCCGATAATTAAAATTGTAAATAATTAACTAACTCTTTATCACATGTCATAGGAGACAATACAGTATTTCTTTGTTATAGGGGCCTTGACATAACTCAGTTTTAAAAAAGTTAAATTTTGTGCCAAATAATCTCGAAAATGAAACTGCAACCAATGGAGAAAGGAGGGCCAAATAAAATCATGGAATATGCGAAAAAAATCACACTATCTGCCCAAAATGACATCAGTTTCGGATTTCAAATTATAGTAAGAGAATCAGAATTTTTATTGGTTTATAAAAATATTAAATAAAAATCATCAGGGGTCTGTCTAGATATTTTTCACATGGTCCTGTTTTTGTGAAATTGTGAACAGTTTTTTTAATATTTGTAAAAGTTATAGTCATAATTTTGTGAATTTGAAAATATAGTTATATTGAGATTCCTGTGTAGCTATCCTTAATGTATAAAAAAATCTAAGTAATATGTAATTTGATGACTTTAATTGTTTTGTGACAGGTCAGGTTTTACTTTTAAATGATTAAATTTGTGAAAAGTTCAGTTTAAAGGTGGAAAAGTTTTGTGAAAGGTCTATTTTTAAGGTAAGGAATTTTGTGAAGGGTCCTGTTTTAAGATGTGTACTTTTGTGAAGGACCCAAAAATTTCCTAAACAGATCCCTGATCATGCACTCGTTACATCATAATAGTACATAGCTATAATTTCATCAGCAGATTGAGTTATAGTTGGCTCATCTTCACAAGCTACCCATTATTTCATTGAAAAATAGATAAATCATTTTAAAAAAAAAAACACTATGTTTAACTTTTTTCAATGTTTACATTCCCAACGTGTAGTGCAGATAATAGACATTTGCAGATTATACACTGGCGGATTTCACAGAGTTCACTGTATAAGTTACTGGCTGCTGTTGAATTAATTTCATGCATTTTAGAGATTGCTGCACAGCAAGTTTCATGAGTACAGGGGTTTTTTTTTTCGGTTAATGTATGCGAAGCATACATATATAAGTTACTAATCGCTGATTGAATGAGTTTCGTGCATTCAAAAAATAAGAAATCTGAAGATTCTCCCCAATCATAACCTGTGTGCTTTGTGACAGAGAACTCATTACTTACACAGTTCTTATAAGAATTTCTTTCAAGATGTAAGCATTGATTTTATTCCATTTCGTGACAATTTACAAAGTTTAAGCAGGGAGAAAAAAATAGCTAAAAATTAGTAAAAATAGAAAAATCCGAATAAATTGCTAAAAGTTTGTAAAAATCGAAATATCCAGAGGAAATATTGCTAAAAGTTTGCAAAAATAGAAGAATGAATATGAACGAAAATATTGCTAAAAGTTTGTAAAAATCGTGAAGAAAAACTTACTAAAACTTTGTAAATAGCTGCAAAATGAAATAAAACCGATGTTTACTTTGTGTAAAAGCTAGCCGTAGGAAGCAAGTGTTCTGATTGGGTAGAATTTGGAGGTTGCTGATTTTTCGTTTGCCGCACGTCAAAAAAATTGCCAAAATGTCTCGCTTGTTCTAGGATTTTGCTGTTATTTTAAGTATTAAATTCCTTCTTGTTTAAGAAAGAGTAAAGATGAAGATATGAATGACTTATAACAGAAATGGAATCATTACAAATTATTTTAATGCTTTTTAATTATTCGATAATCCTGGATTTGCAAAAAGTCTGCTCACTTATGTGAGCTACTTAAGTCAAAACACAAAAATTATATAAAAGGAATTTTCAATGATATCTCAAGTCTATTTTTGGTACTTACGTATTATCCGGGCCAGATTTAAGCTAATTGTGCTATGCAGGTAGCCAATATTACTAATTATAGTAACCCTAAGTATTTTTTCTTTCTACATGGTAACTACAATTACCGACTTTTTCCAGGAGTGACACACAAAGGAGCAGGTTAGTCCATTTAGAAGTCCCAATATAGAAGGTGGGGACAGAAGAAAAGAGATCATGAGGGGCGAATTAACATGTAGCCTTGCTCTTGATTTCGGCAAGTGTTCCTGCTCATTTATCTTCCAGTTTTGAATGCCAGTATGTTTGTTATTTTTGTGATAATTGATTTTTTCGAATATGGCTTGTTTTCTTTCTAATTATTGCTTACCCAATGACGACTCGGACTGGACCACGGGCTAATGTTTCTTCCTATCTCGGAATTACTCAAACTATTTCTCAGTGATCGCTACATTAAGGAATTTCTTGTATTTTTGAGAATTCCAATAAAACAACAAGGTTGCTGCATCCAGTGATTTTTTTTTTTTCATGTTCGTGAAGCGATCATACATGTAGTACAGTGATCGACGCATTAAGGAATTTCGAGTATTTTGGGGAATTCTAATACAACAAGATTGCTGCATCTTGTGACTTTCTTTTTGTTTTCATGTTCGCGAAGCGATCATACATGCAGTACAGTTATCGCCGTATTAACATATTTCATGTAATTTTTGGGATCCCAATACAACGAGGTTATTGCATCCAATGATGTTTTTTTTTTTGTTTTCCTGTTCGCGAAGTGATCATACATGCGACACAATGATCGCGGCATTAATGAATTTCGGGTTTTTTTGGTGATTCTAATACAACAAAATTGCTGCTGCATTCAGTGATTTTTTTTTCCCATGTTCGCAAAGCGAACATACATGCGGTACAATGATCACCGCATTAACAAATTTCGTGTATTTTTTGGGATTCCACTACAATGAGGTTTGTGAATCCAGTGATGCTTTTGTTTGGTTTCTCATGTTCGTAAAGTGATCATATATGCAGTACAATGATAGCTGCATTAATGAATTTAGTTTTTTTTTCAACTTTACATTGATCGTTAACTTTTTATGTAATTTTGCTGAAATGTGTATATAAATGTTGTTTCTTACTGCTCATATTATCTTTTTTATATCTATCGTTTTAAATTCGTCAAATTGGATAGTTATATTTTAAACATAAATGCAATATCTAAAAAAAAATAAATCCTATCTGGACCTATGACCCCTGCTAAAAAAAAGTAAATTATTTCCAGGTATGCGCAGTTGAAATCTCCCATTGTGCACTACACATTTTATTTATTTATTTACCATTTTTAACAATATTATGTATTTAATAATATTAAATTACTGTTTTGAACATGATTGTCAATGATAAACAAGATTGGTACTTGGCAACCATTTTTGGCGATCTATCTCCTGGCCCGGATAATACGTAAGTATCCTATTTTTTTTCTAACTTAATAAGAAATAAATTAGATATCAATCAAAACAAAATATAATTATTGTGAATGTAATTAAAAATCAAATCAGATCACAGCTAAAGTCAAAGAAATCAACTGAATGTTAAATAAATATTCTAAATTTGTTTATGTTTAATGCATATTAAATAAATAATGTTACAATAATAAAAATCAATTCATTTCGCATCAAATATTATTAAATGAAATTAATACAATTTTTGACTCGCTACTAATTAAAAAATAATTTATAATTGTGAAAAATATATTAAAGGCTTTCGTAATAAGCTAAATTAACAATTCTGCAATATAAAAATTCACTACCAATACTTACTCATTTCAAAAACTGACAACAAATGACGTCAGTGGTTGTCAGTAATGCCAATGCCAAAGAAGAAAAAAGAGACGTTATGTCGTTGGGAATTGGGAATTCAAGCGCTCGAATACGCCATCTGATGGAAAAGAAATATAACTTCTCGCTTCAGGAACATGCATATTTAATTTGTTCTCAATGATTATTTTTGTGCACAATTTCAGATTTCGTGTTATATTTGTCTTTTGTGTTTATATCACAAGGTAAAAATTATCCAAATTTGAATATCTAACACTTTCAAACGCGTTTACAATAAATATGGCACTTTAGAATTAGTTATTAAAGGGACAATTTTCCTGGACCGACGGCTGCGATCAGCGCCTCTATACGCGACCTACGTTATAAACGGTCGCTTCATGACGTCACAGGGACTGGATCCAAGGCTAACGAAAAAGACAGGCTACCGCGGTGCATTCCACTTATATTTTTTTACAGACCGCTAGAGTGACGTGATGCTCTTTTTGTACACCTTCATTGGTGCATTCGAGCATCACGTGACTCCGGCGGTCTGTAAAAAAAGATACGCATAAAGCACAGCGGTAGCCTTTCTTTTTCGTTAGCCTCAGACTGGATCATCTTTACTCGGTGAGATGAAGCACGAATACTGAAATACATGGTTTTGGGATGGGCACAACTAAAAAGTTTACAAATTTAGGGGCCTCTGTAGCCGAGTGGTTAAGGCAGCACTCCGCTAATCGCTTCATAGCGTAGGAAGCAAGGCCGGCGGTGTTCGACTCCCGCCAACTCTATTGCACACACTTTGTGGAGCTCCTGGATGTAACTCTTGGTGTTGTAAAATTTCCTTGTACTTTCTCGTCAAGATTTATGTAATTGTTGAAGTCGTGTATGTGTTTCTGTGATTAAAAATAAATGTATATGGATCATTCGAGACGACAGCCTTGTAGCTATAGGTCTCAAAGCCCACCTCCTGTGATAAAGATATATCACAGTCTTAATTCTTTTTAATCACTTTCTATTTCAGCTCAACGTATTTCTGTATTTTATAGCTTTTCCAGTATTAATTGCCGTTCTTTTAAAAGTATTTTTATCGGCAGCGAGCGCCGTGCAGGTGGTTTTCACGGCGGTACGTCTCCCCCCTCATCGTGCTCTGAGGGTTTGTTGAATCGGCGATGTTGTTTTCTCGGCACAGCTGCACCCCCACTTTCATGCTCTTGTTCGTTTTGAACAAGCACCGCGCATGTTGTTTCTACAGCGGTGTTTCTCCCCCTCATTGTGTCTTTGTTCGTTTTGAACAAGCATTGCGCCGTGGTGGTTTTCTCTGCGAGGCATCCCTCCTTCGCACTCCGTGTTATCTTTAATCGGCGCTGAGCTGTGACGTCATCGTCATTCGGCGGCTCTCACCCCGCTCCTGCGTTTTGCGCATGCGTCACCGCCGCTCTTGTTTGATTCCTGCTAGCTGTGAATTCGGGAGCTGTTTAATGTTTCGTCTACCTTGGCGCTGCAGGCAGTGACGGATCTAAGGGGGGGTTAGCCGGGGCGCGATACTCCAAAATGTATACACTTTCAGCACTCTTGTCGCCAAGTGAAGAAATCCGCAAAATCAGAAATATCGCCAATGGCAAACTACGCAGCGTACATTCAATATTACAACCCTAGCAACTCCCTGTCTCTGCGTGCCGTTTCTGTAGTTCACGTGTATTTTTCTGGGATTTATTTTATTTATACAATATATTTTTTTATTTATGATTTACATATGAGTATGCTTTTTATCAAATGTTTTGAAGTAGCGGGGAATATATTCACCCGTTTGAGAAATTGCCACAGGAAACATCTGTATGAAGAGAAAGGTCAGTGAATTTGCAATGTGTGTCTTGTAATTTTGTAAAAATATTATTTGTAAGGTAAAATCTAAGATGTAGAAATTGTATGCTGTTCGCGATAAGACAGTGATGATTATACCAACACAAATGAATGTAAAGTTATCTTATCGGCGTTTATATTTTCTGAATTGCTTACTTTTTAGTTTCACATATCTGTTACATGTTAAATAGTGGTGTTTTGAGTACTTGGTCTCGGCCAGCAAAATACTTTGTAGAATTTATTAAAGCAAAGTGATTTGTATCCTTATTTTCTTGCACAAATTGCATGTTTTTGTTTTGACAATAATTGAAAACTTTGAATTTTATATTCAAATGATAATTTACAAAATTTCATTTATTTTTAAGGTTTTAGGACCAGCGTCTACCGTGTATAAAATCTGCTGATTTAATTGAAAAGCTAAGTGAACAAATTTAATTTTTAAATTGCACTTACCATAATTTAATAACAAAATTTTTTAATAAATAGCTGCTTTTATTAACATCACGTAATTAAAAAAAAATTGAACATTGTAATCAAATTAGATTATTTTTAAAAACCGTGCTATGCATATTTTATAGTCTGGCAATCAACCAAACCAATCAAGAAGCAAGTAATAATATTACAGGGCATAACGAATAGAGGGGTTCATGGGGCTCAAGCCCTCCTTATTTAAATAAAGATAATTTTTTAAGTCACACAAGTTGTTAAAATTCTGTTATTTTCTGTCTTAATTGTTTGATTATGCATCTCTGACAAAACTGTGCATTAAAAAAACAACTTAATATTAATTAAATTTACAGTAGTAAATAAACTAGTAAATCTACAGATCAAGAACTAAAGTGTCAATTCTGCAGTTTTACTTTTAAATCATTTTATTTAGTATTTGAAATACTCAGCCACACAGTTTCATTTATTTCATATTTGTAATCACTAGGGATGCAATGAATATTCAGTATGTATTCGGCCATACTACCTACCGAATATTCGATTAGGCTGAATATCAAATTATTTGGTTTGCCGAATATCAAGATATTCGGCCAAACCAACCTATTAAAGAAAACGCTTTAAAAAAATATTTTTAAAACCGTAGATTAACATTAATTTTTTTTGCCATGCAAACAACACTAAGCTAGACATTCCATTATTCAGAATGCAGTTGACAGTACACATATACTGCGTCACTGACTAAAATTCAGTCAATTCCAATGATTTCATATTAAACAATGTTTATATGATGAAAATCTTGCTAAAATATCTTCACTATTATTAAAGTTGTGAACAAAAATTCAGGTTCAGCTTGTAGTGAAACACCCTGTATTTTTGATTGAATAAATGGATAACGATGGTGGTTTCCTGTACAGAAAATGTTTGTTGTGACTGCATTATCTCCCTTGAGTTTGTTCTAAAATTTTAGGAACACTCTGTACATTTCAAACCTCAGAAAATAATCATCCATTTTAGACCCTTCTGGGTACATTCAGAAACTTTATTCCTAAGTTGTCACTATTTGAATATTTTTTTTACTCATTTCATGGCAAGCAAAACACTATATGACTGTAAAATAGTCTTTCAAAATTTCTTTTTGATTTTAAAATATTGCCCTCTAAAAAAACCTCATTTTTTAAGATTTTCTCTATATAAAGCCTAATAAAGAATGCAAAAAAATAAAAATAAATAAATATTGCTAAATTTTTGTAGCTTGTTTTGACTAAGATTTTAATGTTTTTCATTTTATCACTTTATTACAAAGTGACAGCCAATTAAGCCAGAATTTGGAAAAAAAAATAACTTATTACCAGGAAGAAGGAAAAAAAACCCCTGACAAACTCAGCTGAAAATGAAGCATTTTATTACATATTAATGGTTTAACATAAAAACAATTATAAATTTATATAGATCATTCTAAAATTCTATTATAACAAGACAATCTGTAAAAATGAAGCTCATGTTGTTAGTTTAAATTATTTTACAACTAAATAAGCATTCCTTAGGTATTTTTAACTATTTTTATTTATTCTAAAGGGTGCATAAAAACGGGAAAAAAATTGACTTTAATGAAATATTTAAAGTACTAAGTTTTTTTTTTGTTGTTTTTTTTCTCTAAGAAAACATTTTAATGTGGTTTTTTTTTTTTTTTTTTTAGAGGACAGTTTTAGAATATTAGAAGATTTTATTGATGTATTTCAGTTCACAAAAGAAGCCATGGAGTTCTTTTTAAATTAAAAATGTTTTAAAACTATCCTTAAATTGGTCAAAAAATTTATTTAATTTTTTTTTTTTTTTTTTTTGTAAAATTTAATTGTGAAAAGGGTTTGTTAATCAAAATTGTCTTTGTGTTAAATATGATGTAAAATTATTTTAAAATTTAACTTTTAAAAACTTACAAATCCTTAAATATAGAAGTATTTACTATCAAGCACTTACTATTAGGTACATTCCTACTAATTACTACAAGTAATATACCAAGTAGTGTCAGGGAGTTTAACTGTTAAGAATGATGAGAAATAAGATTCCATTCACTAGTACTCCAAAACATTTTTTTAGTAACTCCTTTACTTCCCCCCCCCCTTCCCCTTGTCACAATAATTGGATAAATTTAATTCCTTTAAAATTTAGTAATCTTCTACTTAAAAAAGACAAATATTGATCTTGTAATAATGACAATATTAATTTAAACAGCGAATTATTCTCATAAATATTTTATTAATTGTTGATATCCTAATTATTACATTTATTTGAAAATAACTATTTTGTTTCATCAGTGTGCTTTCATTAAATTCTGGTTCTAAATACAATCATCAAACAATTACCTGTTACTTTTTGTTGGGTGTCCATTACTGGAACAGAGAATGCATTGTTGAAATTGATTTATTTCTGTTATTTACAATTAAATTCTGATTTACATTGGGATGTGTGACTATGAGAATGAATAAATATTGTTGATAGATTAATATAATATAAATAAAACTAGAATGTAATTATTGCAACTATTAATTAAAAGTATTTTTTAAAGAAATTCCTTTAGGGGTGTCCATTACTGGTATATCTACCATAGCTGTTTTTTGTTAGTTAAGCCTAACTGTCTAATTCTTTTATCTTATTTGGTCTTATTTTTCAAAAATATATATAAATTTTACATTATTTTAAAGAAATAAAATAGAAAATTTATTCAGAATAAGAGTTGCAAGCAATATGATGGACTAAAACTCACCTGTTATTTGAATTATCCAAAGTTTCTTACTATCATAACCAAATTACATCAAAAAATTTCAAAATGGCTTCTAAACATAACAGTACAGCAGTAAATATTTTACTCTTGAAAAAATAACTGGCACACAAAACTGCTAAAAGTGAATAAAATTATCATTTGTATTAATCCCTTTTTGAATTATTAAACCTAATATAAATTAATAACTAAATGCCTCTGTTTTGAATACCAACAATAGCTTGCTTTTATAGCTAGCACATTTATCAAATGTTCACCCTTTATCACATTATTTTACTTCATCTGAGTTTCTGGTCAGTGTACTGAATGAAGAACTGGCACATTTTTTTTTTTTTTTTTTTTTTTTTTTTTTTTATAGTGTGTGTGATAAGTTGTAAGATAATTATTTCTCACTTTACATATGGGTTGTGATCTTATGATTTACTCATTAATATTTATATATTATGAAATTTTAATTTAATAAACAATATTTTAGAGAGATCCTGGAATGGTTATCTACTTCATATCTAGTATATTGTTATTAAATGGAAGTTTTATAATATATTTCTGTTTCAAACTTTTTTCAACCAAACTTTTATTTATTTATTTATTTATTTTTTTAGATTCAATTTTGTTGTTAATTTATGCCCATTGGAGGATGTAGACATCAGACCAGGTCCTGAAGTCATTGAATTCACCCAGATGTGCAGCTTCAATTTGACGAGACACCATGTGGGCAGCAGTCTGACCTAGCGTGACACTTGTCTTTCCCTCCAACTGAGAGTACTCTCCGCACCACAGATTTTGCATGCCAGTATGTGGCATTGCCAGGAGCCATCGTCTAAAGTATTAACCACAGCTGATGCTGCTTAACTCTTGTGTTTTGATGGGAACAGCCACTGTACAGCATTGTGACATGTTGAATAAATATTGCCTGCTGTGTATTAGTCTATTTGAATTTTATACGCAAGCAATATTTTTTCGACTACTGGAGAAATGTACACTATGAAGACAATGAAAAAGAAATGTAAAATGAAGAAAGCTCTGTTCAGCAACTCATCTAGCAGGGAGAAACCTTTGCCAAAAGTATGTGTTTATTGCTTATGTATGATTTACCACACTTTTATTAATATTGCTTAAGATTTTTATTGAACTTAATAAAAAATTGTAGCACAACCCAGGGGGGACCTGTTGCCCATTCTTATTTCTGGCCCAAGTAGAATGTAAATACATATATTTTATCATATGTGAGATATACATTTATTTATTTCATCAATTTTAAACCCTAAATAAAAGTATGCTCGATATAAACTTTTTTAATTAACTTTTCAGCAATTTCACAGTTTTAATTTTACAATTATGATAGTTCTTACACTATATACAGTGGATTTCTTAAAATTTGCACATTGTTGCAGATGTAAAGATTGAAACTTACAGTTGCATTCATTATAATTTCGAGTGCATTATTACATTCAAATTACTGTTTTAAAAAATATAACCAAAATAGTGACCAGAAATCTCTGTAAACTCTGGACCTGAATTGCATGTATTTGAGGGAGTGTACTGTATTCACATATGGCATGGAATTTAAAATTCAATTTTTACTATGATTTTCTTCTAACTTGTCACTTTTTTACTATTATTAAATATTTTGCATTTGTGAAAGCGTAACTATTGTACAAAAAACAGTACATGTGCTTACTCTTAGTGTGTCCACTGAAAGGTAAATTTGTGGGGTTTTTTTTCTAAAAAATGTTTAGGAAGACACTCAGTGTGACACAAGAAAATCACCATTTTGGCAGTCTTTGAGTGATTTCTATCCAGAATATTTACAAATTATCAAAAAATGTATTAAAATGTAACAAAATTTTTAATATGAATTTTCCTTGTTAAAGATAGCAGTGACCAAGATTATTGGCAAGTTTTATGGCGTTATAATCATTTTAGATGTAGATGTTTGGTATATTTTGGACATTCATATTATATATATGTATAATGTATACAGAGTGTCCCTGAATTCATGGGCCAAACTGTAAGGGGTGATAGAACATGCCTGGACAGGTTCAAAACACTATACAATCAGGGCTGTAGCTAGAAGTAAACAATAGGGGGTGCTCAAGAAAATGTAGGGGGGCTCATACTATTTCTCTCTCTCTGACATATGCATGCACAAACACAGATATATATGATCAAAGTATTATATAGAAAGGTAAATTAGTGTATATCCATATTGTAGGCACTATATTTCTTATTAAATTGTTTATAACTATATTTGATGCTAAGAAAAATAAAGGCTGCAGACAGGGATGTAATGGAGGATATACGGTGGATATGCAGTATACCTTTTGGATTATATTAAGGAATACCGTATACTCTCTTCTCAAAAACACTATAGCATATACTTTTTAGGGTATACCCTCTACCTAAGGCGTATGTCCTCTGGTTTTTTTACTACTACATCACTGGCTGCAGAATGAACATTTTCAGCGTATAATTATACTAGTGAAATAATAAGTGATGATGTCAATAAGTAAATAAAAAGCTGACAGTTCACCTGTTTCAAAAGACTTACAACCTTTAATTTTATTTTGACTATTCCCTGCCCTTAAGGATTCTAAAGTTATGTTTTTATATGATAAAAAACATTAGAACAATCAAGAGTGTATTTTGCATTTTAAAATTATTTTTGTGTCTAGTCAAAAGCTAAAACCACTTGTATTTAAATTGGCTATAACTCATTAGAATAACTTTGTTTTATGCTAATAATGGAAAATGCTACAAAATGAAAAATTTCAGTATATAACTAATGCAAAAGTGAATGTTTGCATCAGCAAAAGATTGCTAATCCTGAGTATGTGCAGATAGGATGTGCACATATTGAAGCACTTATTTGCAGTTTTTAAACAAATGCTGCAATTTAGTATTAATGCAAAACTGTAAAAAGCCCCCAAAACTAAGTTCAATTTTTGAAGATAGTTTCATTTGGATTTTTGAAACAGAATTTCATTTGGTGGCCTAGGCAACTTTCCCACTGACACGGCTCACTGAAACCATAATTTTGCATCAGGCGAAAAAAAGGACTTTTTAAAAATGAAAGGTTTATGAAACTTTAAAACATACATATATGTCAAATACTCTCGGTCGAGCATTTTAATTAAATTTTGTAATAGATTAATTTTGTAATTCAAAAGAACGTTAACTATTTTAATTTTAAGGAATTCTTTCTTATTCCATTATTTCCCATGTAAATTTGCATTTAAAAGTAATTATTACTAGTAGAATGCACATTTATGAAAATATGTATTTTCTAAAGTACAATATATTATGCTTTAAGATTGTACTCAAGTTCAAAGTGACAACTTTCTGACTCATACCCAGTCTTTTTTTTTTTTCAGTGCAGTGTGCACAGCTAACAATTCATGGATGTTTTGACAGAGCTTTAACATGATGTGAAAAATGATAGTGTAAATGACAGGGACCCGGAGCCGGAAATTTTTTTGATGCTCCAGCTCCAGCTCCGCTCCCAGATAATAAGCTATGGCTCCGGCTCCGGCAACAGCTCCGATTCCACGCTTTTGAGTTTCAGATTTTAAACTTGCAATTTTTATTATAAAAAGGAACATTAAAAAAAATAACATAATCATAAGTTCACTCTGAAAATACAAATTTAATTAAATTCACAGTTGAATTATTGTTCATTCTTAAGAAAAGAATTGAATCTAATAAATACTCCGTCATATTTGATCTCAGATCATTATAAATGTATTTAAATGCTGAGAATAGTCTTTCTACAGCAACTTGGCTAATGAGTAATGCCGTTACAATGCAGCAGACTTCTTGAATGTCTGTAGGATACAATGAAATTGCTTATTTTTGTCAAATTCTGCTTATACTTTTCTCTTTCTAGTTTCTGATTCTTCATCTACATGTTTGAGTTCTTGTGCTTTTTTTCTTATGATTTCTGTCAATAAGCCTTCTCATGTTTGAACTCTTTGCACAATTAATTTTTTGCTCACAGATCCTTCCTTTATTTTCATTAAAGATCTGACAAAATGCATTTTTCTTCTCATCAAATTGAAATGCTTCTCAGAAAATCTGAAATCTTTTAGATTTTACTTTAAAAAAAGAAAATTTGGTGGAATTTTAAACACAAAAATCTTAAATATCTTCTACATTTTTCAAACAGGCAAAATTGCGCAACTGCACATGTAAACAACAGGCGGTCATATTTGTTTTCAAGTAGTGTTGCCCAAAGTTTTCCAACTCTAATTAAAGAAAAAAAACCTTAAAAATTATATAATTAAAATTCTGAATAATGATGTAATTAAAATATTTTAAGCCTGAAAATTTTAAAAGACGCAAAAAAAAGATGTAAAAGAACATTAAAAAACTAAAGGAGCCCTGGAGCAGTGGAAAATTTAGAGCTCCAACTCCGGCTCCAGCTCCGGGGAAAACACAGCTCCGGAGCGCACCGGCTCCGGGCTCCAGCTCCAGCTCCGGGTCACTGGTAAATGAAGATGACCACGATCCTGAAGACAGCAATGTAATTCAAACATATCAAGACGCCTTATCAAAGAAATTATACTGATAATAACAGACTTACAATGTCTTACTGAAGAATGCATGTAAACCAAAAGAAAAAACAACTATCGATAAAAGATTACTTTTTAATTCTATAAACTACTATGTGAAATATGTAATTGTATTTGTTAAATAAATGATTTTCATTAAATTTCAGATTTGAAATAATTTTGTATTGGTAATATTTATTTTTGTGTTTAAGTGTTTTTTGAAATTATTTGAAATAATAAATTTAATAACAAGTCTAATTTAAAAAAAAATTCCTTTTAAAAAATGGTACTGAAAGGTTACAAGTGTAAAAAAATATACGATTTACTCTTTTTTGGTGCGGGGGAGGGGGCTGTTTGCATAAGGCGGAATATTGTCTACCATGGAAAATTTTCTTGGTCCCAATCGATTCTGCCTTAGACAGAGTTTACTGTATTTAGTTGACTTATGTAAATGTTAATACAGTATGGAATTTTTTATCCAGAAACCAGTTAACCAGATTCAGATTAATCTTTGATCTTGATTGAATCTGATTCTTAATCTGTGCAATCAAAGAATTAATTTGAAATCAGAGACAATGACACAGCCACATGTATTTTAAAATCTGATCAAATGGATGTTGCTTTAATGCCTAACCAGTTATCTGAACTACAGCTGACCCCAACCATTCTGGATAAATGGTTCTATACTGTATTTAATATCTACAAAAACAACTTTTCAAAAGTAAAAAAAGCCAAGCGTAAAAAAAAAAAAAGTTGTGGCTAAAAAATGGTGTGATATCAAATTTCCAAGCTATTATATCACTTATTTAACTTTTTTCCATTAAATAAGTTATCATATATATAAGTCTAGTGCCTACGTATATGTTATTAGAAATCGTTTTCTCCTGTACTAAATACATCCTAACGATTTTCTGAAAATGCAATTTTTTTCAAATTATGCATGATGGGCTTGGCGGCCATCTTTGCATATTATTCACAAAATTCTAAGCACTCAAATCCGTAGTTAAAATCCGAAGTTCAAAAATGTTATTTAAGCCAATGTTTTAAGCGTTTCATTTATAGACTTGTATGCTCTAAAAATTGTGTCTTAAGATAAGGATGACTTATCTTAAAGATTCATTTTATGATTTATTTTTTAGAGTAATTAATAATTTCAAACTAGTAAAAACCAATTTCTCAAAATATCAGTCTTATCTAATTTATCTATCCGTAGTTAAAATCTGAAGTTCGAAATTGTTATAAACATATTACAGTGCAAACATATTACGCTTTTACTTTAGAAATTTGGATGCTTAGAAATATGGAAAGATGGCCGCCAAGCCCATCATGCATAATTTGAAAAAAATTGCATTTTCAGAAAATCGTTAGGATGTATTTAGTACAGGAGAAAACGATTTCTAATAACATATACGTAGGCACTAGACTTATATATATGATAACTTATTTAATGGAAAAAAGTTAAATAAGTGATATAATAGCTTGGAAATTTGATATCACACCATTTTTTAGCCACAACTTTTTTTTTTTTTTACGCTTGGCTTTTTTTACTTTTGAAAAGTTGTTTTTGTAGATATCATTTCTTTTTTTTTAAATAGATTAAACATAATTTAAATAATCTAAGCATGAGAAATAATTTAAATTACATTTTACTTTCAGTCATTGTTTAAAGGGTTAACTAGAAATACCAGTAGATTTTTCAATTAAACTAATGACACTCTTAAAAACAACATACTAAATGTGGCTTGTTATAATACTTCTTATCCTCTGTTAATAAATATGACTGACTTATCCATGAAATGAATAAAAATGGAATACGTACATAGCGTGTCAGTGCTGCATTTGATATCAAACCTGATATCACGCTCTTCTATTATTAGCATTAGCTGGCTTCGCCCGCTAGTGGGCCCCTAATTTACATCGGGGTCTCGAATCTTATAAAACCTCGAACCGAACGAACCTCCGACCAGGTTCCCCGCTGTCTTCTGCACCGGATAATCCCTTAATTTGCACATCGAATAGTATAAACCTCTAAACAAACGAACCTCCGACACGGGTCCCCACTTCCTTCGGCACCGTATAGCAGTCATGCTGCACACGCTCGTTCCATCTTCCACCACCAGGTAGCGCAATCTCTTCTATATGAACCTCGGGCACTGAAATCGTTAAGGCTATAGATGTCGAGTCGAATGAGCTATACCCCGTCGTGATCCAGCTTATAGAACCAGAGATAGGAAAGTGCCCCCTGGTGGTGAAAAACCGAACTAAAATCAGAAAGCTCTATCGATGTCGTGTCGAAAGAGCCATACCCCGTCGTGATCCGACCCATAGAAACAGAGATAGGAAAGCGCCTCCTGGTTGTGAAAGATAATCGCGTTTGGGGGCAAAGTGGGGGATGAACACCGGAGATGCATAATAGGATTAAGCGGTCACAGACCTTTCCAACGATGTATCACTTGAGGGGTATGTGCAAAATTTAGAAAATACCCCACACCCTGCATAATATGATTAAGCGTTCACAGACCTTTTCAACGATATAAAAACTAACAGGCGCCGAGCGAGCCCACTCCTCATCGTGCCCAAATCCTGAGGGATTTATAACGCAGACCATGACTTTGTCTCGCCAGGTCGCTACGATCGATTCAGAGGGTTCGCGTTCCAGCGACGCCTCCTCATCTTTTTGCCCCAGAGTCGACGACAGAGGTCGTTACGATTCGGCGGAAGTTCCCACCATCAAAGGAGACTTCCCCACGCGACACCTGATGAACCGTAGAGACTGTCGAACGGCTTCATCGCCGAACACCCATAAGGGAGTCGGGTCATCCACCTGATGTCCGGCATCCCTACGGCCCTTGCTTTCCCGCGGAGTCCGAACATGAAATGTATGGAAGAACAAGCCACTAGTCTCATCTTCCGCGGGCGACACTACGTGTGTCGGAAGGTGCCCCTGGCCGACCCGAGACCACGGGGAAAATCGGTCTCTGTCTCATAGACGAGACTCGGCTCCTTTTCAACGATATATCACATGAGTAGTGTCGGGGGGGTGCGCAAAATGTGGGGGTGACACCTGTGATACATAAAATGAATAAGTGGTCACAGCCCTTTGTAACGATATGTGAGATGACGGATTTCGTTAAATTTTAGAAAAGTGCCCCCCCCCCCTTGTGTAGGCAAAACACGCTTCGCCCCTCCCTATAATTTTTGACTCGGCTTTATTTTTAAAATTATGTTATGTGTTATAAAATATCGTAAAGTTTCAAACAGATAGCCTTATTATACTTCCTAATTTTGTTCACGCCCCTCTCCATCCCTTCCCCGAAATGTGACGTGCCATTCTTTTTTATAATTTTTTTATCATGTGTTATAAACTATCTTAAAGTTTAAATCAGATCGCATTGGAATTTAATTTATGTGCTGAAATTACTATTATATATAGAATAATATAGAAATAAACCCTCCTTTAGCTTGTAATTAAGATATATGAACAATTTTTAGAATTTCTGAAAGCTGATTTTTATTTATTTATTTATCTATTTATTTATATTTTGTTTATTTATTTATTTATTTATTTTTTGCATTGCCCTGTGCATGTTTGGAATTTCTTAGCAATTTCTTAGATTTACATTATTTTATTCAATTAAACATTGTACTGTTACAATAAATTTAAATGGAAACTTCACTTCTAAAACAAAAATAATTTAACAACTGGATTTCATTAATTTATAGGAAAATGACGTGAAAGGTATTCCTGCGAACGAAATGCCTGTCCTTTACCGTGTTTTTTTTTCTTTTTTTTTTTAGAAATAAATGAATCACATTTAATTCATTTAAAAAATGTTTGCTTACGTTTGGAAAGAAATTTTAAATGCCGATAAGTCTTAATGTATAGATTTTAGAAGGTACATCTTCCCTCAAAAACTAATTTATTTTTAAAGATTTTTCTAAAAACGTAAATTATATATTTAAAATCATAAACACTACGTCTGATTACTTTATTTTACAATATTATAAGAACACGCATTTTATCAGACAATTAAATATACTAAACAAACATGAGTGAAAAGTTGACCTGGGGCAGGACTCGAACCTGGGACCTTGTGTATGCCGTTCCGACGCGCTGCGACTGAGCCACCCAGACCGATATGCTTGAGCGGCAATTTCTCATACTTATTCATGTTGGAAACAGTCATCTGCCACAGTTTGCAGTCATATTTAATTGTCTGATAAAATGTGTGTTCTTATAATTATGAAGTTTTATATTTTTTAAATATCTTCAGAAGATAATGGCTGACTTGCAGATGAAATTTGATGTGATTATAACCTGTAACTGATTTGTGCTATTATAATACAGATGGTACATGGTCGTTGGCGGGTTTTATCTCTGTTTTGGCATATTTTTTTAATCGCAAGTTAATTAACAGTTTTTTGTTAATTAAGGATAGAAAATAATTATTTTTCACACTGAATTTTATAAAAGCACATAGATTACGTAATTACTTGTCCAAAAATGCAATCCTTTTTTTATTCTGCCTAATATTAAGGCCTGTAGGTTGTTTGAAAAAAAAAGTTTGACGAAGAAAAAAGTGATCATTTTAAGTAACTCGACGTTTTTTTAAAAAAGCTATATCTCTGTTTATAAATCACTTATGAAGATGAGTTTGGTCTTAAATTGAAGAAATTCTTCCTTAGATTCTTCTAGTTTTCGTTTTTTTCTTCTGAGACGATTGGTTTATTTGATATCTGATATTTTAATCTGGCATGTTTTGTGGATTTAGCATTGCGAAGTCGCTTTCTGTAAGTAAGCATTAGCGGTCTTTATTATAGTTCTTGGCGTTGTTTGTGTGGCGTTTTTTTTTAAAGCTTGGCTTGGCAGAGCGACCGCCCTGCTTGATATTTGTGGTGACAAAAAATATAAAAGGTTAATTTTCTTAAGGTTTATGAGTTGTATTACAATTTAATAAATAATATTTTAAGATTCAGAGTTATAAAAATTAAGTGCTAAAACTTGAATGAACTTCTCAGGAAAAAAAAATGGCCAAACCTCTAAATAATAAAATTTTACATTGCATTCTGTTTTAAGATTAATTTTCTGAAGGTTTATAAGGTGTATTAAAATTGAATAGATAATATTTTAAGATTCAGAGTTTATAAAAATTAGGTACTAAAACTTGAATGAACTTCTCCTGAACAAAAATGGCCGAACCAATAACTAATAAAATTTTACATTGCATTTATACCCCACTCCACCACCACAAAAAAAAAAAAAAAAATCTCGTCTCTTTCCATTTCAAGGTGGTTTTCCATCCTAGGTGACAACTTAAAAATGCCATCTCATTTTTTTTATCCAGATTCGGCTGTAGAAACTGGAAGATCAGGCAGCTGCCCAGAACATGAAAAACTAACGGGTGGAAAATTCACAAAATAAAAACATAATAGTTGTTGTTTTGTTGTGAAGTCGCACATAATTTTGAAAATTAGCGTTAGGCTCAGGAAAGTATCTAGACATATCAATCAGTCTATGGATAGGAAGAGCCAGTGTTCAATTCAGACATTTTTTTCTGGGAGGGATTTCTGTGGCTCTGCCCCCCCCCCCCCCAGAGCCACACTGCACTTTTTAACCATTAAAAGAATAAAATCTTAAATCATCCAGAGGGGACATTTCAATGCTCCAGGGTGAATGTCCCCCAGGCCACCCCCTGAATTCAACACTGGGAAGAGCATTATAATTGACAGTTCCATGAAACTGATGTGGATATTACACAAAGATATTTTATTTTGCTGTAATGGAATTCATTGTTATGCCCACAGTATATCTTGGTCTTTGAGTTCTTACGACAATGAGACTCAAATCACTATGATTTTAAATGCTTCAATTCTAATTCTAATAATATGTAATACTACTACAATTACAGTATCATTTGGGAAAATGAAATATTTCTACAATGGAATGTTGTCTTAAATGAAACAATTACATGGTACTAACAGAAAGAACTCCAACAATTATACCTGCTAAGATCGAAACTAGTTGGCAGTTTTTTGACAGTTTAAACTATTATGTCAAAAACTTCAATTATACCTGCTAAGACTGAAACCTGTATAAAGCATAATTTTTTCCTATTCCTTTCGATTCAGTTTTCACAGGTTTTAATGAATAAATATTTGACAATTTGTATTTTATTATGACATAATTTTAATTTTAAATTAGTCATCTATTAGAAACGTAGTAAAATTCTCTTTGTAAATGTACTTTGCGGAGGAAGGTTTGGAAGGAGGGAGAAAAATCCATGTTTGCCCCATGTGAAAAAAAAAAAACTAGTTTCGGCCCTGCGTGAATGGCAAAAACTATATATATGATAGAATCCTGAATTAGCAATAAAGGAAGTATTAAGTAATTATACTGCAATCATAAGCATAAAATTATACACGCAAGTTTTGGTACTTTTATGTTAGCCTACACAAATTTTACCAACTGCAGCTACTATTTTTTGCATATGAAAATATTAAATTTGAAACAATGATTTGGTGTTGAAATAAAATGTTTTTATTTGTGGTATTCTCTATTTTTTTGTGTTTTTTAAATTAAATGAGTGAAAAGTTCATATTTTATATGAAATAAATAAAATACAAATGATAGTGATGGGAACAATATTTAGTTATTTATTATCTGTGCCTGGCTAACATAAAAGTACCAAAGTTTCTTTTAAAAAGAGGTAACATGCAACATACAAAACATATTTTAAAACAATTTTATTGGTTGTATTATTGCTTTCTTGAAGGTTAACACTCAGAAAGAAAGTTGATCTTTTATGAGTTTCTCAATGTTTCAGGGGGGGGGGGGGGGGTTAATAACTGGTGATTTTGATTGAGGTTACTTTTAAAAACTGAATGTTCTTTAAAAATAATTTTGACCAAGAAAAATGTCATTCTAAGGAAGATGTTAGGCCTAATGATCCTGTAGTCAAAAGTATCTAATTAACATAATTATAATTGGATAAATAAGTAATTAAATATATAGTTAATACTCATGAAAGGCAATAAAAATACTTACTATTTTATAGGAACTTTTCAATAAATATAAATTAAGGTAGTAAATTTGTTTTCATTAACACTACTACTATTTTCCCACACTTTGTTTACATTAAATAAAGAACAACAGGGGTCGATCCAGGAAAAATTTGGGGCCTGTTTAGGGACCCTTCACAAAAATCTATTTAATAAAATGGGTCCCTTCACAAAACTCTATTCCATAAAAACTTACTATTTATTATTTATTTATTATTTTGTGATGTTTCAAAATGTGTAATTTGTAAACAAACAAGTTCACCAGAGCGGAAAACTTCAGCAAAAGGATTTAAAAAAGTTTTTATTTATAAATGCTTGGTTCGAATTTGATTAACTGGATTTCAACTTTCGTTGTAAAATGTTATTTTTCAAAAAAATATAATAAATTTCACAAAAATAACCTTTACTTTTCACAAAATGGGCCCCAAGAAAAAAAACCTGCATCGACCCCTGAACAATAAAGCTTCCTCTAGCTTTATTTTCAATTACAGATACAAAAGGTTTTGTAAAATAATTATAATACTCATGAGATGTCTAAAGACTATAGAAAAGACATTAATATTAATTTTTAAACTATTATATAAATATATATTAGAAGAAATATTTGTATTTTTATATATTTAAACTAGTCAAAAAGATTTATAAAAAACTTTGGTAAATCGATGTTTTAATTTTAAATTTCTGTAATTTGCTAACTACAGTAATCTAACACTCAAATACTTAAATGCATTTAAGTATTTGAGTGTTAGATTACTGTAGTTAGCAGATTACACGTAAACCGTAAATTAATACATTTTATTATACATAGCGTGATATATTGTGTTATGTTATGACCATATCAAACCATGAACCATATTATCATGTAATTATGTTATGTTATAACCATATCAAAGGATATATATAGGGTAGTTGTGCCAGTAATGGACCCCCTTCCAGTAATGGGCCATTTTCAAAGTTTTTGATTTATAAAAAAATAACCAATAAAAATTTAGCCTTTTATATATTTTTTCATAATTCCTGTCCTCCTTACTTGTTTTATATTCTAGGTTATTGTTGACACTCTTAATCAAACCAATGAGGAAGCAGAAAATAATGTTTCACAGTTCCACAGATTTTCTGTGAAAATCTTAATGAACATGCTAAGAGCTGGCTTCACTTAAACAACATATATTTTTTATTTTCTTGAAAAAATTGATGTTTTCGTTTAGACAATAATAGAAAACTTTGAATTTTACATACCAATGGCAATTTATAAAATTTCATTTATTTTTCAGGTTTTACGAGCATGGTCCATTATTGGAATGCTTAATTAGTCAATTTCCAGTAATGGACACCCCATGTGAACATACTGAAAAAGCAAATTCAGTAATGTCCGTAGTGCATATTTTTTTTTTTAATTTAAGTGAAAAGCTAAGTAATCAAATATAATTTTTTAATTTCATTTACCAGAATGTAATAATATATTTTTTTTATATAAATAGCTGTTTTTATCAATTTCACGTAATTAATAATTTTTTTTAAGATTGTTATCAAATTATTTTTTTGTAAGCCGTACCTTGCATATTTTATAATGCGGCAATTAACACCCATCAGGAAGCAGAGAATAATCTTTAAGTGCATGGGAAAATGAGGGGCTCATGGGATTCAAACTCGCCCCATTTAAAAAAGGACAATTTTTTAAATCGCACAAGTTCTTAAAAATCTATTATTTTTTGTTTTAAATGTTTCATTATTCATCTCTGACAAAAGAACTACATACATAAAAAATCACTATAATATTAAATTTAAAGCAGCAATGAAAGTAGTAAATCTGCAGATCAAGGGGCTCAAATGTCAGTTCTGATATTTTATTTTGAAATAATTTTATTTAGTATATAAAAAACATTCAACCTACACTTTCATTTATTTGATATATTTTATACAAATTGCTAAAAGTAATATATAAAGCAGTTTTAGGAAGTTTAACTGTTAAGAATAAAAATAAATATGATTCCATGTACTGGTACACCAAGACACTTAATTTTTTTTTTTTTAAACTACCTTCTAAACTCCCCTCTCCCCCTCAATGACTTAATAATTTGATAAATATAATTCTTTAAAATTTAGTATTTTAAACCTTCTATCTAAAATAATTAAAATATTGATCTTTTGATAATGAGAATAATTAATTTAAACAGTGAATCAGTCTCATAAATATTTTATTAATTATTGATATCCTAATTGTTAAATTTATTTGAAAATGACTATTTTATTTCATTAATATGCTTTCATTAAATTTTGGTTTTAAATACAATCATAAAATCAATTATCTATTATTTTTTGTGGGGGTGTCCATTACTGGAATTTTGGGTGTTTTGATACATTTCTGTTATTTACAATTAAATTTTGATTCACATTGGAAAATGAGACTATGAGATTGATTAAATAATGTTGATAGATTAATATAATATTAAAAAAAGTGGGATATAATAATTATAACTATTAATTAAAAAATAATTTAAAAAAAAATTCCTTAAGGGTGTCCATTACTGGCACATCTATCCTATATAATATATTTTAATGGAATATGTGTTCAAAGTATAAAGCATTAAACAGGCAGTTATTTTGAAAATCTCCCATTAATAAAATAGATTGAAACCACTTTTATTTTTTGAATGGATACCAGCATTGAAACTTTAAATGTAAACAGATATGTTATATAACTGTTTAATGTTATTATAATATGCACAAACACATTAGAAATAATACACAGGTGCTCAGAGTTATTCATAAGAAATAAATATAAATGGACAGAAAAAACTCAGTGCTTACCAAACCTGAAATTGCTTTATTGCTCTCTGACTGTTTTTTTTTTTTTAAATGTGATATTAATCCATTAGTAAAATTTCTGGCTAGCAAGTGCACGCTTTCAAAGCAGAAGAAGAAATTAAACTTCTACTTTCAAAAGTGACACCAGCTGGCCAATTAATTCAAAAATTGAATTAAAAGAAAAGAAAATGTCCATATTTCCCTTTATACTGGATAAGTCTTAGAAAATAATCACTCCAATTCGCGAAACACACGGCAGCTACACAACTGAAAATAACTGTAAACTTAAACGATGACTCTTCTTCTATTTAACTTATGATATTAAGCATTTTTCTTTAATAGCGCAACGAAATTATCAAAATAATCAAAAACAGAGCGGAAATCTATTTTTAAAATATCCATATCGTCACATGCAGCTCAATCTCTGTACAGTAAATATATAAACAAAACAGCGTCAAAACTGTATACACTTTGTAGCATTGTTATGGGCAAATGCGCCAAATCCTTTGGCGAAATATTTTTCGCCAAGGAAGTGCTGAAAGTGTATACACTTTGGAGTATCGCAGCCGGGGCAGCTGCCCCGGGTGCAAGACTTGGAAGGGCGCAAAAATGAGGAATCATAAAAGATTAAGAATAAAAGAAAATCCAAAATTCACATGAAAAAATATTCAATTTTATTTTGTTCAACTGCAGTTTACTTTCGTTGCATGAGGATCAGAAATAAAAAATAAATGAATTTGTATTACATTATATAAAATATCACATTGCCACCAGTATTTAAAAAAAAAAAATATTTATTAAAAATTCAAAGATTTTGTGTCATCTCTTTTACAACATTGTTCTATGTTGTTTTACAGCGTGCGCAGTATTTTATTTGGTTATGTCTAAAAGACATTCGGGTGATTATTACAAGAAAGAGGACTAAAAAAAGAGAATAGGGGGCTTCATAGCTATCATTTAGTATGTTCTCATGGCTAAAGCCGAGCGATATTCATGAAGGTAAGCTAGAGGTCTGCGCGGTCTCGGGCCGATTTTTATTTAGAAAGCTCGTGGCGGGCCTGGCCTGGCCTAGTCTTCACTCTGGGCCGGGCTCGGGCTTTACTTTATTTTGAAAACTCTGTCCAGGCCGGGCTTGGTTTACAATACTTCTGGGCCAGGCCTAGTCTTTACTTCTTCCCGGCCAGACCGGACTTTAGCCTTTCTTAATTCTGCATATTCTGATCCGGTCAAGCCTGGTGTTTACTCTTTCCGGTCTTTACTTTTTTCTGCAAACTCGGTTTGGTTGGGCCAGACTTCGTTTTTCTGGGCTGAACCTAGCCTAAACTTCATTCTTCTTAGAAGTCTGCAAAGGCCGAAATTTCCACGTACGATCTAAGTCGTATGAAGATCATTATTGGCCGAACTTGATCCCTGCAAAAATCAGTAAAATGTGTCCCGAGTCCTGACGCTACAATCAAGGGCGTATTCAGCCCTCCATTAAACGGGGAGACATGGCTCCTTTTTTTGGGTGGAGGGGGTGTCACATATCTTAATAAGTAACTTTTATTATTAAAGGCTGTTGCCATATCCAAAATGGCTACTCTTCCGAAACTTTTAGAAAGTCATTTCCATTCGTAAATACAAAAATATTATATTAATTTTTGAAAAAATATAAAATTTACACATTTTATTCAGTTACCAAGAAATTGAAGAATTTCCCATTTTCTTATAAAGGCAAAGAATCATCCAGAAAATGAGCATTTTAAGCCAATTTTTAAGACTTGGCAGTTACAGAAATGCCGTCATGAGGAAGCAATTGGCTGCTGTGGCCTGAAATTTAGATTAAAACACCTATTTTACGGAGATTTCCCCGAAAGTTTCTTTGCCTTTATCGAAAAATGGAAAATGATATTCAATCATATTTGTTCTGAATAAGTGCACTTGCAATTGTCTTGCATCTGAGATTAAAATTGACTTCATGTATCTTTCAGAAATTACCTAATTTGGATTTGAGTAGAGCTTCAGATAGTCAAAAAAAGATTCTCTTTGTTGGGGGAAAAGTTAAAAGAATTTAATATATATATTTAAAAATATTCTTTAAAAATTTTCTTCGTTCAGGGGGCCATTATGAACCCCATGACCTCTTCCTTGGACCAGCCGTTGGCAACAATCTTTGTAAAAAGTACAGATAATTTTATTCGTAGAATAATGATCATTTGAAACTATTTTCAACCCTTTATGTCCCAAAATATGAATTCATGAAAATTTCATCTTCTAAAGTATTTTTCGGGAATTTTTGAAACCATGTTAGAGGATTTACATAATCATTTAATAAATTTTAGAAGGATTTTGCCAATTAAAATTAATAAAACATACTTTTAACTTTTATACCGGGCCGGGTTCGGGCCGAATTTTTAGATTATATACTGGATCAGGTCGGGCCAATCACTTGTTTTACACGGGCCGGTCCGAACTTTTAGCTTTTAATACCGGTCCGGGCCAATCACTTTTTTTGCATGGCCGGGCCAATATTTTTTTGTACTGATCGGGCCGGGCTCGGGCCTGGAAATTTCGGTCCGTGCAGATCTCTGAGGTAAGCAACCAAGTTACTTGTTTTTTTTTATACGTGCTACACCATATAATAATTTATATGTATTATTTCTGTTCTAAAAATCTCCTTTTCTATGCGATAACTGATTAGATATGTAAGAAAAGAATAATAAATCGATTTTTTATTAATTTCTTCTAAATTTAGATATTCTTGTAATTAACAGACATTTTTGTCTAAAAAATGAAAACGAAACTGTGTTGAGAATTTAACGTGTTCTGGCTCTTTAAAGGCATTTTATTTATGTAGTTAAAAAGGTTTTCTATCCATGGGAATCAGATTTATGTCTTTATTTATGTATATCAGTTGTTAATAAACCTTTTAAATTTTGATTTCAAAATATCGCACCTATACTTTTTAAAAATTAATTAAATCTTTCATTAGAAATGTTTATCTAATAAAATATGTTAACTTAAGTTGTGCTTCACAGTCCCTCCACTTGTACGAATTTTGAAGCAAAAAAGTACATTAATTAAATTTAAACAGCGTAGGTTAATATAGCAATAAATTTAAACGTTACTTTTAATCGAGATCGTCATGATTGCTTACATTTCTTGCTATGCTTATATTTTCGCTTCAAATCTCCTGTTTCTTTTTACGTAGAATAACGAATAAAGTTTATAACAGTTCTACTATAATTTTTAAAAAGTTAGTTATTTGAAAAAATGTTTCCTGCTTAAAAAAATTGCTTGCTTCTTTATTTCTAATGTAGTTCAATAACAAATATTTTGAAACTTATTAATGGAACATTTACTCCGCAACCAAGTATAGCTGGCAAAAAACTGACCCTTTTAAGAGGTAATTTTTGGCAGTTAGGCTCATGGTCATCACTCTAACTTTAATCCTAATAATATTATAAATCTGTTTGTGTGCAAATGTTAGGCTGAAGCCAGAGTCAAAATGGAGCATTTAATGATCCTGTATCTTTGCATATAGGATGATTATAACCCTCATGTGAACATAGCCTGGTGTTTGTTTATTTTATTCAAATAGTTTTCTTAATATTTCAAAATTTCGTTATTTTCATTCAGAATAAATGGACATTTTTTCGTAGAGCATTTTAAAATGGTTAAATTTACTTTACCGTTGCTAATACTTTATCGTTGCTAATACTTTATCGTTGCAAAAACTAATTCAAAACCCGTAATAATAATTTTTCTCAACAATTTAGTTTCAATTGAAAAATTTTCATGTGAAAAATGAAAATGAAATAAAAAAATAAAGAATTAAGAAGAAGATTAAATAATATTATTAGAAATAAAACGTACTTTTTTTAGTTTTTGATAATAATACAAGGTTTCAATATGCGTAACCATAGGAAACAGGCGAATATGACGTCATTTATAGAAAATAAAGCGGATATGCTTTGATTGGTGAGATAAAATGATCTTGGGTTTTTTTCTTTTTTTTTTTTTACCGTCTGCGCACGGCTAAAATAATACTATACCGTATTTTTTATTTAAATTTTAAAAAAGTAAAAAGAAGTTTCAAAAGAAAATGGTTAGCAAATGTCAATAATATGCTCCGCAAAATTAAACATGTCGTAAATGATGTCATGGACAGCGAGAAATAGCGATTTTTCATTCTTAAAACTAAAAGAAATAACTCGATTACCTTAAAAAAAATGACGAATGTTAATAGTTCCATTTTTGTTGATAAAACCTAAAGATTTAATATTATTTCGTTAAAGTAACATAATTTTCTCTATGCCAGCATTGACATTAATGGCCTGGAAAAGAAAATTAACAAGAATTATGTCATTAAAAAGGGATTTCTCAGGGGAAAAAGGAGACGTCATATTTGAAATAAAACGGAAATTTTCCAATATGTTCTAAAATGAGTGTGAATCAATTCCTTACATTAATAATACAAAGATCAATAAGTATAGAAAGTAGATGAGTTTCACGCCATATTTATAACGAAAGATTTAAATGTTTTGTTATCTATACTGATTATTAAGCATGATTATCCGTTATTTCGTTCCGCATGAGTATCCGAGTTTTCTGCTAAAAATCACATCATAATTTTAAGAAAAGGAAAATGAACACGAATCTATTATATTAAAATCTGATCGTGTGTTTGTAGTTCGCAACTACTCCTAGACTATCGAACGCTATGCGATTTACTACCGGTTTAGCGAATACCGGTTATAATTGATCCGAGGATGTCCCACAAACTCTCAGAATTAAAAAAATTAAATTAAATGCCATTTTTTTTTAACGACGTTTCTCTAAAAACGGAAAGTAACTTACTCCATATTTGTGTATAAAAAAGGAGAAATAAAACATATCAGTATATTTTTTACACCATTTTCTCATTAAAACTGAAAAACAGAATTTATTTTCACTTTGAATAGACGGTGAAAACAAAATCTTGATTTCAGTAAATTATCCGAAAAATACAAACATATTTTCACATATTCAAACTGCATGAATCAATTTATTCTGGAGAACAAAAAATTGCCTGCCAATATACTTACTGTCATTTAGAAAACAAGATTTGTTTCAACTATATATTAAACCAAGGACGCAGAATTTAATTTAAAGAAAAAGCATATACTATTTCTAATTAATGTTTTTTTTTTTTTTTTTTTTTTTTTTTTGAAGGATGGCTGATAAAACTTTTCTCAAAGGCGTTAAAAGTAAAATTGTTTATCAAGTAAAATTGACATTTGTTTTTACCCAATTCGTCTATTTCCACGATTTTATTTGGCATTCCTTTTTGCATTGGTTGCAATTTCATTTTCGCGATTATTTGGCACAAAATTTCACTTTTTTAAGAATGAGTTATGTCAAGGTCCCTATAATAAAAAATACCGTATTGTCTCCTATGAAATGTGATAAATAGTTAGTAAATTATTAACGTTTTTAATTATCGGCAGTGAAATATTTTGCTTAATTAATGTATTTATTCTTCTTTTAATGTTGCGTGAACGAAGTCACGGGTAACAGCTAGTTCGTTATATAACCGTGAAAGTTGTAACAGAATATTTGGTGCATGTTTTCAGATTTTTGTATATTTAAAATATTTATTTTGTAGTAGTATTAGTCAAATTTTAGAATTGTTTATGCCGTAATAAATGAGAAAGACCAAAGTATTCGTTTTAGCATTTAAAGATTATTATTAGAAACGCAGGAAATTTTACTAAAGTTTTATAAAAAATATTTTATATCAGAATTTTTATTTAAAATCATTTAACTTGCATATTGAATTTATTTTTCTAAAGCATACATGGTTGGGGATTATTAAACTTTAGCTCTTGGGTAGGCCTTCTCATATAGTTGAACTTGGGAAACATACATTTAACTTATACTTATTTTATATAGAGTTTCCTGATATGAATCGACGTGTATTTATTTGGTAATGATTTCCATCAATGACCCATTACCGCAATTCTGTTTTAAGACTTTAAAACAAGCCTGCACTGCACCTGTTGACTTGGAGACCTTTTATCAGTGCCTAAGGGTGGGGCGATCGCCACATCGCCGCTCCTTTGAATCCACCATTGTTATACATAGATAAAGTTACTGTTTCTAACTGATATATTTATATTTATAGTACATCGTTTGTATAAATAAGAATATTGTGTATATTTTTGAGAAGTTTTGTAACATATAAAATGAAAAAAGAAACTCCCGTACACAGAGTTTGACAAATCCAAGTGACTTGAATTCAAAAGGCTCACTTTACATAGTCCCCGTTCATTAAAGGAATTAAAAGAAAAATGAAGGGGAAAAAAGTATTTTTAATTAAAAGCGATGAATGAGTTGAAATGTTTAAAAGCCTTGGGAGTAGGGGGGGGGCGCAAATCTACAAGCTTGCCCCGGCTAAATTTTAGTCTAGATCCGTCTCTGGCTGCAGGCGATGGGGCGTGTCTTTCAAATACAAATTAGAATGGTTCTTTTAATTGTTAAATGTTAATGAGTTTTTTTTATTTGATCTTTTGATTTTCGCGTAATTCATAATCAACAAATTAGTTTAAATTAATCTTGCTCTCACATTTGTGCACCCCTAATATGGGTATAAATACTAATGTAGCGCATTTTTCAAACAGAATTTTAATTAAAAAATGCTGTAAAAAGTTATTTTAAACGTGGGCTGGTCTGTAGGCCTGGCTTAGTACTGGCTCTCATATCCGAGAAATTTCGCCGTGTGCGGATTCTTATGGGGATCAATTTTGCGTTTTCAAAGTTTTTAATTATTCTATAAAAAATGCTGTAGTAAATTTTAAATTTAATATTTTAAAAGTTTAAATCAACTGGAAATTTAATTGACTCCTGAATTAATTCTATAACTCTTCATGGACGTGGCCAGAAGGAATATTTTAAAGATTCTTCGAATTTTATGATGTTTGAGCCAGAACTTTATAAAGCCTTGATGTGCAGCTGTTTCTATCATCTCATCCTTCCTCCTTCCTCAAGATGATAATAAATATATTGGATCCAATCCTAAAGGAGTTTTTTTATTTCAAGTAGTATGAGTTTATTATTTAAAGAACAAGTAAGAATGTTTTATTTATTTTATTATTTTGATGTGATTCTCTTTAAAGAATTCGACCTAAAGAACGTCATGCAACTTTTTGCATTGGGTTATTGCTCACACATAAATATTCCCATCAATTGCTCAATAATATCATCGTCACACCTCCCTTCAAAGTTCAAAGTTTACAAATATACAACAGTTTTTTTTTTTTTTAATCTCTTACATTTACTAATGACGATCTACAAGCAATTCCATATGTTGGTAGCTAGATAGCAGATTAAACAAATTATATATATTTGTTTAATTTTTTTTATATCAATTTACCAGCATCTGATAATACTTAAAAAGGAACAGCTGTCTCATACGCACCGGGGATGGCGCAATTTTTGTTTTGCGCCATTTTGGCGAGAAAAACCCCGCTTTCCAGTACCTGTTAGGTCTAGCTTGCTTAACAGCATGTTAGTTTTATTTTATTATGAAACAGTTTATTTTATTATAAAACACACACAATTTTTTATTGTAAAGACACACAAATTATTTTATTATAAAACATACACAATGCTTAATTTAATATAAAACACACGCAAACTGCTCTAACGGCCCATACAGCACACTTTCATCTCCAGAACGTCGCATATACATCGCACTGCGACGTTGTGATGTCCCGCGGAACGTCTCAGAGATGTTCTGGCAATGTGCAAATGTCCTTTTTCAGCGACGTCGCATTGCAACATCTATGAGCCTTCGCATTGCGATATCTGTGCGATATTGCATTTTATCATCTACAGTACATCGCACAGATGGTCTCAGAGATGTTCTGGCGATGTGCGAATGTCCTTTTTCAGTGACGTCGCGGTGCAACATCTATGAGGTATCACATTGCGATATCTATGCAACATTGCATTTTAATGTCTACACTACATCACACAGATGGTCTCAGAAATGTTCTGGAAATGTGTGAATGTCCTTTTTCAGCAATATCGCAGTGCAACACCTATGCGACGTCATATTGTAACATCTACAGGTCTCAAATTGTTACCACTACTTCTGATTACCAATCTTAATCTTATTTAATAACAAATTTATATCCTAAATAAAATTAAAATTACTAGTCGGAAATAGTGATGACAATTGGCCTGCTGATATGTAAATTTACCCTGACTTTTTTGTTGCTGTATTTTTCTCTAATTTAAAAAAAATTACTTTTAAGGATCTCACTTACTTGTAAATCAAATTAATTACCCAAGGTGTGACTGTTATTCAAAGGTATTGCAAAATAACTCAATTTCATATTTCTGTTATTTTTCAATTCAAGATAGTCATAGTAATATCAAAAATTCCCTTCTCTGAATCCTGCAACTTCTTGCATCCTCTAATAAAACTGAAATGTATTCTAGTAATGAATTGGAAATTCATGTTTTAAGAACTTTCTTAAGAGTTATCTATAATATGAGAAAAGACATTGAATACAAGTAATCTGAAAACAGTACTCTTCTTCTTTCTCAATAATCTATTTTTCCTAAGTATATTTAACAGTTTGAGTGACTGAAATACCCTACTCTAAATGTCAAAAAATTAGTTTTGATGGACTTGTATGGCTTTATTCTGGGTATATAAATTATTCTACTTGCGTTTACATACTAAATTTGTAATCGATACACTTTAAAAAAAAATCCCTGATGGCTCGGCCTACAGGCAAAAGTAGATTTCGAAGACACAGACCGTGGGGCGCCTATTTGTTGGGAATTGTGGAAGAACTGACCTTTTTGCCATGATGCGGCAGTTGGAACCGCCTACTACGAAACCTAACTTGTTTGCAGGCGGAGCCAGCAGGGATTTTTTTTAAGTTATTTATTTATTTATTTATTTTTTGCTATAAGAGTTGGTCTTATAAAAAACTTGTCAATATAAAAGTTTTAGATAATATTAAGAGGATTTATAATAAATTTAAGCGGATTTGAAATGTTGTGAATTGACGAAGTTATGAATTTTTTATTTCTAAAACCCCTTCCCCCCCCCTTTGGGGCCATTTTTAATTATATCAAAAATCTGTCCTACATACATTTTCGGCCCTTCTCCTAGAAGTAATAATAACTTTAAACGGATTCGATACGTATCATAATTAAGAAATTATAGGAGTTTTTTTGTTTTCACAAAAAGCCCCCCATCTCCTCCCCCCCCCCTCCCCCCTGGTTCGATTTTGCCCATTAACGAACTTGACCGAGATTTTATGTATCAGTTTGGAAGCGATTTGTGCAGAATTATTGCAGTTATTGTGTCCATAAAAAAGTGACATAGGTATATAGATAGATAAAGTTTTGAACTAGGGATGTTTTTGGATTCTGGGAGTCATAATCGGCGTAGATCTGTAAAAATTTTTCAAAAATTCCAACTTAGGAGAGAATGTAATAGGTAGTATTTCTTACGAAATCTACCTAAAAAGACATTGCATAAGTAAAATACTTTGTTAGTAAATCATTCATACTGCAGGGTCCCACTTAACTTAAGCAAGCCCAAGTAAATGTCAAAAAGCTCTTCTTTGTTCCTAAATCATCTTGCATTTAATAAAATCTTCCATCTTTTAATGACATAGAAATACTATAACTGTGTTATTGTATTGTGAGTTTGTGTGACAACTTTCTTAGGATATGTCTATATCTGAGAACTGAGGCATGCAGAATACACTTTTAATGAATACTTTTGGAAAACACACTTTCAGCAAATTTGATACAGGGTTAAAAATTTGGTGAAAGAGTGTGTATTCTTTCTAAGTATAAACAGTCTAAGTTGCTTTATTATCCTAATTCATTCCAAGACATTACATTACCATTTTAAACTAAATCTTTGTTTAAATTTCTCAAAAGAAGTTTTTTGGACTTGTATCATTTGTATTCTGGGTACCTAAATTATTGGAATTGTATTTGCATTGTAAAATTTATAATTGGTAATCACTTTTTTAAAAATGCATGTGTGTAAAAATGCGTGTTAAAAATGCATGTGTGCTAAGCTTTAAAAAAAACGCCACACAAACAACGCCAAGAACTGGAATAAAGACCGCTAATGCTTATATACAGAAAGCAACTTCGCAATGTTAAATCGACAAAACATGCCAGATTAAAATATCAGATATCAAACAAACCAAGCGTCGTAGAAAAAAAAAACGAAAACTAGAAGAATCTAAGGAAGAATTTCTTCAATTTAAGACCAAACTCATCTTCATAAGTGATTTATAAACAGAGATATAGCTTTTTTTTAAAAACGTCGAGTTACTTAAAATGATCACTATTTTCTTCGTCAACCTTTTTTTTTTTCAAACAAGCTACAGGCCTTAATATTGGGCAGAATAAAAAAAGGATTGCATTTTTGGACAAGTAATTACGTAATCTATGTGCTTTTATAAAATTCAGTGTAAAAAAAAATATTTTCTATCCTTAATTAGCAAAAAACTGTTAATTAACTTGGCGATTAAAAAATTATGCCAAAACAGAGATAAAACCCGCCAACGACCATGTACCATCTGTATTAAAATAGCACAAATCAGTTACAGGTTACAATATAACCACATCAAATTTCATCTGCAAGTCAGCCATTTTCTTCTGAAGATATTTTTTTTTAAATAAAACTTCACAATTATAAGAACACATATTTTTTCAAATAATTAAATATGATTGCAAACTGTGGCAGATGATTGTTTCTAACATGAATAAGTATGAGAAATTGCCTGTTACGGATATGGATTTGGGTAGCTCAGTCGCAGAGCGTCGGCATGGTACGCATAAGGTCCCAGGTTCGAGTCCAGGCCCAGGTCAATTTTTCACTCATGTTTGTTTAGCGTATTTAATTGTCTGATAAAATGCGTGTTTTTATAAATAAGGTAATCAGACGTAGTGTTTATGCTTTAAAAATATTTTAAATATATAATTTACCTTTTTAGAAAGATCTTTAAAAATAAATTAGTTTTTGAGGGAAGATGTACCTTCTAAAATGTATACATTAAGAGTTATCGCCATTTAAAATTTCTTTCCAAACGTAAACAAAAATTTTGAAATGAATTAAATGTGATTCATTTATTTCTAAAAATAAAAAAACACGGTAAAGGACAGGCATTTCGTTCGCAGGAATACCTTTCACGTCATCTACTATATATACGAGGCTAGCGAAAAAGAAAGGCTACCGCTGTGCTTTACGCCTATCTTTTTTTACAGACCGCGGGAATCACGTGAGGCTCGAATCCACCAATGCAGGTGTACGAAAAGAGCATCACGTCACTCTAGCGGTCTGTAAAAAAAGATAAGTGGAACGCACCGCGGTAGCCTGTCTTTTTCGTTAGCCTCACTATATATATAAAACACAAACGGAAATTTCGTTCCGTTCCTTTATAACTCGAGATCTGCTGAATGGAATTTGATGGAACTTGCACTGTTCGAGAGATAATTTTTCAGGGAAGGTTTTAGTATGTAACACAACGTTCTACGTATAATAGCTATCGAATTATGATAGAAAGTTCTGTTATTTTGGCCGAAAAGGTTACCATTGCTATTTTTTTGGCGATCATTACTGTTGCAGAAAGAAATGAAAAGGCTATACATCTCGAAAAATAAAAGAAAAACTGTTACTAATTTTATTTAAAAAAAAAAAAAAAAAAAGAAAGAAAGAAAGAAAGAAACAAGAGGGGAAAATTCTGCTATAAGGCCGAATATAGATTGCCACACACGGCTTTTATTTAAAAAATAAATAAACTAGCTGTAACTCAGAATAAAAACGCAATGACAACAAATAATTTTAAAATATCTTAACAAATAAAAATTCCCCTGTTAAAGTGTTGAGTTGTTCAATAACCATTCGATTTAGAAAAATATTTTTCTACCACTGAGCAATTTTTTTAATGAAATTTAATTCATGTCGCTATGGCAGCAGACGATAAAATGATATCTTTGGAATAAGGGAATAAATAGAAGAAAAAAATTTGTTGATGTTTGTGATAAAATGTTTTTCTTTATTTTTTAAAAATGTATATACATAATTCACTTTTATATTTTAACAGAATAATAAGTTTACTATAATTCGTTACTCATGCTATGGCCAGTATACACGATACACGTCGCACAGATAATATATTCCACCAGATAGGACACTTCCATAAGCTCAATGGTAACCGAATCGCAACTTCAGAGCCCCTAGTGACAACAGTCGCAAACGGTTCGGGCGTGTCGCCACAGGTAGGTATTACTTATCTTATTTGTTTAGTATCTATCTTTTTTTTCCCCCGCAGTTTCGGCGATGTTTGTTATTATTTAAAACATCAAACGCATTTTATTTTATCATACAAATACTAGAAACTAAGCAAATAAGTTCTGAATTATATATTTACACGAGTTTCTTACAGATTTACACACTTTTTTTTAATAATTTAAACTGAGAAACTTTCAAATATTTAAACGATTTGATACTTGTAAAATTTGTTTGTTTATGTTATCGTAATACTTATGAAAAGTATTTAAAACCACTTTTATATTTCTTAACGATGTATATGTGGTTATTTAAAAAATATATATATATAGCATATTTAAAAATACTATTTAGTGCTATATTTTAATACGATTTTAAATATTTTTTTATTTAAATATTCCATTTAGTGAAGTGTTTTAAACAACGTTATTTAATACGATTCTAAATACTTTTTTTTAATTTAAAAAGTAATAAATATAACATATTTAAAAATACCATTTAGTGCCACATTTTAAACAATGTCACATAATACGATTTTCACAATTTTAATGTCTGCAGTAAAACACACTGCTATTTATTTATTTATTTATTTTTTTTTTTCATATAAAAAGTTTTACTTAAGCATGATAAAACATTAAAGAGACAAATTTCAAAAATAAAAATTTATTGCACATTTTGTAAAAAATACAACTGTATAGTAGGATAAATTTATGAATGTTTTCAGCATAAATACAAAATTCCATGCATTAAAAAGTAATATTACATGGAATGCAAATTTCCTAACTACTTACTTATATCTATGTCACTTTTTTATGGACACAATAACTAATAATTCTGCATAAATCTCTTCCAAACTGATACATAAAATCAAGGGGCATAAAATCTCGGTCAAGTTTGTTAATAAGCAAAATCTAACCATGGGGGGGGGGCTTTTTGTGAAAATAGAAAATCCCCCATAATTTCTTAATTATGCTACGTATTGAATATATTTAAAGTCATTATTACTTGTAGGAAAAGGAGAAAATTTATGTATGACAGATTTTTGATATCATTAAAAATGGCCCCAAAGGGAGCGGGAAAGGGGGGGGGGGTAGAAGAAAAAAATTCATAACTTCATCAATTCACAAGATATGAAATCTGTTTAAATTTATCATAAATCCTCTTAATATTATCTAAAACTTTTGTATTGACAAATTTTTTATAGGACCAACCTTTATAGCAAGAAAAATAAATAAAAACACTCACTACCTATTACATTCTCCCCTAAATTGGAATTTTTGAAAAAATTTTGCAGATCTACGCCGATTATGACTCCTAGAACCCAAAACCACTCCCAGTTCAAAACTTTATATATCTATCTATCTATGTCACTTTTTATGGACACAATAACTCTAATAATTCTGCACAAATCTCTTCCAAACTGATACATAAAATCAAGGGGCATAAAATATCGGTCAAGTTCGTTAATGGGCAAAATCGAACCATGGGAGGGCTTTTTGTGAAAACTGAAAACCCCCCCATAATTTCTTAATTATGATACGTATCGAATCTATTTAAAGTTATTATTACTTCTAGGAAAAGGAGAAAATTTATGTATGACAGATTTTTGATATTATTAAAAATAGCCCCAAAGGGAGTGGAAAAGAGGAGGGGGGGGTTAGAAGAAAAAAATTCATAACTTCATCAAGTCACAAGATATGAAATCCGTTTAAATTTATCATAAATCCTCTAATATTACCTAAAACTTTTGTATTGACAAATTTTTTATAGGACCAACACTTATAGCAAGAAAAAAAATAAAAACAAAAAAAATCCCTGCTGGCTCCACCTGCAAACAAGTTAGGTTTCGAAGTGGGTGGTTCCAACTATCGCATCATGGCAAAAAGGTCATTTCTTCTGCAATTTCCAACAAATAGGCGCCCCATGGTCTGCATCTTCGAAATCTACCTGTGCTTGTAGGCCGAGCTGTCAGGGATTTTTTTTTCTTTAAATAATTTACAAACATTTATTTTACAATAACAAAGTTTTCACCAGATTAAAAAAAAAGCAGGGTGCTGCTGATAAGAAAATGGCACTTTTTAGATTCACAATGATGCATTTTTATCAGTGTTCCTAAATATCATTCAGATATTTTAGATATGTGTAGAGTTAGTTTACTCTGAACTTTTATGTTAGCCAAGCACAAATCTCGCTAAAATCTTTTTTTTTTTTTTTTTTTTTATCCCCCTTGTCACTAACAGATTCTATTTTCCACGTGTGTAAATTAGAAATAATGTTTTGATGTTGAAATAAAATGTTTCGGATTATGGAATTCTTTTTTTTCTTCTGATGAAATGAGTGTAAGGCATGACTTTTAAGGTTCTGCATTTTAAATGGATGAAAGGTTTATATTTTAATGAAATAAATGCATTACAAATCGTGATGATGATAACAATATTTGTTGATTTATCATCTGCGCCCAGCTATAATCCATATCCCCTTCCAAAAAAGTATCTTCAGTAAAATTTGATTACTCGAGACAATACATGACTCTACTTATAACTATTTTTATTCGATGGATTTGGTTTAATCTTGCTTTTCAAAGGAAAGATCAGAATATTATTTCAGCTGAAAAAAAGATGTACTTGAATAAAGAAAAACTTTGGTACTTCTCCATTATCCCGTCAACCCCGTCAACCACTTTTCAAAAAAAAAAAAAAAAAAAAAAAATTAATGCCAAATAAACAAATGGAAGAATGTTGCCATTGCAATATCAAAATAAATAAATTCGAAAAAGCCCCACTCACCAAAGTGTCAACTATCAGTATGTTTAAACACAAAAGAATTACAACATATTAATGAAAACAGAAAAAAAATCTTCCGATACTTATATATTTACATTATTTTTTCTTAATTATTCTTCTCGTCTGGTGAATAAATGTTTGTGACATCAGTTGAAATTGATCTATTGCACTTAACTATGCAAAGCAACATTTTTCCAATGCATTTTCTCTTTTAATATCATGGCACAGCCGTTTAAGGACGCAATTGTTATTTTAATTAACGAAATAACTAATAAATTGGTAAAACATAATGAAAAATACAGGTAAATATCGAATTAAAAACCGCTTCATGACATAACAAACACATTTAATGTATAGGTGCAGATTCACAGTCGCCACGTGGGGACTAAATTTTTTGCTGTGGCCACTAACTTTCGGTGTTTAAGTCGCCATGTGATTTAGAAGTAATCAATTTCTAGTATTCCCAGTCCCCATCGTGAAATGTTGATATTTTTTTTAAAGATTAAGACCAAAACACATAACAAACATTATTGTTATATTTTAATAACATTTCAGAATGATCTGTTTAACACAGCAAACTATTAAATATATTCGAATAGCAATGTTATTCGTAACAGTTTGAATCTGATAATTTTATTTTACATAGACTGTGATTTAAATATATATATATAAACAAATGTTTGAAGTGTGTTTTGATTTTTACAGTGCAAAATATTCTCACAAATTCAGATTTTCTTTCATATGTACTTTTGTCTGGCAAAATCAAAATAAGAAATATTGTATTTCTGATATTCCCCGCTAGCATGATTGCTTAGCTTATGCATATTTTTTTTAAACCGTATCTTGCCCAACTGATCTTGACCAATCTTCTGACTGTACATGATTTAAGATTTAATTAATATTCAAATTTTGTTGTACACGTGTTTATATTAAATAAATTACTTTACACTTTGAATTCATTATTATTTTTTTTTTTTTTAGTTTTTTACCCTATATAAACACTATTGTTTTTATGTGTTTGTTTTACAATTGTGGCCACTGGATTTTTTGGGTTTAGAAGCCAGTGACTCCTTCCAAATGTTGGGAATCTGCACCTATAATTTAATGCTTCTGATGTCAAGTGAATAGGACTGCATTTTTGCCGTTAAATCCTATAGTTTGGCGATAGTTTTTTTTTTTTTTCGGAAAAGTGGTCGACGGGATAATGGAGGACCAAAACTTTTTACACATTAATTTTGAACATAAAATTGATATTAGATATATGATTATAGGGTACTTTCGGTTAGCTGGCCACCGGTGAAATATATATATATATATATGTAATGTATGCATAAATATACATGTATATTGATGCAAGAACTTGTTTAATGTATTTTGAAATTCATAGGATACATATATATATTTCACTGGCGCTGGCTAACTGAAAAGTACGGATTATAGACTAGTTTTCCATTACATTAATATATAATTCTCTGATAGTAGTAGATTTTTGATCATAGAAAATTTTTTTGTAGGTTTCCAGGTAGATTCCTACATTGAATCAGGTCGCTGTGCTGAATATGCCTAAAATAAGCTCTATCTGATATCACTGATTTAGAAATATAAGGAATTAACATAAGATATACATGTTAAGTTGTAAAGTCTATACAGACAACATTGTATAAACTTTGAAGACAGCAACATAATTGAATTGGGGAGTGGGAAAAGGGTAACATTCCAGCTGATGTAAATGTTGAGGAAGAACAATAAACATTTATGTAAAAAAAAAAAAAAAAAAAAAAAAAAAAATTAGAGAAATGTTCACTGTTATTAGATTGCAGGACTAGTCGATGAGGGTTCATCTTATAAATTTCAAAGAAAAATACTGATTAATATTTGTTACTTAAACTATCTCAGTTTATTTTTTTTATTTTTAGAATGTTATCCTTTTCTACGCACCCACTGAATAATAGAAAATAAAAACCTACTTCTTTTTTGTACACTTTGAATAAAACCTTTGAAGGTTTTTTAAATCTTCATTTATTTTTTTAATGTGTTTGTAGAATTTCAATTTTTGAAATCATTATACTAACAATCTTTATGAATTTCAAGAACATTTACACTGTTGAAATCTATTATCTCAGAGAGAAATTTAACCATATTTTGTAGAACATTTGCAGACGAAAACATATGAGCTGTATCAACACTATCCATTTTTTGCACAATATGAAATAATACATCACTAGGCTTTTTTAGACTATTACCCGAACAGTTTTTTTACTGAGTTAGCAAAGAATTGTGATTTACTGTATTTGTAGTGTTAAACAAAGTATTTTGACAATAATTCACAATTTAATTTTGAAACTTTTTCTTGCAACATATCCAGCCATATAATAAATGAAATTTTGGTGTAGGTATCTGTACTGCAGATTTCAGTGTTTAAGTAGCTGGACCGAAGATTTTGGTGCATGCAACTGAACTGGTGCTAACAAAAGCAGAGCAACTAACCAAGGAAGCATTTTTATCCATGGGTGAATCTTCAACATTATTTAAAGAACATCTAAAAGATAAAGAATACATTGTTATAAAAAGCAAGTTTTTACAATTCTTTTTAAAAATATAGAAATTTTTAACATACTCTACTTTACTATTCCATTAAGTTCTAAAGATTAAAGTTATAATTAAGTAAAATAATTGTTTTATATTTATCGAAATACATACAACAAAATGCATTATACTGCAGCAAATTTAAATCAAAGCATAAAGTGTTATACTCTGAAAGCTAAAGTGTATAATGAAACCATATGTAAAAATATCTCTATCCCTTCTACACACACATTAGTCAAAATAATCAAACATATATTTCAAGGGGCTGAACTGCAAACCATGAGTTATTATTTCTGAATAGTATTCTGCACATTATTTAACTGCAGAATCCTGCGATTAAAAAAGGCCACAGAAATAGTGGAAATCTACAGGCTATGTCTTTACACCCCTGATATACATGATCTATTTATCGAGAAATTTAGTAGATAAGTATATGGATGTATAACACAAAAGATATAAAAATATTAGGGTACTTTTCGGTTAGCTGGGCACCAGTGTAATATATATATATATATGAATGTGTATATTAATAAATATATATAAATAGTTTTTTATTATTATTCAATAAGCTTAAGGATTTTGTGCATTGAGGGTGCAAATGCAAAGTGAAAATTATGGAGAAAGGGTGTGTATTAGGGGGGGGGTTAAAAAAGGGTAAATTTTTCATGGAAAGTGCTGAAATCTGATTGTTTATTTTATTATTTATTTTCTGTTACTGCAAAATAACAAAGGAGATATTTTTTTGGCTTAGATGTACCATTCGCCTGCAGTCTGCCATCTTGTTTTTTTTTTTTAATTATTATTAAATATAAATAAATTAGTCAATTAAATTAAATAACATGTTTATAATAAGTAAATATGTATGAAAATTATTTTGGAAATGAGAAACAAAGCAAATGTGTTTTGATTTAAAATATAAGATGGCAGACTGTGGGTGAATGGTACATCTGTTCCATTTTTTTTTTTAACATTTAATGATTTTAGACTTTATACAATTGGGATATGGGGAAGACAGAAAGCAGAAATTTCAGGAGCAAGAATAATTTAGATGCTTGATTATTTTAATGTCACAATGAAGAAATAAAAAGATGGTTGTTTATATATTGTTACAAGTAAACAAACAAGATAGAAAAAGAAAATTTAAGTTTTAAATATTTTAATCTTTGGCAGAAATATGCAGAAAAAATTTCAGAGTAAAAAAAAAAACCTTTAGATTGGGGGGGGGGGGGGGGGGGAAGCAGAGAAAATATTTGCAAATGTGGTAGATTTTCACCCTTGTAACAGGGTTCGTACTCATTTCTTTAAATAAAATTCGAGGACCAAAACAATAAAAATTTAAGGGCATACAAATTGATAAACTATTGAATTTAGAGGAAATTTTAACTAAACTAATTATGCTCTATTATTTATTTTTACAATAAAATAAAGAATAGAGTAGATAAGTTTTTTGCCCCTCATTTTGAAAAGATGGAGAAAAAGGAAGGGACTTTTTGCAGATTTTCCTGAAAAATAAGGACCTTTAAGGATAAAAAATTACTTTTCAAATTTTTAAGAACTTTTATGACCGTACGAACCCTGTGTAATTAAATTTTCGGAAAGAAAATGAAAATGGAAACGCGAATTAAAACAAGTATAAAAAATGGAAATGAATAAAAGGTTAAGGAAAGGGAAAAATTGTTTAAAAAGAAATCTACATTAAAGTAAAATAAAACTAGATTTTTAACATTCGTGCATTTATAATTTATAAATACAGAAATCACTTACCTTCTTTAATTTCCTGTAGGAAAACAGAAGAATGACATGATTGTGTTTTATAAAACACCTTATTTTTTGACGTTTTGCAATAATTAATTGCAAGAAAAACAGCCCTGAAACAAGCACTTGGCAATATAAATTAATTATATTCAAGAAAAATAGCTCTGAAAAGAACTTTTATGAAAATGAAATACTAAAATAGCTGTCCTGTCGATATTAAATAAACAAAACTGCCAACAGGTACATGTGACCCTTTGAGCAGATGTGACCGCGACAATATGACAGTTATAGATTGCGCGCCTGTGCGTTAGTTCTTGACTGTGCTCAGTAGTGGCGCTTGTATCGCGCCGGTTCGGGTTTTCGCTCCACTGTCCTATCTGGTGGAATATATTATCTGTGACACGTCGAGCCACAACACAGATAATATATTCCAGATGGCCGCCAAGCCCATCATGCATAATTTGAAAAAAATTGAATTTTCAGAAACTCGTTAGGATGTATTTAGTACCGGAGAAAACGATTTCTATTAACATATACGTAGGCACTCGACTTATATATATATATGATAACTTATTTAATGGAAAAAAGTTAAAAAAGTAATATAATAGCTTGGAAATTTGATATCACACCATTTTTTAGCCACAACTTTTTTTTTTTTTTTTTTTTTACGCTTGGCTTTTTTTTTTTACTTTTGAAAAGTTGTTTTTGTAGATTAGAATTTACTGTAGAGATAAAACCATGCTAATACATAATTCAAGAATTTCTCATTACACACTTTTTTAATGAAAACTCATGCAATACATGATTTATGATGAGTAATAATATTATATAATAGTGTAAGACAAAGAATTGCATTAGTGTTTATTCGATGTTTTTTTTTTTTTTTTTTTCAGCTACTTTAAACAGAAATTATATTCAACCCCTTTTATTAAATATTCCTTGTTTTACATCATATATGTTTCACTATTTCAATCGATGAATTTTACTGGTTCAAACTTAATTATTTAAAAAAAATAAACTCATATTACTGAATGCAAGCATTTTACTTCTGATGAAAATCATTTGTTAATTATGATTAAGAAAAGATTGTCATAAAATGTTAACTCTTACACGTTACAATATTTGCATGCTTAATTTATTTTTTTTAAATCAAAAGTTACGTATTAATTTCTTATTTCTGTTGGTAATATATCAAAAGATTAATATCCGGAATTAATTTCTATGACAGTTTATTTACATCATTTAAAAACTCATCCCGATAAAAAGTAATTATCTAGAATTTCAAACAGGAAATGAAAGTGCCTGATGCAAGATGAAGAGGTTTTTACAGCACGTGCTCTGAACAAGGAAGTGAAAGACTAAAATACGTATTAGTGACGTAAATTGACTTTACGTCATTACCATCCAATGAAAGAACTTAAAAATGATGTCACTATATAAGGACTAAGACTGTTGCATCTCTGCTTTATAGAACTTTAAGAGATTCTTTTTAATTCGCGATGGAAACGGACATTATGTCGTTTTCCCTTAAACTTAAATTGAAATAATGTTTAAAACTAAATTTTATGTAACTATTAAATGTAAGCTATGTAAATTAAATAATTTAACAGTATTATGAATATGTTTTATTAATTAATAATATTTTAACATTACTTAATCAGTTACATGGATATCCTACATACCAAGGATTTATATAGTGAGTGTGTGCAAAGCATAATGGATTAATACAAATTCTGGCGATTATGGCCTAGCGGTACAGAGAGGACGATTGCTGGAAAATAGAGGTAAGCAAATATCTTACCTATCTTTTGTTCCGAAAGATGAATTTATTATTTATATTGCTTTAGAAAGCGCAAAATTACTGACTACCGAGAAAATAACACTAACAATTTCTTTAGTATTATTAAGAAAACTTATTAAGGAATGTATTAATCCCCCCCCTTTCCAACAGAGTCTTTGGGGTGAAAAGGGTAATTTTGTAGTACGCTGTACTATAATATAATATTATAAATGAATAATTACTTGATTAATCATAAAATTCCACATATCTGCTGATTAAAATAATTCAGCTATACAAGTTTCAAAATATGCTTCTCTGAATATTATAAAAATGTTATTAATCTTTTTGGATGTACAAGAATTTTGCATCCTATAATACAGATGTAATTTGATTATTTACAATAATTATTTTTATTTAAATTATTCAATAGTAATTTGTGGTAATTACTGAGGAAATCTTTTGATAATTTCCAAATTTGTAAAATTTCACAATTATCATGTGGATAAAACAATATGTTTCCAGTAAATAATAATTCATTAATTATTTCTCATGTAGATGTTAAACATTTTGTAACTTTCAATAGTTTTAATACCTAATGAAAAGTTTTAATTTATTTATTTGTAATTTATTTTTTATTGATGAAAAAAAAATTATGAATAATATCAATAAAAATATTAATAATATCAATAAAAAAAACTCAAACACCATTAAACTAATCAGGTTTAAATTAAAATATTCCTGCTGATTTTGTAATGAGAATGTTTAAATGATAAATGACGTCTGTCACATGTATAATCACAATACTTTCATGAGTACTTATTGCGCAAAAATATCAATGACTAATACAGTTTTATTATCTTTATATTTATAATAGTAGTTTACATATTCAAAGAAGTTCTGTAGAAATAGATCAAACTCCCTGATAAGATCTGTTTATATTCATTTGTTTTTGTGTCAGAGAGCCAACTTTTAAAAATTTCAGTGATTGGGGGGAGGGGGGAGGGCAAAGAATTCGGGTACATTTCTGTTTATTGATGGAAACTGCTGAAGGGGAATTTTCAACTGTGCTATGCGTTTCCTAACTGAACTAAATTTTAACATACTAAATAGTATATATACAAATCTACAGATCATATACAAGACTGCACAAAATAATGCAAATATTTTTTCCACAATTGATAATAACTGCTGAAATTGGGTTTTCAAAATTGTTATGTGTTTCCAAAATTGTTTACTTACACATCAACTTCCACTTTATTAATTAGTAAAGTATTCTGGAAATGTTGGAAAGTGTTTCATAATCTATATATGAAGCAGGACTTTTAGTTTTTATTTTTCTGGAAGTTTGTGTGACAACTCGACAACTTTCATTATGATTATTGAGGCATCCAGAATACATCTGATTCAAAGATGAAAATTTGCTGAAAAAGTGCTTAATGACTATGTTCTTTCTAAGTATGAACAGTGTTGCTTTATTATCCCAATTCATTCCAGGACATTACCATTCTACTCTAAATTTTTGTTTACATTTCTAAAAAATTAGCTTTCATAGACTTGTATCATTTGTATTCTGGGTACCTAAATTATTGGAATTGTGTTTGCATAGTAAAATTTCTAATCAATAATTTTTTTTTAATGTGTGTATGTATTGAAATTTACTTGATGAGACTAAACTCCATTCTAGTTCATAGTTGATGAATTTTTCCTGAAATTTTCTTAAAAATCAAAACTCATACAATACATTTATTCAATGTTTATTTCCAATTTTTCTCATCCATTTTAAACTGAAACTAAGACAACTTTTTATTTTTAACACTCCTGTGGCTGCTTACATTACGTCATATGTGTCACTATTTCAATTTATGAATTTTACTGGTTCAAACTCAACTGTTTAAAAAATCATATTTTTTAATGCAAACATTTTGCATTTCATGAAGATCAACTGTTAATCATGATTAACAGTAATAGAAAATTATATATTAATCTCTTACTATAAGTAATCTATTGAATATCGACCCCCCCCTTTCCGGCAGAGTATTTGGAGTGAAAAGGGTTAAACTTTGCAGTTTGTTGTACTATGGTATCAGAAATTAATAATTACTTTATTAATCATAAAATTCCACATACCTACAGATTAAAATAATTCAGTTTAATATTAAAAAATTGCTTCTTTGAATCGATAAAATGCTATTGATGAATCAATCATTTTTCATACAAACAAATTTTACACCCTTTAATACAGATAGAATTTGATTATTATATTTGTTTTAATTTCAATTATTTAAAAGCAATCTGTGCTAAATGCTGAGAAAATTTTCTGATGTATACCAAATTTGCAAATTTTAACAATTTTCTTCATTGACTAGAAATCAACATGTGCTGTATTAGAATTAAAGAACTTTATCATCCCGATAAAACAACATGGTTCTAAAAATAATTCCTCATGACAGTGTTAAATATTTTTTTAACTTTAAACAGTTTTAAAATGCATAATGAAATGTTTAAATTTATTTTTTCATTGCTCAAAAATAAATTCATGAATAATATTGAGATATAAATGAACCAACCTTATTATACTAACCAGGTTTAAATTAAAATATTGCTATGTTTTTCTATGAAATCATATTTAGCGAGCATTTACAGAAATGAGAAAACTTTGATGTCCCTATTGTATAGCACAAATATATATTGATACAAATGTGCTCTTTTTTTTTTCATTGATGTCCTATTTTTAATGCATATTTAAAATTATCTTGAATTTTGTCAGTACATAACTTTAGAATAATAGTTTAAACAAACACAATTAATGCAGCCTCTAAAATAATCCTGCAGCATATGAGCGTATAATGTAAAATCCCTCGAGAAACTCAAGTTATCTTTATTACTATTATTTTTTTATCTGACCTTAAAGATATTACTACCTAAATCTTCACAATTTAACAAATATATTCTGTGTTTAATTTTAAGATAATACTGCATGAGTTTCATTGTAAAAACAGGACCCCCCCCCCCCTCCCAGCACAAATAGATGAAATAAATTTTTACTTATGATGCACTCTCAGTTTTTAAGAATACATTACTATGAATTCGCTTTGCATTAGACGCCATTTAGCTCGCACATGCGTGAATGACCATCGCGTATTTGCGCATGGGCGAAAACGGCAGCTTGCGTCTCCAGGCTATCGCAAAGATACATCTCAGTGGCAGCCTGTTTTGTTATCTCAGAGATGTTTCATGTACATCACACAGAGACGTGATGATAATGAGACTTTGCGATGTACTCGAGACATCACTGGGACCAAGTGTGCTGTGTGGGGGTTGCCATGCAAAACAAAATCTCGCCAGTGTCGCTGGGTTATATTTTTATATTGTATTTTTATATTATTATGATATATATTTTTTATTAGCCATATTTTTTTTTTTACAAAATTTAGGGTGTTAAGACAAACTCGTTTATTTAATCATTTACAGTAGGATTTCCCAAAGAACGATATGCAATATACTAAAACTATCCCTGAAATATTAGCAATGCAAGTTCCATCGAAATTCATTCAGCAGAATCTTTTAATAAGGCTAATGTTTCATAATCGGGCTCAATTGATTATAGAAATTCCCCCTAATTCTATAACAAGCAACATAAAACGATATGTTATACACTAAAACCTTCCCTCAAAATTTAGCTAACAGTGTAAGTCACATCTAAAATCCATCCAGCCGAATTCAAGTTATAAGCGGCCAGCTCGAAATTCCCCTTTGCATTATATATAGAATACGATAGATTAGATAAATGTATCTTTGATAATCAGCTTCCCCTGATGATAGAACTTTCACTGATGTTTTAGAGTATATACTGGTATAAGCCGTCTACCTTCTGGAATTTTTAAGAAGAAACTCTCCACACCCTGCGTAGCTATAACATATATACTCTCTAGTAGTATATCTCCTGGTTTTTTACGACTACACCACTGACAACTTTCTCCCATAGCTCCATAACTAAACAATGTAGAAAATCAATATCTGAAATATTATCTAACAGTGAAACTCCAATTAAAATCCGCTCAGTGAAATTTTAAAAAACATATTCTTTTATACTCGGGTTCACATAATTTTATCTATAACTCTCCCGTAGCTCTATAAATAAGCAATGTAACACAAGGTGCTTTATTTTAAAACCTTTCTAAAACAAATCTACCAAACTAACAGTGAAATTCTATAAAAAAAATATGTTCGGTAAAACTTGAGTTTTAACCAATCAGAATGAAATACGAATTTGCGCTTTATAAATATAGTAGATGATGACAAGATTTCTGGGTACTTTTCCGTTATACGGACACCATTGTCGCCAAGCATACATTTACATACATTTAATGTACATTTACATACATACATTTATATATATTTGCATACATTATGTTTATGTATTAGCATACATTTTTGCATGGTGTCCGTATAACGGAAAAGTACTGATTTCTGTAATCGGATTAGTTGTAAAGCTTTCGTTTCAGAAAAAACAACGTAGACGAAAACTTTGCTGCAAACAATTCCTTAATTTAATAGTAATATAATGCAAATATGATAATAAAGAAAAGCTTTAGAAACTTACCTTGTTTTACAGGAAGCAATACAATTTTCACACTTTATTACATCGATAAGACGTGTTTCTAAATGTAAAAACACATTTCATTACACATCAGCCTATTCAAAATTTGATCTCTATTCTCTCAGAGTTGATCTCATAATCCTGACGTCATACCGTGATCTGGCCGTGTTTAACGTAGGTCACACTCTATAGGCTGTTTTAAGTGCCAATCAGCAGAGAACAGAGTGCTTGGAGCTTTTTACAGGAAGCAATACAATTTTCACACTTTATTACATCGATAAGACGTGTTTCTAAATGTAAAAACACATTTCATTACACATCAGCCTATTCAAAATTTGATCTCTATTCTCTCAGAGTTGATCTCATAATCCTGACGTCATACCGTGATCTGGCCGTGTTTAACGTAGGTCACACTCTATAGGCTGTTTTAAGTGCCAATCAGCAGAGAACAGAGTGCTTGGAGCTTTTCCATCAAAAAGCTTTTAGTAATACCTCGTTCAGACTAGAGGATTTACATTACTTAACTCTAAGTGACTTAAATGAACGTTCTGAAACACCGTAGCAATGCATGGAGAAGTCAAGCCTCGTTCCAGGTCAGCCACTTCAAAAACATTAGTTAAGTCACTTAATTGGCATAGTCTGAACGGGTATAATCTTTTGAAAAATGGGTTGATAAAGCAAATGGTAAAGTACCTTTATTTATCAGAGTATGGCCCAAATAAAAACAAACTTGTCAAACCAATATTAGAGTGTCTTTATACATAGCAGAATGGGGACATACAGGTAATAAAATTTGATTGGTCAAAACGAGTTTGAACAAAAGCTTAGAGAAACTGACGTTATCGCAAGGCTAGTGTTGTTTCCATAGAGGAGAAGTAGTAAATGAGAAGTAGATGAAATGAAAGTAGAATAATGAGTTGCTGCTTGTCTCACCGCGACCTACGTTATACACGGCCGGTGCATGACGTTTAAAATGTCACATGGAGTGGATCATTTTTACACAGTGATTGGTGCAAAGTGGCGCGCCCACCGTTTTGCACCAATCGCAGTGTAAAAATGATCCACTATATGTGACGTTTAAAACGTCATGCACCGGCCGTGTATAACGTAGGTCGCGGTCTCACTCGTCCAAAGTTCTTGAATGTGAGTTGCCACAGTTTGGACAAAAAATCTAATGTTAACCCCGACAGGGAACAAAAGTCTGCGTTTTCAGTGTTAGACATATAGACGGCTTGCACATGACATCACATGTCTGGCATCGCTTCATATGGCGCCTAAATATAAGGCGAATGTGGTGCTCTCCATTTCATTTATTAGATTTATTTGCACTATAATAATAAAAATAAGAAAGATCTAAATTAAACAGAAAGATAACACGTGCTTTTGACGACAAACGGGGAGTTCTGACATTCTGTGTGTGCTCCAGATGCAATAGTATCAGACGTTACTAATAGCAACGTGACGTCAATGCAAGCCGTCTATTATATAATTAGGGTGCCTAGATGTCTCAGTGGTGACATACGATGCTTCGTTAGCATTATTGTGAACTATTCCCTTAACATCCCCCAGATGTCAGTGTTTATTCGCACAATTTTTATTGCCATATTGATTCTGCTAACATTCATTTTTGTTGCACTAATGTTTATATGACCTTAGAATATTTTTGGAATACATATTAAAACTCCGTCAACAATCCCTGAAATTTCGAATATCAATTAGTTAATGTACTCAAACGATTTGCAATTTTAACTTGTATATATTATTTCTAAATTTTTATTTTTGTGTTTCCATTCTTATTTTCCTTATGCATACATAATTTTTAAAACTACATAATCATGGCGGATCCATCAGACGCAGTTACTACAAATAATCAAATAGCCCACGTAGAGTCAAACCCGCACCCTTTTGGAAATCCAACCCAACGTTATGGTTTGTTAGGTTGGAAACTAATTTTAGTTTGGCAAACATAACGTCGGAAATTACCAAATTTAATCATGTCGTGGTACCAAATTTAATCATGAACTGATGCTGATGTTTCGATTTCTGTCAGCGACCTAATTGTTAATCCACTACAAGTGGAACCAAGCCGGAGCTAAAAAAGCGGTTAATTAGTTCTCATTCCGAAAGTGAAGCATCAAGAATCCGCACTCTACTTCAAGGTCTAGAACATAAGTATCAACGTCCTTGTCAATTGCTTACGCGCATGCGCGCCTTAGCATGCACATCTGTTGGCGAGCCGCTACTTAAAAGTCTATGGATAGGGAGAATTCCGAATAGAGTTGCAAAAATCCTGTTTATTCTCAGGTTTATTTCCAATAAACCCGGTTTATTCCCAAAAGACCCAGTTTATTTCCCAAAAACCCGGTTTATTCCCAAATAACCCGGTTTATTCCCAAAAAACCTGGTTTATTCCCAGGTTTAAACCGGGTTTTTTCTAGCCTTTGCAACTCTACTTCCGAATAATTTTCAGTCCATCCTTGCTGCTCTTAATCAGGAATTCACTCAGTTAGCAACAATTGCTGATAAAATTCATGAGTACACTTTCACTCCAGTAATAAATGCTACAAGTTCAGTCAAGCCGGAATCCTCAAACAATTTAGAATTACAAATCGCGCAACTATCAAAACAAGTAAGTGAGTTGACACACCTTGTAAACAAACGTGACGCCACACATGAAAGAGTGCGAAACATTCATTTCCGAAGACGAAGTAAATCCCGTGATCGTAAGTGATAACAAGACAATTGTTTTTATCATACCGATTTTGGCAAGAATGCTTGAAAATGTTCACCGCAGAAAACTAAATTGGCGATCGCCGGAAAGCCAGGTTCATGATCGTCACCTCTAGCGTATTCTCCTGGCCGATCCTAAAACAAACTTGAATTTTTTTTGATTGAAACTGGAGCAATTTCCATTTTTCCAAGGAATTCTGCCTCTCAGCCTAGAATATCTAGTGACTTGGTACTTTATGCCGTAAACTGTACAACAATAAAAACATATGGCACTAAACGTTTCATACTCGACCTAAATTTACGCCGTAGTTTCTGCAGATGTACGTCAACCGATTATCGGAATTGATTTTTTAAAGCATTTTAATCTGTTAGTTAATGCCAGAAACAACAAATTAATTGATGCTACTACTCAAATTTCTTCTGCTGCCACTTCTGTTACTCTAAGCTCCGAAATTTCAAACATACGAGTAGGGTCAAGTCAAAAAGTTCCCGGAATAGGTCAATTACAAATTATTAAAAAATAGAACAATACTTTTACCTTATTGGCCTTCAAAATATTTTCCTCCTGCGTCCACACACTTCTTCCAGCGTTCTTATAACTGTTCAAAACACTTCTTGAATCCATTTTTTGAGACGTCCTTCAGTAGCTTTGTCGCGTTTTCGATCATCTCATTTGAATCTATAAAGCTGTGTCCCTTCAATTTCATTTTCAGCCGTGGAAACAGGTAAAAATCCGCTGGTGCTAGGTCGGGAGAATAACGTGTGTGTTCCAGAGTAGTAACACTGTGTCTGGCAAGGTAATTTTTCACAATCAGAGCACGATGTGGTGGAGCATTGTCGTTTAAAATAAACCAATCATTTGTTGCCCATTTTTCAGGTCGTTTTCGTCTGATTGCATCTCGTAGTCTTTAAGGAACTCCAGGTAAAGTTATTTATTGACAGATAGGCCTTCAGGAATAAATTCGTAGTGAATGCCGCCTTCGTAATCGAAAAACACTTCCAACATCACTTTCCTTCGGTTTTTGTCCAAGCGAAATTTTTCATTCCTTTGTGATGTTTTTGCTGACCTTTACGAAAACGCTTATGCCATCGTTTCCGTATGCTTTCTTCAGCATCTCGAGCGTCTCAGAAGGCGATTTCTCGAGCAAAACGCAGAATTTGATGTTTGCACGCTGCTCTAAAAACGGCATTTCAAAATCCGACGAATGAAAAATTCGCTTTGTCAGAAATTATCTGCAGCTAACGTCAACAGTACCGGAAATTAATTCCAGATGCCTGTGTGTTATCTTTATCAGTGCTGCCAACCTCCAAAAGAGATATTTCCCCTCCAACGAACACCTGCGTGAATGTAGGCGACCATTCCGGGAATTTATTGACACTATCTCGTATCTTTTGCTTTTGGCGATTCCCCATTTAAAAAAATTCTTTAAAAATATCCAACAATTATAAACATTACGCCATCCAAATCGTCTTCACATTTGACAACGTTTCAACATATTGAAACGACAGGTCCGCCTGTGTTTTCTAAGCCGAGACATTTAGCTCCTGAGATGTTAAGCGCTCCATGGCAAGAATTTGAGTATCTAATGTCTCAGGGAATAATTAGACCCTCAAAAACCCCGGGGGCTAGTCCACTGCACATGGTGACAAAACAAAAAGGGGAATGGCGTCCATGCGGTGATTATCGGCGTCACAATTCCGTTAAGGTGCTTGACAGGTACCCTGTACCACATATTCATGATTGCACGCAACTCTTATTCGGCAAAACTTTTTTTCTACCCTAAACTTGGCCAAAGTATGTCACCAAATACCGACAAACCCATCAGACATCCAAAAAACCGCTATTACAACACCATTTGGTCTATTCGAGTTTGTTTACATGCCTTTTGGCCTACGCAACGCTGGGCAAACGTTCCAGAGGTAGATAAATGAGGTACTATCTGACTTAGAGAGTTTTGTATACATTATTATGATGATATTTTGATTGCTTCTGCTAATAAAGCCGAGAATATTAGACATCTCGATCAAGTCTGTAGCCGTTTGGATTTACATGGCGTAAAAATTAATCCCACCTAATGCGTTCTAGGACAATCTTCGGTAAAATTCATTGGCTGTCTTGTGACGCCGGAAAGAGTTCAACCCCTCTCTGAAAAAGTGTCTAGCATAAATGATTTCTCAAAACCACAGACACTATCACAATTAAAGAGTTTTGCTGCGATGTTGAACTTTCATCGACAACTTCTGCCAAGGCAGCTTGTCGACAAGCACCTCTTAACAATTTATTTCGTGACTGCAAGAAAAATGACAAACGTCCTGTCCCTTGGACTGATGAGGCACTTCTTGCTTTCAATCAATGAAAATCAGACTTAGCCAATGCGGCAACCCTCGCCTATCCTGCACCAGACATGAACTCCACCTAATGGTTGACGTATCCGACATCGCTGTTGGGGCGGCATTAAATTGCTTAACTCAAAGCCACTAGCATTTTTCTACCGTAAACTGGGTGCAACAGAAATTTAATATAGCACATATGATAGAGAGCCTTTCGCTATCTATATATCTGTCAGACACTTTCGATATTACCTGGAAGGCAGAAAATTCATAACATTTACTGACCATAAGCCTTTAACAAATGCATTTACTAAAAACTCTAATGCAATCTCTCCACGTCAGCTCCGACAACTGGATTTTATTTCTCAGTTTTGCACGGATATTCGACACATCCCTGGCTCCGACGATGTAGTAGCAGATACGTTGTCAAGAATAAATTCTGTCATGTTCAGTCAATCGATTGAGCTACAATAAAGACATGATGTCGAGCTGCAAGAGTTGCTAAATAACGGCAAGATCTCCCAGTGTTTAAAACCCGTTGCAGAGACTCCAACCTTAAGTATATATTGCAACTAGCTGTGATACAATTCGACCTTATGTACCCAAAGATTATTGTTTCCAATATCGGTACTGCGTCATACAAGCTAGCTAAATATTTGGTTTCCAGATTTTCCCCCCTCATGGTTAACAATATTTATACGTCTAAAAATTCGGTTCAATTTGCAAATAAAATTCGTACCTTTAATCCAACAGGTTATACTATGGTTTCTTTTGATGTTAAATCTCTTTTTACAAATGTTCCAGTACAAGGTGCTTTAGATTGTTTAAGAAATAGATTGAATGAGTTTCACTTTTTTCAATATGAAATTGATAACTTGATTGCTTTAACCAGCATTTGTTTGTCGCAAAATACTTTTGTGTTTCAGGGTAAGTTTTATAAAATGTCGGAAGGTTTAGCTATGGGTAACCCTTTAAGCCCAGTCTTAAGTGATTTATATATGCATTATTTTGAAGTTAAATTATTTAAATTAATACAATTCCCATTTTATACACGTTACGTAGATGATTCCTTTGCTTTACTAGATTTATCTAAATACAATATTAATGCTGTACTTGATACATTTAATTCAATTGATCCATGTGTCCAGTTTACTTTCGAAGTTGAAGCTCAACAACATCTAGCTTTTCTAGATGTCCTAGTAATTCATAATGATTGTGAATTTTTGACAACAGTTTACCGTAAACCTTTTGCAGTAAGTTTACCCCCTCGTTATAGATCCAATCATCCCCCACATCAAAAATTAGCAGCTTTCAATACACTAATTTACCGTGCACGTAAAAATTGTTCAAATTCTGAGTTGTTTAATAATGAAATTAACTATATTAAAGCAGTCGCCATCGATCGTGGATTTAACTTGAATATAATTAACCGTATTTTATCTAAACCTCCGACAAACACTGATTCTGTTCCAGCTAATAAAGAATTTAAAAATGTTATAAAGAATTTAAAAATGTTATTGTTTTACCTTATTTTCATAAAATCAGTGCACAAATTTCTCGTATTCCAAATAGGTTCAGTTTCAAAGTTGTTTTCTCTCCAACCAATAAAGTTTATTTTTCCAACCTTAAAGATCCAATTGATGAACATAATACCTGGGGCATTTACAGAATGTTTTGTGAATGCGGCCTCTCTTACATTGGGCAGACGAAGCGTGCTCTTAGAATTAGGCTGAAAGAACACCAAAATTATGTTAAAAAGAAGGAGTGTGAGAAATCTACAATAGCTAAACATTGTTGGGATTCCAACCACAGGTTTAATTATTCAGAAGCTAAAATTATCCAAAAATGTAATTCAGTTTTAGATCTCGACTTTTACGAAACTTACCTTATTCACAAACATAGTTCATCCTTGGTGAATGATATGACCAGCACCCCTTTTCTCTCGCACGTGTGGAGGGAGGCGCTGTGACTTCTTTTTTCAGTTATTTCCGGTCAACTACGTCACTTCTTTGGTATATATAAATTCTTGCTTTAGCATTTTCATTCAAGCCAGTACTCGGGGCTATAACCGAGGGGTTCTTTGAACCCATTTTTATCTTTTTTTTTTTTCGCACTGAGGAAGGGGATCGATGCATCCTTGAAACGGCCGTATGCGGTTTTTTGTACCAATATTCATATTTGTGCGTTACAACGTTGTAATTGGTTTTGGTATATTAAAATTCTCACAAAGTGCGAATCTATGCTCTTATAAACTGTTTGACAGAAAATTTTCTCCTGTGTGTAACTGATATTCATCCTTATTAATCAGTATCGGTAAAAAATATTTCAATATTTTGTTATACATATGACGTCATATTCACCTGCTTTCTGTATTTATTCATCTTGATGCTCCTTGTTTTATTAACAAATGTTGCTGAAATAAGAAAATGCTTTTTTTTTTTTGGTTACAAATATAACGACATACAGTGGTGGACATAATTATAAGACCCCTACCTAATTTGACATACAGTGAAAGAAAAGATTCAGAGCTTAAAAATACTTTATCAAATACGACAAAAACATAAATTTATTCTGTTATCACACGTAATTGTTTTACAGAAATGATATTTTTATAGAATTTACAAAAAATTTAAAATACCATGGACAAAATTATAAGACACCCTAACATTTTAAATAAAACACCAGCGTTTTTTCGAAATACTCAAGTTTTCTGCACGCTTTTATGAAGTCAGCAGTTAACTAAAACAGACGATAACCGACTTCACGCATTTATAAACATGCCACGAGGTACAGAATGCCCTAGCACATTTTATAGCATTCTTTAGGTCTTTGACACATGTATACTGCCTCCCATTTTGGTAAACCTCATGAGCTAAGATCCCCACAAGTTTTCGATGGGATTTAAGTCTGGGGAGCGAGAAGGCCACGGAAGAACATTGATACTTTGCTCTGAAAGCTATTTTTTGTTACGTGTGATGTATGAATTGACGCGTTATCGTGCTGGAAAGTGTAGTTTTCGCCACAAAGAAGTTCACCGTATATGGCTAGTTGATCTTTAAGAAGATTCGTGTACTTTTCGGAATTCATTCTTGAATGCTCATAAACGATATCAGTGTTCCCTTGAGCCGAAAAACCAGCCCAAACCATTACTGAGCCTCCACCCATTTGGCAGCTCATTTGTACATCAAGAGACTTCCGTAAATCATGCCAGAAATAGTGAAACCCACGAAGACTATCCAGGTTAAACTTTTTTTCATCAGAAAATAACACAGAGTACCATTTGGAGGTCCAGGTCATAGTTTATTTAGCGAAGTTTAAACGGTCCATTTTGTGCCGCCTTAGAAACGGTGGTTTTTTTTCTTCAATTTTTTAAATTTCACATAGGAAGCATTATGCAACACCCTGCGAATGGTTCTCCTTGAACATTACAGTTTCAATGCATTTTTAATGCCTGTAGTGGTCATCTTATTCTGTGTAGCGAGCAAAACGCATGGAGTCTGTCTCTCTCGAGGACAAGAAAGGAGTACGTCCAGATCTTTTAATCACCGATCCATTACTTCCTCTTTTCAAAACATTTGAAATTGCACATCTAGAGCGTTTAATAACTTTTGAAATATTATTAACTGAAGCACCAGTTCCACTTAATCTCCAAATTTCACGAATTTCCCTTTCTTTTAATTCTGTATCTCGTGGCATGTTTGTAAATGCGTGAAGTCGGTTATCGTCTGCTTTAGTTAACTGCTGACGTCATAACAGCGTACAGTAAATTTGCATATTTCGAAAAAAAGCAAGTGTTTTAATTAAAATGTTAGGGTGTCTTATAATTTTGTCCATGGTATTTTTAATTTTTTTTATTAAACTCTTTATTAAAAAAACTTTTTTTATAAAAATATAATTTCTGTAAAACAATTACGTGTGATAACAGAATAAATTTATATTTTTGTCGTATTTGATAAAGTTTTTTTAAGCTCTGAATCTTTTTTTTTTCACTGTATGTCAAATTAGGTAGGTGTCTTATAATTATGTCCATCACTGTATTCATCTGCTTTCTGCGTGAATTATAATCAAATTTTTGAAAGTGTCCGTTTATTTATAGTATGACGTTGTGTTGATCCTTTCTTTAAAACGTAAAATATATATATATATTTCAATGGACCGTACCCACGAGTGGCAAAAGCCACGCCTCTGAAGGTATATGCCCTCCGAAAAAGTTTTTGAAATTGTTATTGGACGAAGAGGAAGCTGTGTTAAAATGTTCTTCGCGCCTATTGATGTTTTTCTTCTCTTTACCCGAAGATGACGTGACATTGGTAAAGTCCATTTCATTTTGAACGGGGAAATCTTTCAATTAAAAATTAATTGCTGTGGACAAATTATTATTACGGTTTTTGAATTGATGGCAACAATAAAGAAACATAGTTAAATTTTATAGGAAAAACTAGCTTACCCGCCCGGCGTTGCCCGTGCCAACAACCTTAAATGTGCCTGAAATCAGTGTTGAATATTTTTTTATTTTTAAACAAATCTAATGGTGGGGGGCCACTACCTTAGACAGCAAACACTGGAAGTGCCATACACACTCCCATATATTACCGTAAGTCGAGTCGAAAGAGCCATACCCCTTCATAATCCAGCCCATAGAACCAGAGATAGAAAAGCACCCCTGGTGGTGAAAATCGAAAAGCTCTATCTATGTAGAGTCGAATGAGCCATACCCCGTCGTGATCCAGCCTATAGAACCAGATATAGGAAAGCACCCCTTATGGTGAAAATCCGAACTAAAATCAGTCAGCTCTATCGATGTCAAGTGGAAAGAGCCATACCCCATTGTGATCCAGCCCATAGAAACAGAGATAGGAAAGCACCCCTTGGTGGTGAAATTCAGAACTAAAATAGGTAAGCTCTATTGATGTTGTGTCGAATGAGCCAAACCGTGTCGTGATGTGACCCATAGAACCCGAGTTAGCTGCAAAATCCTTTAGTTACACTTTCCACCGCCAGGGGGCACAATATGTTCCATACGAACATAACTGAATTCATTAAGGTTATCGATGTCGAGTCGAATGAGGCATACCTCGTCATGATCCAGCCCATAGAACCAAAGATACGAAAGCGCCCCCTGTGGTGAAAATCCGAACTAAAATCAGTAAGCTCTATTGATGTCGGGTGGAAAGAGCCATACTGTAATGACTTAACGAACTCCAGTGATCCAAGGTGATGATTAACATCCAGCACTTTTTATTAGGCATCGTTGATACACAAGTTAAAATAAGATGAACAATTAAAAAACATTACACTCTGCCATCAAAACACCAGCGTACACAACCATCATATACTGTTCACGCGTACACATCATTTTCCGCTCACCATCGTCTGTTCAACTCTCTCTGCATCTCTCTTAGCTTAGCTCGGTTCACTTCTTTTTGACCTGCCAACTAACATCTTTTGCAGTCTCTTTGCATATCGAAAACTGTCCTTTCGATTCGATTACACGGCAGTCAACCTCCGAAGCTAGGCGACAAAACCATGGACAAAAACTGGACAACTCTAGGCCAGCAACTCACGAGTCAGGCTAGGATATAGATTTCTTCGGTCGTTACACTGCTTTCATTGGCTGGCTGCTTCGTTGCCGAGGCTATTTCATGGGAGGAGCTTGAAATAGCCTCGAACCCAAAATTCCATATACACGTTTTAATTTTTTTTTAAAAATCTAAATTAAAATTTAAAAATCCGGCCGCGAGGTATACTATCCGGTGACAACATCTACACATGACAAAAATTTCTGTCCTAGGTGTTATAATTACGGAGAAATCCGCGGGCAGGCAGGCAGACAGACACTTACTCTTTTATAGAGATAGAGATGTCCATTGATTCCTAATGAAAATTATGAAATTTTGAATTATTAAGAAAAATATTTGAATAAAGTAAATAAAACATAGCCTATGTTACTTCCTGGATTATAATCCACATATATGCAATGTCATTTAATCATTCATTTTGATTCTGACGTCAGCCAAACAATTTCTCTATTTCAAATTTCATTAGAATTAGCACAGAGTAAAAATTTTGTAGCATCGGGACAAAACGGTAAGAACAAATGAAACAGTTATGCAGTCCATAGGAATTACTGTGTTAAATTAACATTAAGAAGTCACAATGGAAATAAATATAGATAGATTTTACAGCATAATTTTTATTTAAAACTGTTTAACTTATTTCAGTGCGGTTTATATTTAACTTATTTTGTAAAGAAATTTCTGGTTCGAAACGACATTTAATCATTTGGTCGGAGTCGAATAGACTCCTGCCGGGCATCCTGCGCTGTTTTTTTTTTATAAAGAAATAAAAGTAAAAGACATTAAAAATTTTAATTGAAAAAAATATGTAAGATATGATGAAAAACAAAAACACATACAAGAACAGAAGTTTATTTCAAAATACGAGAAAATATTTACATTATACAAATAATTGGTACAAAATATTATATTTTCTTTCGCTAAGTCAGTAAATGCTTAGAAAAAAAAAATAATATATATATATATATATTTTTTTTTATTAGCGCTACTTACATTTTCAGTTTCAATAAAAACTATATTTATTGGCTTCTATAAAAAGTTTTTACATTTCAAAAAATCCTCTTACCTTTTAAACATTTCTTTTGTCAGTACTGTAAGTTTGATTAAAAAATAACTTAAAAAATAAATAAATAAAAAACAGCCATAGTAATACTTAAGTTCAATTTAACATTTAAAAATATTCTTCAGGAAATATAAACAGTCACTGAAATTCAATTGCTCAAAACTGAAATAATAATAAAAGACACAGAGCAATAACTGATCTAAAATGATATACATTAGTTATTAATATATATATATATATATATAAATACCTAATTTTTAACACTTTTGTCATTGTCCCTTATTTAACTATTAATATCATTACCTCTTTTTCTAGATCAATATCTGAATAATGTCATAACAAATGCGTACAGTAATAATCAATAATGTAAGCATGTTCAAGAAAATACAGTACACAACATTAATAAAATTTGTTAAAACAAAATAAAAAAGAAATAATGTAGACTAATTTTCAACAGTTATATTTATAAGTGTAGTAAAAACATGCCATTTTAAAAGGTTAAAATATTACACACACACACACACATACAAAATTGCTACTCTTAACTTAGGCAGGAGAATGAAATTCCTAGACTTTTCCAAGAGTACTGAAAATTCTAATCTAGCGATCTAACGTTTATTATTCGACACGATGAAGGTGAAACTTGAAACATATTGTATAACAAAAAACACATTTTTTTTTTCAAAATACAGATGTCAATGATTAAAAGCTTAACATTCGAATTCCCCCCCCCCTCCCCCACCTAAATAATAGCTCTCAGGATAATAGAATTTTTTTTCTGAACAACTTATTTTAGTTACAGAATTTCAAATGAAGTTTTCTCCAAACTATAAAAACTCATTATACAATATTTGTTGCACTGAACAACCATTCTATTCAAACTTTATTTTTAACAGCAGGCAGAGAGAGGCAGGGAGAGAAAGCAGACAATAAGGGGAAGGGATTTTTGAGATGATTCACTAGTTATTTATTGTTACTTCGAAATAACAAATACTGCAAAAAACTGTGTTAATGAGTTAAAAAAAAAAATGTTTAACTTTGTGTGCTTGGGCGTGGGGGGTGGGGAGAGCAAAAAGAAGAAGTGGTAATTTCGTGAGGTGGCTAATTGATTTGAAATTTCATTTAAAAAAACAATAAAAATAATTCTGCACTGAAAAAAAAAAGTTCATTATACTGTAAAATCAACAATTTATTTTTGCAGTGTGCCAAAACATGGAAAATTCTCACCTCGGGGATAGCACGAAGATGATTTACTTAATTGGCAATCACCATGAAAGTCTATAAAATTCCCTGACTTCTCGAAATTTTGGATAAAATATTCAAATTTCCAGAATTTTCCTGTTTTATAATTTTTTCCAGGTAGCGTAGCAACTCTGTATATATTAAGGATGTAACGGCCACTATTCGGCCTTTTTGCCGAATACAGACTGTTAGTTGGCTGAAACTTTGGCCGAATATTTTTGGACATTTAGCGGAATACTTTGGTCTTTTTTTTTTTTAAAGATTTTTTTAGGTTTAAATTCCAGATAAAAATAATAATTTCTTCTTTTTTCTGTCATGCTTTCCTCAAATCCAAACTTGATACTTTCTGACACATTTTCATGTTTAAATGAGCAAAATTTGCAGGTATTCTTATTTATATACTAAGAAGTCGTACAACATTTCTCTGTTTTCTTTAAAAGGTAAGAATCTTTTAGAAAATGGTAGCAGCTTTTTAAAACACACCATTGGGGAACAATAATTATAGGTGTAATGCATTTATATTAAAACGAAAAATGCTATTCAGTTCTAAAGCACTCGACTATTAATGTCTGCAAATTTCATGCACATATAAAAATTGCTTTCTTAATGTGCCAAGAAAATTCGCACTGTTCAGCAATATTATTATTATTATTACTTAAGAACAGTCCTATATATATTAATTTAAAATATTGCAAAAATAATAATTCAATATATTAAAAAATCTAGTAACACTAATTCAATTTTAAACTGTATGTAAGTTTAAGTTTTATTGTTAGGTTTTTACGTTCGAAATAGTAAGTGCAAATAGTGATGTTATATTACATCAGTATAAAAGAGTAAAATACAAATTCTTAATTTTACTTACCCATCATATGTAGTATAGGGTAAATATTGTAATCGTTTTAAAAATCGATTTTTTTTGTCGGATTTACACGTTTCAGACACTGGAGATTCCGAAAAACATATTTTTAGAAAAAAAAAAAATTGCCGTCCGTCTGACGCTCTAACTCTCGAACAAACTGAGATAGAAACTTGAAATTTGGTATATACTTAGTATGTAATAATGAGAAGAAGCTTATTGAATTTCAGTAACCTCGATTATCCGGAACTATTTTTTTCGCACTCTCGAAATATTCGTTCTGATAAAAGGTATATAAAAATTTTCGAAATTCCTGTACTTCATTCAAATTTCAATTCAAATATATATTTTAATTGGAAATAGGATTAGTTAATAGGATTATCAATTTTGCAGTTATAAGGATGTTTCTTTTACGCAATTCACTAATAGAGCCTTTAAAGTTTATGACATCATCAAGCCAGGATTTTATTCGAATTGCAATGCATTTTATAAATAGTTTACACATGTTTTATTTTCATATTTTATATCATGCATATCCATGATGGGTAAATATTACGGTGGCCCCCAACGACTAGTTTTGTATTGAAATAAGTTTTTTAAAATACAAAAATAAATTCAAAAAGTACATTTAAAAGGTGATAATAATGAGTTTTTATTTTAACTAAAATGTATATGAATATCTACAGATAAAATTATGCTATTAGTAATATAAATTTAATAAAAGTTTTGTTTTATTAATTAGCATCAAGGTGTTTTAAATATTACAAAAAATTACATCAAACTGTTAAAAATGCTTAAACACATAAATATTTCAAGATAAATTTTTATTTTAATTTATTTCCAATTTAACATTTAAAAAAACTATAATAAATATACACTTAAAAAAAAGAGTTAGTATTCGGCCTAAAATTTGGTCGAATATTTAGTATTCGGCCAAATCATCATTTGTTACATCCCCAGTATATGTATATGTCAAAGTCTTCAGAAACACAAATATTTATTGAATTTTTTAAAAGTATGTGATAAAAGAAAACATTTTCTCTTGTTAAAAGCAGCATTTGTAAAAAATAGTTTATAACTGTCTATATGTATAAACATTAAAATTTATCAAAAATGCAACATGAAAACTATACTCAGTGCTGTTTCTAAGACTTTCTTAACTGATCTTCCAAAAGAGTGTGCTTGTGATTTTATGTCTTTTTTAACATTTCTTTATCGCTTTCATTAGCGATTTCAGTAAAAAAAAAATCAAATATCATACTTTTTTATGCCATAGGATATTTTATAATTTTTAGAAGAACATAAACTAATTTGTGTTTATTAAGTACTTTTTTGTAATGAAAAGCTAAAGGATCAGAAATATGAAAAATCTTGACAAACACACTTTCTAAATTAAAACTATATATAATATGAAGAACCTGTTTATATAATTTATAGTTGCATTTTCCATATATATATATATATATATATATAAAAGGGTACTCCATAAAAAAAAAAAAAAAAAAAAAAAAAGTTAAATCATACAAAATAAATACAGGTTCGCCATTCAATCTACTTTTCAAAACACGTAACAAATTATTTTGCGGAAGCTATGTCTTTGATATGGCTGAAATAACGTGAGTATCTGCATTATTATTATTATTATTTTAAATGGAGATATTGCTAGCTACAGAATCAATTACTTAAAATTAAACAAAAAATGATAAAAATACTTTGGCAAGTTAATATCTTTTTTTTTTTTTTTTTTTTTTTTTTTTTTTTTTTTGTGGTAAAGGAGGGACTGCAATGCAGATAATTCAGTAGATGCTCATGTTATTGCAGTTATGTAAGATTCAGCGAAATCCATATATTGTTTCATTATTTTCTTTGAAAAGTAGACTGAATGAAGGGACCATAGCACATTATTTGAGAGAGATATTTTCAAGGGGATATTTCAAGAGATATTTCCTATCTTTTTGATTTTTTAAGAGTTTTTCTCTCAGTTTTTATGGAACACCTCTTGTATGTATATATATATATATATATATATATATATATATATATATATATATATATATATATACATATATATATATATATATATATATATATATTCATTGTGTGTGTATATATATATATATATATATATACACACACAATGAAACGATATATATACACACAATGACACGATTTTACGGTATATAGTGTAGGAGGTTAAAATAATAATAATAATAATAACAACAGAATCTGGTGCAATTTGTCATTTTATACAGTTAAGAAGAAGAAATATACATTTTACATTGCAATTTATAATTTGGAAACGTTTAGAATTACAGGTACTGAAATAATGACCTATATGATATCAATATACACATGATTCAAAACAATGCATGTTCTACGAAAGAATGAATTTTGTATACATTTTCCAACTTGAACAAAAATTACAACATATTTTATATAAGTGATATTTTACATACAAGATATGACACAGAATTCTGCTGACAAACTTTAAAAGGAAAGTAAACACATCCAAACAAGCATTTTATATCATAGAATGGACAATTAATTCAAGCATTAAGGCAACAGAGTACTACTAAATTGAAAATCAATGTATAATTAAAAATATCAAGAAAACGACTGCTTTTGGCTCCCAGTGTTAATGGTATTGGTAGAGAAAAATGTAATATAAAATCCAAAAACACAAGAAAGAAATAATAGATATAAAATAAGCATTATTTAGGATTAATTTTAAGGCATTGTGATAATAATGTACCTGGAACTAAAAGATAGGGGATAAATACTTTCTTCAAACTTTCCAGAAGTGCTTAGCAAAATATATTTAAAGCACTTTTGAAGTATTAAATCTACCTATTCAATTTAGTTACGTGTTTTAGTGTGGTTATTTCTGTAAACAGCTCTACATCAATTTTAATTTGTAACTGTAACTCTGAGTTTCTTTCTTTTTGTCAGCATTTTCATAGCGCAAAGCACAATAAATAGAAAATAATTTTTCGAAAATACATATATGACTTTTTTTTTAAAGTACACATTTATTTATATTCAAAATGCATTTTCTAATGCTATTTCGATTACGTTTTAACCATGCACACATTATAGAACAAAAAAATATTTTGTTTAGATCTATTGGATCATCTCTTAAAAGTTTTCTCTACAGTTTTTAAACATTCTGCATATTTAGTCCAGATACATTTTTGCATGCTATAGCTATTTCTTACCAATATACATCTAAAATTACAAATAACATATATGTATGAATATTTAGCATTTTAAATGCCTACTTTTGTCTCAAGTCTACAATTTTTCGCCTTAAAATCGTCGCTGCTACTGAAAAGTGATAATTGTTTTTTTTTGTATTCCATAGCACTTGTCTTTTCTAATTTTATATTAGGTACTCCTGTATCACCAGAGATACTGTTGCCTTGGGCTGATGTTCCAGCTTCTGACGTTCTGATGAAATAAATAAATAAATAAAATAAAAAATAAGTTTCAAATATAACACATTATTTTGCAAATTTGAGTTACAAATTTTATATTTATGGTATTTATATAAATTTTATATTATGCTTTATATTTATGGCTACATTTTTGGAAGACCCGGTATATCCATGGTTGTGTCCATTAGCGCAGAAAATTTTCCCATACTTTATTTATTTAGCAATTTCAATCTGTATTTAAGACTATATTTATACCCCCCCTCCCCCCCCCCTGCTGTGATATACAATTTGACCAAGTATTCCCTTTTTAGGGTTTCGTTCATCTCACGAAACCCTATTACTCCCGCTCCGTTGTCTGTCCGTCACAGTGCCATTCTCAAATATATATAACTTACAGAGTTGAAACTTCGTGTATATAGATGACTACCAGCTGTGAAGAGCTCAAAATATTAAAATTTGAAAAATTTGTATTATTTTAATAAATAGAGATAAAAAACCAAAATTCTAACAGCCTTTTCCTATTAAATTTAAACATTTTTCGTTATAGCAGATGCCAAAAATTTAAAATCCACAATGAAATTCTTTCTACAATAATTAATTTTCTATCAGACGATTTCCACGTGAAAAATGAAGAAAAAAAAAGTTTCACCAATTGAAAAAAAGATAAATATGAAATAAAATTGATTGACGTCATAGTGTAATAAAACGGAAAATGTCTACGATTTCTCAATAATACAAGGAGTATGAGTATACGTGTATGTACACAAAGCAGATTAATATCACGTCATTAGAGAATTAAAAAGAAAATCTGACGTCATATCGGAAGTTTAACGGATTTTTCAAATGTTTCAGAATACAAAGTGAGTATCAATATGAGTAATACAGAATAGTAAATATATGAGTTTGAGCAACGTATTGAATCATGATAAAAACCCGATTATGGAAATATTAGCATATTTTAACATTTTGAAGGTGTACAACATGTTTAATTTTGAAATTAATTTTTTTTTTAAATATCGCATTTAGTCCACATGACAGATATTATTATGAGAGAATATAATAGCGGGCTTCGCCCGCTATCGGGCTGGTTTAGATATTCGAAAAAACGAGAAAAATAGACCGGTAAATTTTTACTTTATAAAAAACATGATTTTTTTTTTTTTGGTTGCTAAATGAAATTTATTTGGATTTATTAAAGAAAGTGTTTTGAAAGGAATATTAAACGAAACCCTTTGAGCGATCTTCGATCACACTTGCCCAATTGTTTATATTTATTTTATTTTATTTTTATTCAAGGGCAGATTCTCAACAACAAGGAACTGTTAGGGCATCAGTGCTCATTGATTTTTAGCCTCGTTGGCTAACGGTTGAGTTTGGCCGTCTCGCTGACTTGCCTAAGCCAAATTTCAAATTAAGTTCCTAGCTTAACAAAATGAATCAATCTTTAAAGATGTATAGTGATCCTCCTAATTAGTTATTTGCTGAAGGGCTCTTGAACAACGCCTCCCCCCTCCCCCCCCCGGCACCTCCTTCAAGTTTTTTTTATCTAACTATGCCCCGTTTCCATATCTCAGCAACTATCTTTCCGATTTCAACGCAAGTGATTCCAAACATTGTAATTAACTTAATAGTCACCCTTTATAACATTAAGCTAAATTTATGAGTAGCGGTTACCACTATTTCTGAACACTATTTATACCGTAGGCAACGTTGACCTGTCTCAGCGGTTCTTTCCGAAAGAGGTTGCTCCCCTGGCGGTGGAAGGGGGAAATAAAAGATTTTCCGGAGCGCACGAGCATGCCCGGCATACGGTGTCGAAGCCATCCGAACCTTGGCCAGAGTTTCGTTTTTTAAAGGATTTGAGTTTATTACACGGGCTCGGGCAACGCCGGGCGGGTCAGCTAGTCTATAATAAAATAAGTTGTTTGTCTGTATATTTGTCTGTTGGCGACAGCTAAATAAATCTAGCACATGTAGAGGTATGCAAATTTGGGTTCCGGATAGATGAATACATATGTTTGAATGCACCTGGCTCTCAGATTTTCGATTTTTTGCTATTTTTTATTGAAAGGAAATATTCGTGTATTTCCCCGAATTTACAAGTTTGGCGGCGATTTTACGCCACTTACAAAATCAATCAAGATTTAGTCTTTTAGTCCAATATGGTAACTTTTGTACTCTTTCAATAAGGTTTATTCGGAATTCGTACAGAAATTATTGAATTTTTCGCGATTTTTTTAGTTAAAAACTTTCATTTAAACCATTTCTTTAAACCATTTCTAACTTTCATCAAAACCGATTGGCTGTTGAGTTTGCTTTTAACATATGCGCATGCGCACTGGACACGGTGATGTTGAGTGAGTTATCTTAAATGCGTTTGGCGGTGTGGACAGGTATTCAATTCCGGGAGGTACCACCTCAAAAATGGCGGTCTAAGATCTCTTAAATGTCCGATGTGAACAGGGTTTTACGGCAGTGTTTTCTTTCTTTCTTTTTTCGTTGTGGTTCGAGGAGAAGGGGGGTTGATATAAGAATGATTTTCGTTCACCTTTTTAGAAATTAAATAACTCGAGGAATGTCTTTTTGCGTCATTTTTCACTTACTTCCTGTAGACTGTAGACGTAGAGCTTTGAAAGTTGAAATATATATGTATTCCTGAGGGCAATACATGAATTGGACATTATTTTTTAAAAATTTGATCCCTAAGGAGGCTCAAAGTCGCCCCAAAACTTGCATTTTTCTCTATAGAAATAACGTAACAATTGTTTAATTGGGGGAAAAAAAAAAAAAGCTCCATTGCAACGTTCATTCATTTTCACCATATTGTTGCCCGCATCATTATCACGTCAGCATTGAGTGATGCCCACATTTGTGCTTTATAATATGACTTTTTTGTAAAATTTAATAAAAAAATGTTATTATTATTATTATTAACGTTTAATTTATTTATAATTTGTCTTTTTTTTTTTTTTTTTTTTTCAGAAAAGTTTCACTATTTTATTTACACTGTTTTGTATTTTAACAAATATCATTTAATCTTTTAGTATAAGTAATTGTAATCTTTATCAGATTTACAAAAGCATTTTCTGGGAGATCGAAAACAAAAGCAAATTTAATAATGATTTCAACCACAGGCACATTATAAATAAATAAATGAATAAAGATTCATTGTATTTATAATTTTAAGTTAATTTTTTTTACCATATTTACCAACTACTATAATAAAATAACTAGCCAATATAGTAATACATACACATTTGATGGAACCTTGCATAGGTCATTTTTTCTGACTAACTATGAATCTATAAGAAAACTTAACTTCAAAATGAAACTTACGCATACACCTCTCTCAATCTTCGGGCATGGTTATCATAATAGTAAAAGAGCATTTCTCTCATGAATGGAGTCAGATTTTCTTCAGATATTTCCATTACATCTTCTCTGTCTCTCCTAAATAAAAGAATTAAATGTCTAAACACATCAGTAGAACAAACAAGGCAAAATTTTATATTCAAACATAACAAATGCTGGAATTTCATGCAAATTTTATTATTAAATATCTTAGTACATCCTGATCCTAATAATATTATAAATCCGATTGTGTGCGAATGTTAGGCTGAAGCCAGCGTCAAAATGGAGAATTTAATGATCCTGTATCTTTGCATACAGGTTGATTATAACCCTCAAATGAACATAGGCTGGTTTTTGTTTATTTTATTCAAATATTTTTCTTAATAATTCAAAATTTCGTTATTTTCATAGAGAATAAATGGACATTTTTTTTGTATAATATTTTTAAATGGTTAAATTTACTTTACCGTTGCTAATACTTTATCGTTGCCACTAAATCAAAACCCGGAATAATAATTTTTACTCAACAATTTAGTTTCAATTGAAAAATTTTCACGTGAAAAATGAAAATGAAATAAAAAAAATGAAATAATTAAAAAGAAGATTAAATAATATTATTAGAAACGTACTTTTTTTCAGTTTTTGATAATAATACAAGGTTTCAATATGCGTAACTATAGGGAACAGGCGAATTTGACATCATACATCGAAAATAACGCGGATATGCTTTTGATGGTGAAATAAAATGATCTTGGGTTTTTTCTCCACTTTTTTTTCTTTTGTATGGTAACAATACTTGGCGTTTTACCGTCTGCGCACGGCTAATATAACTATACCGTATTCTTTATTTAAATTTTTAAAAAGTAAAAAAAAAGTTAGAAAAGAAAATGGTTAACAAATGTCAATAATATGCTCCGCAAAATTATCCATGTCGAAAATGATGTCATGGATAGTGAGAAATCTGGAGGCACGGCAGTGCCTCCGCCAAGTCGAGAGAGGACAGCCGTAAGCATACTTTTCTGGAAGCAACTCAGGGCACTTTTGACCCCCCCATATCTCCGCGCTGGAGTATCCCAAAAATTTTAAACTTCAATTATAGAGAGTATTTGGCCCACAGGACCAAAATTTAAAATTACAACTTTCTGTCTTTTCTAGTTCAGGCGATATATGAACTCAAACATTCGATTTTTTGTCACTTCTTACTCACTCGTTCACGCGTCATCAAAAAGATTGGGTAGATCCCGTAGCCCCAGAAACTTGACATTTGGAAAAAAGGTAGTGTTTAGGATATAAAGAAAGGAAAAATTATAAAATCCAGAAAATTCGAAAAAAAAACATTCGAAAATTCAACAAATTCCATCAAAATTGAAAATTGAAAATAATACGATCTTGTAGTCTTGGAAACTTAAGATTTGGTGTGAAGGTAGTGTTTAACATCCAGAAAAAGAAAACATCAAAAACACCAAAAAAATCGAAAGCAAAATTGAAAAAATCGAAGAAATTGAAAAAAACCGAAAATTTGAAGACAATCCGATTTTGTTGCGCTAGAAAATTCAAATTAGGAATAAAGATAGTATTTAGGATACAGATAAAGGAAAATTAAAAAAATCCAGAAAATTCGAAAAAAAAATAAAAAAATTCGAAAAAAATTGAAAAAATGAAAATAATTTGATACGATAACGCTCGTATTTATAAATTAATTTGGATGAAACTAATTGTGTGTATTAAGCTCACCAATGCCTCGACCGAGTTCGTTGGCCAGCTTGGTCCGCCATCTTGTTTCAAGATGGCGGCCACGGAAAATTTTAAAACTAAAATAAATATACAAAAAAGTTAAAAAATCAAGTTTATTTTTTAATTAGGTGTTAGGACTTGATACAAGGATTCCAGAGCATTTTTTGTTTTACCTCTATCTTAAAAATTGGCTGAGATAGAGCAGTTTGAAATTCTAGGGTGGCTGACATTTTGAAACAAAACAGCACATTACAAAAAACCAACGATAAATTTATGGTCAATAATGGTCAAGCAGGTGCAATCCCGAATGAATACTCCGTGTTATTATAACTGTAACTTTGACTTCGAAATTTTGATACGTTGCATTTTCTATTTGCTGATATTTTTGAACTATGATTTACGCTAAGTGAAATGTTGTTGAAGAGGGATTCTCCATGTAAATCCGAAACGTCCAATTTTAATATGTTTTTAATGTTTTATGAAAGTGTATTGTAATGTCTGTAATTTTAATGATGTTAATATAAATTTATAAGTTTTAGTGAACGCGATTTCTCGCAAATTATTTTCTTTCATTGTTGTAATCATTTTCCCAATCATACGCATAAAACTATATATTCATATCCATTAGCGCCAAATTCTCGCCAAACTTGGCGACAATTGGCGAAATCTCGTCAAATTTGGCGACAAAAATAAGTCTTCATAAATGAAGCCAACTTGGCTATAGCTCAATAATTTGGCGAATTTCTTATTCAAATTCAGTGTAAACGAATCTTTTGTAAACGGTTTCTTTGCATTTTAACTTGCTGTTTTCGAGTAACATTAGCTAAAATTTTAAAACGAAGATATAGGAAAGCTACCTTTTCCTGCCGGTACAGGCCGGAGGACTTTTTTATGAGTTGTCGGATGCAATCTATGTTTTGCATTAAATAAAGTAAAACATTGAAAAACAAATCCCACAGGATGGGGATAGTTTGTTTTAGATCTGGAGGCACGGCAGTGCTTTCGCCAAGTCGAGAGAGGACAGCCGTAAGCATACTTTTCTGGAAGCAACTCAGGGCACTTTTGACCCCCTCATATCTCCGCGCTGGAGTATTTCAAAAATTTGAAACTTCGTTTTTCTAGAGTATTTGGCACATAGGACCGACCAAAATTTAAAATTAAAACTTTCTATTTTTTCTAGTTCAGACGATATATGAACTCAAACATTCGATTTTTTGTCACTCACTCACTCGTTCACGCGTCATCAAAAAGATTAGGTAGATCCCGTAGCCCTAGAAACTTGACATTTGGAAAAAAGGTAGTGTCTAGGATACAAAGAAAGGAAAAATTATAAAATACGGAAAATTCGAAAAAAAAAACATTCGAAAATTAAACAAATTCCATCAAAATTGAAAATTGAAAATAATACGATCTTGTAGTCTTAGGAACTTAAGATTCGGTGTGAAGGTAGTGTTTATCATCCAGAAAAAGAAAACATCAAAAACACCAAAAAAATCGAAAGCAAAATTGAAAAAATCGAAAATCGAAAAAAATCGAAAAATTTCAAATAATCCGATTTTGTTGCGCTAGAAACTTGGAATTCGGAATAAAGGTAGTATTTAGGATGCAAAATAAGGAAAAATTAAAAATTCCGGAAAATTCGAAAAAAAAATTCAAAAATTCGAAAAATTCGAAAAAAATTGAAAAAATTAAAATAATTTGATCTGCCTTAGAAACTTAAAATACGCAGTAAAGATAGTGTTTAGGATTCAGAATAAGTTAAAATAAAAAACCAAATAAAATTCGAACATAAAACAAAAAAATCGAAAAAATCGAAAAATAAGGAAAATTTGAAAATAATTCGATTTCATAGCGCTAGAAACTTGAAATTTGGAATAAAGGTAATATTTAAGATACTAAATAAGGAAAAATTAAAAAATATGGATAATTCAAAAATACCCATAAATTAGTGCAGACGATATATGAACTCAAAGTTTCGATTTTTTGTCACTCACACACTCACTCACTCTTGCGTCATCAAAAAGATTGGGTATATCCCACAGCCACAGAAACTGAAAATTTGGAATAAAGCTAGCATTTCGGATACAAAGAAAGAAAAAAATATAAAATCCGGAAAATTAAAAAAAAAAAACATTCGAAAATTAAAAAAAATCGAACAAAATTGAAATTTGAAAATAACACGATCTTGTAGTCTTAAAAACTTAAAATTTGGTGTGAAGGTAGTGTTTAGAATTCAGAAAAAGAAAGCATCAAAAACACACAAAAAAAATTGAAAATAAAATCGAAAAATCGAAAAAAATCGAAAAATTTCAAATAATCCAATTTTGTTGCGCTAGAAACTTGGAATTCGGAATAAAGGTAGTATTTAGGATGCAAAATAAGGAAAAATTAAAAAATCCAGAAAACTCGAAAAAAAATCAAAAATTCGAAAAATTCGAAAAAATTTGAAAAAAATTTAAATAATTTGATCTTTTGGCTTTAGAAACTTAAAATTCGCGGTAAAGATAGTGTTTAGGATTCAGAATAAGTTAAAATAAAAACGCAATAAAATTCGAAAATAAAATAAAAAAAATCGAAAAAGATCGGAAATTTTAAAATAATTCGATTTTGTAGCTCTAGAAATTTAAAATTTGTAATAAAGGATACAAAATAAGAAAAAATTATAAAATCCAGAAAATTATAAAAAAAAAAAAAAAATGCGAAAAAATCAAAAATTGAAAGTATTTTTATCTTGTAGTCTTAGAAACTTAAAACTTGGTGTAAAGGTAGTATTTACTATTCAATAAAAGGAACAATTAAAAAATTCGAAAATAAAATCGAAAAATCGAAATATGTTTAAGAAATCGAAAATTCGAAAACAATTTGATTTTTTACTGCTAGAAACATTAGTTATAAGATAATTGTCCTATTAGCTAGTACAACGCCCCTAATTGGTTTATGTTATTTCCCCCGGATTATGGTTTTTTTTTCTTTCGTTTACGAATTTCGTTATAGAAAAATTCCGCTATAGACTGGCTACGTTATAGGCGATTTCTTTATAGACAGGTTTATTTTCTTTCACAGGTTGTACTCTATTTACTTCACATATGAAATATGGATTGTTAAATGATGTTAGCCCCACAAAAATTTTCACAGCTCCCCCTACCCTCCCGACATTACTGGCTGGTTATGGCTTGATAGTCCTTTCTAAATAAAATCATGGTGACTCAAGATTCACTTGATTTATCTCTAAATTGAACCTAAATGATCCTAAGAAGACTGATCAAAGAATTACTATATTGGCATGACAATCAGGTAACATAGAATTAAAATCGAAAAATCAATAAATTCATAAAAAGTCGAAAATTTGAAAATAATTCGATTTTGTAGTCCTAGAAGATTGACATTTGGCAGAAAGGCAGGGTTTTGTACACAAAGTAAGGAAAAATTAAAAAATCCGTAAATAATAAAACAAGTTGGAAATTGTACGTCAAACGTTACAAACGAGGTGCGTTCGTACGCACGTTTTAGAATTAAATTCATGATCTCCCGTGCGTAGAACGGGTTAAACAGCTAGTTAAGTATATATTTTATGACACTGTTCATACAAATATCTTAACTAGTTATATAAATATTCAGATATATATGTATCAGCTAGTTATATAAATATTCAGACCTAGATGATTTTTAATTCTGTAAAATGAATTATATCGTCTGCAGATTAATTTCTGTAATAAAATAAGCATCTCGGTCGCTTGACGATTTAACATCCATCGGAAGCTGCTATAACAAAAAAGCACCGATTTAAAAAAAAAAATCAAATTTCTTAATAAATATTTTTATTAATATCTCCTAAAGTTTTGATTCGATTTTAATAAAATTTGAAATGTCTCGACAAAATTCTGCAAAGATAACATATTTTAAATTGCAAACCATTTGGTTGGGCAGTTTTTGCGTTGTTATATGCGGACGGACAGACAGACGGACGGACAGACAGACAGACGGACGGACAGACGGACGGACCAAACGACGACTATAGGTGCTACGTATTTATATAATTACGAACGCACCTAAAAAGGGTCTAAAAAAAACGAAAAAAAAAACCATCGAAAAAAGTAATATAGTTTGATTTATTGGAAATTTCCGGAAATTTTAATTTTGGCTTTCTTTTTATACTAAACAGTTCTTTTATGTTAAATATCAAGTATCTAGGGCTGCGAGTTATATCTCAGATGCATAGCGCTTATCCTGGAAGCAACTGAGAGTACTTTTGGCACTCCCCCTCCCATAATTTAGTGCTTGCCCTTGCCTAGGAACCTGAAATCTCTTTTTATCTACAGTACTTTGCAAACGAAACTAAAGCTTCAATTTTTTTATACCTGTAAATAATAGGGACAGAGTGTGGGCTTAGCGAAAATCAGTGGATGATCTCCAAAAAGAACCCAAAATCAAGAAAAGGAGGGTTACTTACAAAAAGAAGTGAAATCTCAATCAAAAAGTCACCTGTAAAAAATGCAGCCAAGTCTCGTAACTCATTTACCGTAAAAAGTACTGAGATCGTATAAAGCCAAGTTTAACTGTCTTATTAACTCTGAAATTTTCATTCACAAAATCACTCCTAGTCTCTACATCTTTAGTTAATTATTATTTTGTGACTTGGCAATTACGCAGCACAGGGAAGTTATTACACCTTACTATGTTATGGGATGGGATGGGATAATTTAACTAAAGCAAATTATATACGCACAGGGAAGTTATTACACCTTAATATGTTATAGTATTATTTGATTAAGACTAACTATATACATCACATTCTCGTGCTGCGTAATTGCCAAGTCACAAAATAATAATTAACTAAAGATGTAGAGACTAGGAGTGATTTTGTGAATGAAAATTTCAGAGTTAATAAGATAGTTAAACTTGGCTTTATACGATCTCAGTACTTTTTACGGTAAATGAGTTACGAGACTTGGCTGCATTTTTTACAGGTGACTTTTTGATTGAGATAGTTATTTTCATTCTTAAAACTAAAAGAAATAACTCGATTACCTAAAAAAATGTCGAATGTTAATAGTTCCGTTTTTGTTGATAAAACCTAAAGATTTCATATTATTTCGTTAAAGTAACGTAATTTCCCCTATGCCAGTATTGAAATTAATTGCCGGGAAAATAAAATTAACAAGAATTATGTTATTAAAATGGGATTTATTTGGGGAAAAAGAGACGTCATATTTGAAATAAAATGTGAATTTTCCAATATGTTTTAAAATGAGTGTGAATCAATTCCTTACATTAATAATACAAGGATCAGTAAGTATAGAAAGTAGATGAGTTTCACGCCATATTTATAACGAAAAATATAAATGTTTTTTATCTATACTTATTATTAAGCATGAGTATCCGTTATACACAGATGAGAGTTGTCATCTAAAAATCACATCATAATTTTAAGAAAAGGAAAATGAACACGAATCTATTATATTAAAATCTGACCGTGTGTTTCTATTTCGCAACTAATCCTAGACTATCGAACGCAATGCGATTTACTTAATACCGGTTATCATTGATCCGAGGATGTCACACAAACTCTCAGAATTTAAAAAATTAAATTAGATGCCAATATATATATATATATATATATATATATATATATATATATATATATAAACATATGTTACCGTGAAAGACCGAAATTGGAGAATGTCGACTTTCACCGGTGAATGTCAACAAACACCAAATACGTTGGTGAAAGATCGAATATTTCATTACATTCTTGTACATTCGGACCCTCACCGGTGTATGTCGACAATCAAAGATATTCTCTGGTGGAAGTCGAAAAGAGAGGAGCTTGAATAAGTTTTTTATTACTATTATTTTATTTTCTCATTTAGAACGTACTGTATAATTAAGTAAGTTTTTAGCTTCTATTATTTTCTTTTCTGATTTTGAATGTACTGTATAATTAAGTAAGTCTTTAACTTCTATTATTTTCCTTTCTCATTTTGAATGTACTGAGTGTTTTAAGTTCTAAAGTCATTCCTCTCAGAAAGAGAGGCGAAAAATTTATCGCGACTGAATTACGGAGAAAAAAATATAAATCTCGGACATGTTCAACATTCAACATTAGTGCATGGTGAATGTCGACATTTACCGGTGTAAGTCAGAAATAAGGGTATTTAGTAAATATTTCGAACATACACCAAGCGACTATGTGTTGGTTGACATTCACCGGTGAAAGTCGACATTCTCCAGATTTCGGTGTTTCACCGTAACATACATACATACATACATATATATATATATATATATATATATATATATATATATATATATATATATATATTTGTAAATTTTAACGAAGTTTCTCCAAAAACGGAAAGTAAATTACTCCATATTTGTGTATAAAAAAGGAGAAATAAAACAGATCAGTATATTTTTTACACCATTTTCTCATTAAAACTGAAAAACAGAATTTATTTTCACTTTGAATAGATGGTGAAAACAAAATCTCGATTTCAGTAAATTAACCGAAAAATAAAAACTTATTTTAACATATTCAAACTTCATGAATCAATTTATTCTGGAGGACAAAAATTGCCTGTCAACATACTGTCAGTTAGGAAACAAGATTTGTTTCAGCTATACATTAAACCAAGGAGGCAGAATTGAATTTAAAGAAAAAGCATATGCTATTTCCAATTAATGTTTTTTGAAGGATGGCTGTTAAGACGTTTCACAAAGGCGTTAAAAGTAAAATTGTTTATCAGGTAAAATTGACATTTGTTTTTACCCAATTCGTCTATTTCCACGATTTTATTTGGCCCTCCTTTTTGAATTGGTTGCAATTTCATTTTCGCGAATATTTGACACAAAATTTCACTTTTTTAAGACTGAGTTATGTCAAGGTCCCTATAAAAAAATACCGTATTGTCTCCTATGAAATGTGATAAATAGTTAATTATTAACGTTTTTAATTATCGGGAGTGACATATTTTGCTTAATTAATGTATTTATTCTTCTTTTAATGTTGCGTGAACGAAGTCACGGGTAACAGCTAGTAATATTATAAATCCGATTGTGTACAAATGTTAGGCTGAAGCCAGCGTCAAAATGGAGAAATTAATGGCCCTGTATCTTTGCATATAGGTGGATTATAACCCGGAAATGAACATAGACTGGTTTTTGTTTATTTTATTCAAATACTTTTCTTAATAATTCAAAATTTGATTATTTTCATAGAAAATCAATGGACATTTTTAGATAAAATTTAACCATTTTACTTTATCGTTGCTAGGGCTTTGATCGTTGCCAATAAATAAAAATGCAGAAAAATTATTTTTCCTCAACAATTAAGTTTCAATTGAGCGATTTTCACGTGAAAAATGAAAATAATTCAAAAGAAGATGAATTTCTGAGATATTTGAAACAACAATATGGAGTGTTTGTTATTATACATGAAGTATGAATATCGGTTACATTAAAAAGATCTTTTTCTGTCAAAAACTGCGTTATAATTAGAAAGAAGAATTAACAATAATTATATTATTAAGAAAAAGATTTCGCTTGAACCATGGAACTATGAAAATGATCCTTCTTGGCTTGAACAAATATGACGTCATAAATAAAACATGTATTTTCAAATATTCGTAATATTACAAAGAGCATGACTATCAGTGTATAATAAAAGTATATACATAATGGACGTCATATTTAAGATGAATAACTGAAATATTTTTTTGATACTGATTAATAATAATCTTGAATATCAGTTACAAACAGATGTGAGTTTTCTGCTAAAATTCACGTCATAATTGCCAGGAAAAGAAAATTAACAAGAATTATATCATTGAAAAGAGATTTCTCTGGGATCAAAGTAGCGTCATAATAAAACGGGATTTTTTAAATATGTTTCAAATGGAGCGTGTATCAATTTCATACATTAATAATCACTGAGTACAGTGAAAGAATAGAGAGGAAATGAACCGTAAAATCGGCTTGCAATATGAAGCCGGTTATCGCTCAAATCATTAGGCTCAAGGGCTGACTTCATTGGATGGAGAGAGGCTGCACGTGGAACAATGACTGGGATTCATTGGACGAGGAGAGGTTTTCATAGCAAGCCGACAGTTGTTTGGGCCGACTGTAGGGTTGCATTTTCAGCATCACGCCAAACATGAACATTTCATCTCTATTTATTTTCTGAACTCTGTGATTAATAATACAAGCATCAGTAAGATTATTAGGAAAAGAAAATTGAACACAAGTCTATTAAGTTAAAATCTGACTGTGTGTATTTCGCAACTACTCCTCTTAATGCAACGCGATTTACTTAACACCGGTTATCATTGATTCGAGGATGTCATATAAACTTTGAGAAAATTTTGAATTAGATTCCGAGATATTAATATTTTTTTTGTAAATTTTAACGAAATTTCTCTAAAAATGGTACTTAAATTACTCCATTTTTGTGGATAAAAAGGAGAAATAAAACGGATTAATATATTTTTAAGCCATTTTCTCATTAAAACTGAAAAAAATAATTTTATTTTCAATTTGAATAGTTGGTGAAAAAAAAAATCTTGATTACAGTAAAATTTCCGAAAAGTAAAAACATATTTCCACATATTCAAACTTTATGAATAAATTTATTCTGCAGAGCAAAAATCGCCTGTCAGCATATTGTCAAGAAATCAAGATTTGTTCCAGCTATAGATTAAACCAAGGACACAAATTTGCTGTTACATGCAAACGTAACACTTGCAATTGCAAAGCTTTTTGCAACCCCAAATTACATGCAAACGTAACATTTACATGTAATTTTGCACCCAAATTAATTTTAATTTGAACCGTAATAAATGTTAATTTGCAATGAAAATTACATGCAAAAGCAATGTTTACATATAATTTTGGGTTGCAAAGAGGTTTGCAATTTAAGTGTTACGTTTGCATGTAATTTTGGGCTGCAAAAAGCTTTGCAATTGACGCTCCTTGCATTTAGGTGTAGAATTATTCCTCCCTATTCAAAGAATTGAATTTAAAGAAAAATCATATACTATTTCCAATGAATTATTTTTAAATGATGGCTGTTAAATCGTTTCTCAAAGTCGTTAAAAGTAAAATGGTTTATCAGGTAAAATTGACATTTCTTTTTACCCAATTCGTCGATTTACACGATTTTATTTGCCCGTCCTTTTTCCATTGGTTGCAGTTTCCTTTTCGCGGTTATTTGGCACAAAATTTTACCTTTTTAAAACTGATTTATGTCAAGGCCCCTATAACAAAGAAATATCGTATTTTCTTCTATGAAATGTGATAAAGAGTTAACGTTTTTAATTATCGGGAGTGAACTATTTTGCTTGATTAGTAAATTTATTTTTTTTAATGTTACGTGAACGAAGTCACGGGTAACAGCTAGTCTCATATATATTACTTACCCATCATACGTAGTATAGGGTAAGTCTTGTAATCGTTTTGAAAATCGAAACAATTTTTTTGACGGATTTACACGTTTCAGACACTGGAGATTCCGAAAAACATATTTTTAGAAAAGAAAATTTTGCCGTCCGTCTGTGTGTCTGTATGTCTGTAAACGCTTTATCTCCCGAAAAAATTGAGATAGAGACTTGAAATTTGGTATGTACTTAGTATGTAATAATGGGAAGAAGCTTATTGAATTTCAGTAACCTCGATTATCCGGAATTATTTTTTTCGGACTCTCGAAATATTCGTTCTGATAAAAGGTATATAAAAATTTTCGAAATTGTTTATTTTAAGGAGTGAATATAAAATACAGTAAAAAAAAAAAAATATTTTGATAAAGAATGAAGGCTATCGGATAATGAGTTGCCGCGATATTTGTAATCCTATTTCCCACACGCTTCGATTTTTCATGACCCTGTATTTCATCCAAATTTCAATTCAAAGATATATTTCAATTGTACATGAGACGCTTAATCAGATGCAATAAACCGCTAGTTAATAGGATTATTGTTTTTGGAGTTATAAGGATGTTTCTTTTAAGCAATTCAGTAATCGAGCCTTTAACGTTTATGACGTCATCAAGTCACAATTTTATTCGAATTCCAATGCATTTTATAAGTAGTTTAGACATTTTTTTTCATATTTTACATTATGCATATCCATGATGGGTAAGTATTACGGTGGCCCCCAACGACTAGTTTAAAGTGCAATAAATGTGCTAAAAATGCATAATTATTAGTGTTTTACATACATTAAATCTGTAAGATGATAAATGTTCAAAATGAGTGTATGCTTATAGATTGGTATGTATCTTGTTATTCGTTAATGAAAACTTTCACAAAATTTTAAAAGTTTCTAAGAATTTTCTACAAAATTTGGCTTGAAGATGAATTGATTTTTTTATTAAGGTTCTGTCTGAGCAACAATAATAGAAATGATGCATGTTATAGGCACTTCTAAATACTATTAGTCCTATAAATTTCATAAAAATCAGGGTGCAACATTGCAACATCTTGAAATGAATACTACAAACAGATGTTACTACACTTACTTAGTGACAAAAACGACTAAATATTTAGATTTGAAATTAAAGACAAAATTTAACATGACTTCTAAATGTGCCATCAATCATCGTTTTTATTAAAATGTAACATTAATATTTAATAGACAGATAAATGCAATAAACTGCGTGATTCCAAGAAAAGGTTTACACTGAGTTTTATCGCTGATAAAATTTTAAAATTCACTGGTGTAGTAATCCATGATCTTTTTTTTTTCTTTAATAGAAATTTTTTTCTCTCTTTTTGGGAAAAGAGAGATTGGATATCTAAACAAATTGAAAACATTAACACCTTTGATCTAGGTAGAAACACATAAAAACTGATTTTTTGGAAGAAGTAAGAGGGCTAAAACAAATAATATTCCGACTTTAAGCATCCTAAGATTTATTCTCTACACTTTTAATGTGTCTATACATCATGCATAAAAACTGATGTTGTTTAGTAAACAAATATGATTTTTCTTTAGTAACATTCACAGCATTTTTAAATTTACTAAAGTTAAAATGCAGCACAGATTCAATGAATTCAGTGATGAATATAAACACTTATTAAAATTAGTCAGCTATCGTCAAGTTGGCTTCATTTATGGCGACATATTTTTGTCGAAAAATTTTTTGGCGATATTTCGCTAAGTATCGCCAAGCTTGGTGAGAATTTGACGCTGGCGGATATGACTGTGTAGTTTCAAGCGTATGAGAGTAGCAACAATAGTTACAACAATTAAAGTAAATTTATGAAAAACCACGTTTTCAAAAGCTCATAAATAAAATCTGATTATGGAAAAATCAGCCACCCTAGAATTGCAAACTACTATATCTCAGCCATTTTTTAAGATAGAGGCAAAACAAAAAAAAAAATGCGCTGGAATCCTTGTATCAATTACTTAAGGGTTACTTTACTTTTCGGATTTCTAATTTTTTTGTAAATATATCTATATATTTAAAACGCTAAGCGATTTCTTTCGACAATCCGGGAGAACAAACTACTGCATCAAATTACATCATTCTTTTTTTTAATGAAAGATATTTGGACACAGATTTGTTATCGTGCATTCGTTTGTTCGAAAATTTAATTAATTAACCGTAATTTTCAATTAAACTTTTACGTCTGCTAATGACGTCATAATCGGATAACGCCTACTGTTCCGAAGCACAGTTTATTTTCTAAACTCTGTGGTTGAATAAAAGAGAAATAATAAGTATTAAAAGCACGCGGTTTTAAGGCCGAATTAGTTAATTTGCAAGTTAAATTTCGGTAAAAATACTTATCCGCGTGTTTTATAAGCGAATAAAAATTCATATTTATTGTGACGTCACGGGAATATTGTCCATTGGGTTTATTATATCATTATACATTATAACTTTGTTGATGCCATTTTTTCATTACAATTAAATACAAAATACATTTATATTTGTGTGCATGGTGTTTAAGCATTAATGTAAGGTATATGAAGTACGTGTGAAAAGTTTGCGCCGGGGAAAATGACGTTATGCTTAGCTTGAAGTGAATTTTAACATTGATAAAACTAAAGAGAAAAATGTATATGATTGTGTTAACATGACATAATTTTACTGATTTTTGCATTCATAATTATAAAGATTAGAATTGGAGCCGTCATTGATTTCTTCATCTTGATTGCATACCTTGATTACATGTTTGTTACCAATTGCTTTTTTTTTTTTTAAATTATAGGTAGAAGATTTCCTTTTTTAATAAAAAAAATCACAAAAGTAAAGGATTTCAGGAAATTTAAAGTTATTAAAAATAGTGTTATGGTAGAAAAAAATCTTGAAATAATTATTGTATTTTTAGCTAGAATAAACAATGTAAGACTAATATTTCATAGGAATTATTTTGGTAGATTTATTATAAGTTCATTTAACAGTTCCTTATTAGCGCAAAGTCCTATTTCTTTCACTGTGAATTTCTCTTTCGATGTCAAAAAATGTTTTTCCACTTTTGGACGCCAGCCAAAATACCGTGGCAATTTTTAGAAATGTACAACAGTTGTGACAACAAAGGCGCTATCGCTTTAGCTTTCATCGTTCTTACATCACTTCGAAATACTAAAAATTTCTATTTTTTACTACATTTTACAATTTCAATTCTTACATCATCAATTAGAAAAAAAATTAGCTTTCGATTGAAATTTATTTGAAAACTGACGATTAATTTAACGAATTTTTAAATAACTAGGGGGTTCAGCCCCCTACTCGCTAACGCTCGCCAACCCCCGGTGAATTGCAAGGCAATTCACATTGAGACCGCTACGCTGTCACAGCTCGCTTTGCTCTCTCGCCTCATTTTATTTTTCTAGTAATTCTAGCCGGAATAAATACTACAATAAATCATTTGAACATATGAAATTGACAATTTTTTTAATGTAAAAAAGTAATTGAAAAATGCATTTAGTTGATGCTACTAATGGACATATAAATAATTTAAGTACTATGAAAAGAGGATCTTGGAAACATAATTAGCACCTATAATATTGTACAGCACGGCTTAAATTCATTAAAAAAAAAAAAAAAAAAAAAAAAAAAAAAAAAAAAAAAAAAAAAAAACACTACGTGGTAGGAAGATAGTTTATCATCAATGAATGTTTAAATTTCGTTCAACATTTTATTATTCTAATTGATTATAGATTTCTGCAAAAGAAATTATTTTTACTTCAATAAAACGGCAACAGATGGCAGCAGGGCATTCTAGAAAGTTTATATTTTATTATCTCCGATTTTTTGTGTGAGTGAAATTCATAAATGAATTCTAAATGAATTCATTTGAAAAAAAAATGAATTCATTTGAAATTAACACTATTTCTCATAATTAAAATGAGGAATCATCTCAGACGCTTTGGATTACGTTCATATTATTTTATTTTTAATAATTGCTAGCTTCAGTTTCACTGCTCTGACACTTTCCGCCATATTGGAGGCGGGGCTAACACAATCTTGTCTGTTCATTGGTCTGAGCTCTGGAAACTACGATTGTTGCCAACGGTAAGGTAGAAATTCAGCCCTATTTCCGCGCCACGTAAGACAAATATATATATAGATTTTCAAGCATGAAAAGTTTTTCAATTCTATCTTATCAATGACCACCAGTTTACTTCAATAATGTAAAATAGCCCCTGGGAAAGTTGCCACAATTGAAAGTAGATTTCCCTAACCATCATAAAAAGTGAATAATAGTTTTTTTTTTTAAAGTGATAAATCATAAGATCAGATTATCCATAAGATAGAACATTTTGGCGCTAAACAAAAATCTGTCAGGGGAAAAAAAAAAAAAAAAAAAAAAAAAAGACTATTTTTAGTTTATATTGAAATAAAATTGATAAGGTGAATTCGTTGATGAATATGTTCCATCAGATATCAGGATATGCTCGGAATTGCATTTTTATATTTTTTTACATTTGCCAACTGTATAAGGGGAAAAATATCCCCGACTGTGATGGAAAAGGGATAATCATCCTGATTATGTCAAGGAACCGAAGAAACCATACAAATAAATTACACTTGAAAACATTAAAAATCTCCCTCATCTGCAGATAGATTTATTACTGTAAAAAACTTTTTAATCTTTGCATAAAAATTGATTAGCTTAAAACAATGGATGCGTTTTACAAGATATGGATTTGAAACGAACAATGATTAAAGAGAACATTTTAAAACTTTTAATTTAATCATTTTAAAACTTTTTTAACTGCGAATTTCGACGGTGCTTTTGGGCAGATGCAATGCACATGCGCATAGGAGCTCTTTCGGTTGCATTATCACAGGGGGGGGGGGAGATGTGTGCTTTATTTACTATGTTCTGTTATTTACTGAATATGATATGAACGTAGGAATATACTATTTGTATATACTTCATAGGTCCATGAATTTTTTTCTTGCCGTGGGGAATATGGTGGTAATGTCAAACTGATTTGCATTACACAGTTATTTACGGATTGTCTGTTTGGAGTTTGCATCGGAAATAGTACTGTATTTGACAGGGGAAAAAATTTAAATAAAATAATTGAAAGACTGTTTTATACGCGCCCCTTCATAAATAATAAAGAAGCTTATTTTACTGATATTGTTATAGTATTTTCTTGCGTCAAGTTTTGACGGGTTCCATCTAGTTTGAATTTAAAATCTTTAACAGACCGTCGGAAACAAGGATTCCGGAACATTTTTGTTTTGCCTCTATCTCAAACTAGTCAGATGCGTCAATACCAAAACTTTCTTCTAACTCACACAGGTTTCGTATACACTAAAACAAATCTCAACACCAATTTATATCAAGGTTTAACTGAATCTAAAGTTTTATTAAATTCCGTGCATTAGTTCTTGACATATGACTATCGCTAAAATCGTGTAAATTCTGAAAAATGCAGCATAGCAGCGCCACCTTTTGGGAGTTTTACACCAAAACCTAATCAACAACAACTTATGTCAACGTCTAACTGAATCTGAAATTTGATGAAATTCTGCATTATTTCTTGAGATAGAGCTATTCCGGAAATCGTGAAAAATGTAGTATAGCAGCGCCACCAAATTCTATCAGGGACTAACTGAATATAAAGTTTTATTAAATTCCGTGCATTAGTTCTTGAGATAGAGTGCCCACAAAATTTTTGTTACGTACATACAGACAGACAGACATTTTCCAAAAGCAGTCAAGTCGTGTTCAGGACCTTCTAAAACGTATAAATTCGTTGAAAAATGGAAGTCAAAAATTTTCATGAATCCAATACTTTCTTCTTGTAAAGGTACAAGAAAGTAAAAATGGCTGAGATATAGCAGTTTGAAATTCCAGGGTGGCTGATCTTTCTATAATCAAATTTTTTTTTTCTGAGGTTTACCGAACGTGGTTTCTCGCAAATTTATTTTAATATATTGTACTGTAACCACTGTTGCTACTCTCATACGCTTAAAACTACACAGTCATATCCGCCAGAGTCAAATTCTCGCCAAGTTTGGGCAATACTTGGCTAAATGTCGCCAAATTTGGCAACAAAAAATAGGTAGCCATACATGAAGCCAACTTGGCGATACCTGACTATTTTTTCAAAATTCCCATTCAAATGCAGTATTGACAAAAACTAGGAATCGAAAAATCGGGTTCCACACATTTTACTTTCGCGAATAAAATTAGCTGAATTCTTAAAAACGAAGATTAGGGAAGCTACCTTTTCTTCCCGGTATAAGACGGAAGGACTTTTTTTTTTTTTAGATTAAGGCTGTTGTATTTTTTTTTCTCTCGTGAAAAAAAAACGGCAGAAAACAAGCATACATTTATATAAAATATGATTACAAACTAACTTACATTTTAAAAGTAACAATCGTTTTACCATCTTCATTATTTATCCTTACTATTGATTCAGGAACACTTTCAAATGCGCTCTGAAAATAAAAAATAATTTTAAAAACAAACATAATAATAATAAATCAATAAGCAATGTACAGGCCTTTTTCCTTTTAAAAATCTTTTGTTAATATGAATGATTAAGTAAATAATAGAAAAGCGTTATTTACCGTAAATGTGACGTACAGATCACCTAAAAAACACACAAAAACCACATATAATGACGTTCCTCATTTATACATGATTGAAGGAACTGACTTAAAAATAGCTTACAACTGATATCATTGTATAAATGAGAACTCCTGTATTGTACAAGAGACTAAATGAACATTTTCAGAATACAGTCGAACCTGCTAAAGTGACCGCTTTTGAAAAATTTTACTCGTGCTCATAAAAAATAATATGAGAATTGTCCGGTAATGTGACCACCTGCCTATAGTGTAAAGTGATCAGATAGCCTGTCATTGTCAATGTTATTTGAACCTGTAAAATGTGACCATCCATTTTTCTGCTTGCCGAAAATTTACAAACTAAAAAACTAAATAAAGTGACCATTTTCTGAAATTTTTATTTTCATCCATAAAAAAGTGCAGAAATTTATCTCCTATAGTGATCACCTGTTTAATGTACAAAGTGACCAGATAATTTGAAATGAAATAGCAAAATCCTTAGCTTTTCATTTCTTTTTCTATACAAAAATCGGTATTTTGCTAAAATAAAAAAAAATATGGGCCGAATTCGAAAATTTTTTGAAACTCTGAAATACCAGCCCACTTTAAGCAAGGATGCATACTTTTCAGATCCAAAAATTTTATACTTTAAAAAAAATGTTATAGGGCCCCGAAATTTGGCAGTATAAAAATTTCAATCTTTTCGTGAGTAGGCTTAATGTCTGGAGTGAAAGCCAGGTGTTTCCGCTATAAAAAGCAAATCAATTAATTAAATATATATACATATATTTCAGCTTTTAATTATCCCATCATTACGAAAATTAGATATTTGGGTTCGTCGTTGAAAAATACGTATAGATGCGTAATTTTCAAACCGATAAGTGCAATATTAAAATAATAATAATAATAATAGAGCCGGAAATCTTTCGATTCATTATTTAATCGGCAGACGGTTGTCTCTTTCCCGCACCTGCGTTTCACTAGATAAAAATTAAAATTTTTTCGACTTAAAATTAAAAAAATTTAACTGATATCTCGAGTTTTTCTGGTGCGAATTTTTCGAAATTTGATTTTTGAAATCGCGATTTTTTTTTTACTCCCGTATCCCGAGTTTCGCGTGGATTGGGCTATTTCATCAATCTGTTTGAATAGGAATGCTTGCGCCTGCTACTCATTGGCTAACTTAGTCACGTATTAGTATTACTAGAGCTACTAAATATATAGAAGCCTTAAGTACTACGTTTATCTGAGGAGACAACTTGAAAATTGTTCGGGTTTGTTTTAAAAAAAGGTTCCTTTGTCATATGTTAATTCTAAGAATAAACCTGCACATGTTCTTTCATTGTACTGCTTACAAGATTTGTAACATTTAGTTGTATGAACTTGTAGTTTTCTTACTACTTTGGTAGTTTTTTCAAGTTTTTATTTTTAATGCAATTATCTTTCTTCTTAAAGTATGGTAAATAAAGAATCTAAATCTAAAATATCTAAACAGTACAAAGAGTTGTGTTTAAAAAATAAAATTGAAGTTATTAATTTTCTAAAAAATAATAGTCAAAAAGCAGCAGCTGAAAATTTTCAAATCAATAAAACATGTGTGAGGAATATTTTTAAAAGAAAATCGGAATATCTACAAAGATTTGAAGAAAATAAAAATGAGTCTGGGAGTCGGAAAATTAGAAATTTTTAAGTAAATCAAGCAAGTGTTGAATGGCTTAAAAAAATGCGTGCGATGAATGCTCGAGTTTTTGGACCTTTGCTACAAAAAGCAGCTTTAGAGTAAAAAAAAAAAAAAAAAAAAATTCAATGTAGAAAATTTAACTGCTTCTAACGGCTGGTTAGAATCGTTCAAGAAAAGAAATAACATTTCTCAGAAAATTTTGTGTGGAGAATCTTATGACGTTGATATGGAAACAGTAGATTCCTTTAAAAGACGGATTTCTGATTTGCTGTAATTTCAAGAATGAAGACATATGCAACGCTGATGAATATGGTTTCTTTTATCTGGCAATGCCAAACAAAACAGTAGCAATGGCTGGTCAGCAGGTGAATACACGTCATATGGGTTTGAGGAACGCATTGAATCATGATAAAAACCGATTATGGAAATATTGACATATTTTAACATTTTGAAGTTCTCTATACAACATTTTTAATTTTGAAATTGATTTTTCTACAAAAAAATTCTTAAAATCCCGGACAAAGCCGGCTACTTCAGTTAGTTTTATATAGAAATGAGCAGCTAATGTATAGATGTAGAAGCTATTACAAAAATACTAAATCACCAAATTACAATGAAAATATAAAATATGTTTTAACTAGAAATTTTTTGAAATTAACAAAATTAATAAAAAGCATGTGCAATTCAAAAATAAAACTTGATTCAAAAATAAAACTAATTTTAGAACAGCTGGTAAAAGAACAAATGAAATGTACAACAATACTCGCAGAATTTGTGGGCTGTGTGAACATATTTTATGAATATATTTTTAAACCACTAAAATGTATGAAACAGACAATTTTAACTCATACAGAATGAATTTTTTCTGTACTTTTTTTTTCTTCGCGTGATTGTGACTGGAGATGGCACTAATTACACGAAGAAACTCGAATGCTAATGTTAAATCTATGGGAGAAATCTTTATAGATTTCTGAATGAAGCATAGCTGATGTACTACATTTTAAAGAGCTTCCCTAAAACAATAGATCAAAATTTATACCCTTGTTTGCGATTAAAAGATGAATTGTCCATTGGAAACGGCATTATTTTGAGATGTTCACAAGTTTTCATTCCTCCAAAATTTAAGAAATTTGTAAGTGAATAGCTCGATTCAGCACGTCAAGGTACATCAGCCGTAAAGCCACTAGATCGTTCTTATGAATGGTGGCAAAAAATAAATAGCGATATTGAAACAAGAGTAAATAAGGGTTGCGCTGTCTGTCATCAAAACGCTTCAGCACCTCAAGCAAAGCAAGTTTCTTGGCGTGTACCAGAAGAAGCATGGGGCCAAATTCACATCGACCATGCAGATGCAGTTGTAGGATACTTCTTCAAGTGCAACCATAAAGGTATTGCAATGCCTATTTTCTCGTTTTGATATTTTAAGAAGCCTGGTCAGTGACAATGGGCCTGAATTTAGCATTGCCAAATTTGGTAAATTTTTGCCAGAAAATGGCACGAACCACATTAAAACAGGACAGTAACTTTCCACGCTCGAATGGGCTGGCAGAGCGAGCAGTCAAAACAAATGTGAAGAAAGGGACTGGAGGCACTTTCGCAGAGAATTTGTCGTGATTACTCCTCAGTTTTCGAATAATTCTATCAGCAAGTAATTGGATTTAAGTCATTGTATAGTTATTGATTGGAATAATTATCTCAGAGAAGTTTGTATATCTAACCTTCTAACATGAAAATCTGGAAAAATTGGAGAGTTAAAAACAATTGTAGATATTGATAAAAGTTTCTTGTAAAAAAAAAAAAAAAATTCAAGCCGGTTGAATACTTCTTTAGCAATGGTTGTTTGGAGAATTATTCTGAGAAACTGACGAATGTTTTATAGTAAAAGTTCCCAACAGAACTGATGGGAGAAATAAAAGAATATATAGAAGATGGCTCTATAATTTTTTCAGATATACTGACTTCAATAAAACTGACCAAATTAAATGCTTCAGGATTCGCAAAATCATTATAATTTTGTAGATCCAGATACTGGTGTACATACACAAAACATCGAACGCCTTTGGGACTCAGCTAAATGGTGAAATAAGAAACACCGACGAACAGCACCTCAACACTTAGATTCTTGCTTAACAGTGTTTATCTAATGCATAGAAAGGATGATTATTTTGTCACTATTTTGAATGGCATTAGAGATTTTTGGTTTTCGGATTAATTACTGCAAAATTTGACTTTTTTTCTTTTATGATTTCAAGGTTTAATGTAATGTTTATGAAATGATCATTAACATTTTTTTTTAATACAAATGAAATGTGCATTAAAAGATAGTTTCTTACTGCTTATATTAACTTTTTTATATGTATCATTAAATATGTAAAATAAAATATTTATGTTTCATCCATAAATGCAATATCTTAAAAAAAATTGTATTTTTGTTTAATTTAATAATTCTACATTTAAATTCTAAAACTAGTAAATCTTCATATCAAAGGCCACAATGTCAATTTTTCAAAACAGTTCATCTCGCTTCGCATAATATGACACCTTGAAATCCGCAGTTAATAATGTTAGATTATTTGTAAGTTTCTAAGCATATAAATTTTCTTAAAATTTCAGAAAATCTAATTTTTAAGAATGTCAAATTAGCCTGATTTTATTAAATTTCCCTTTCTGATATGCTAAAAAATTCAGTAACTAAGACAACTGTTAAATAAAAAAAATATGATTAAAAAGACATACATATTATTTCAAAATTGTAAAAATGATAAAGAAAAATCTTACACATATAATCTTAATATTTTTTTAGCATATGCACGAAATTCCATAAAATAATATAGAAAATCATGAAAGGCCAAGGAAATTATTGAAAAAATTTCAAACAGATTTGATTAACTTAAGACATAGCATAGCAAAAATTTAGCATTCATAATGTGATCCAATTATTCTAAACATTCTTTTGTAAAAAATCGTCTGAACAAATGCAATTTTATATCTGGTATGTCGATATATTAGTATGTTTGGTATATCGACATACCAGACATAAAATTTCATTCGTTCAGGCAATTTTGGGCAAAATAATGTTTAGAATAATTAGTATTACATTATGGATGCTAAATTTTTGCTATGGAATGTCTGTAAAAGTGTATGTAAAAGTCACTGTTTTCATTCTGCTAAAATATCATTGTGCAACTATGGCAGAAATATATTAGTTCTGTTTTTCAATAAACAAAGGATTTCAAACAGAAGAGAAATATCTCAGGGCTTCTTTATGTTACTAACAGTGATTGTGCAAAGGCTTCAAAATCAGAAAGAATATTTCGCTTTATATCGCATTATTATCAATTCAGTTTACTTTCAGTTTTTAAAGGATTGTAAAACATTGTAAGAAACTTGTGCCACATTCTTGTTTCTCAAATAACGAGAGTTTTTTTTTCTTTTTTTTTCTCCATTCTTGTATAAATAAAATTTTCACCATGAGGCTGAGCCCGAAGACTGGTATAAAAGTAGAGTCCAAGCTGGTTTCGGGCACGGACTGAGCCCGAGAGCTGAGATTATTTTTTTTCATCCAGATTACCACAATCGTAATGGGAATTAACATTTGTTTCAACGAATTTCCAGGTTTAGTTTAAATTTCCCTGATATTTCCAGGTTAACAAAATTCCCTGAGATTTCCATGTTTTCCAGGTTTTCCAGGTCTGTGACCACCCTGTCAGTGACAATGGGCCTGAGTTCAGCAATGCCGAATTTGGTAAATTTTTGCCATAAAGTGGCACGAACCCCATTAAAACAGTACAGTAACTTTCCACGCTCGAATGGGCTGGCAGAGCGAGCAGTCAAAACAACTCTGAAGAAAGTGACTGGGGGCACTTTCACAGAGAATTTGTCTCGATTACTCCTCAGTTTTCGAATAATTCTATCAGCAGCAATAGGTGTGTTTCCAGATGTTGCAACGTTGGAACGTGCTCTCCGAACACGGTTGGATCTGATTCGAGATGCTGAAAGCCAAGCACGTCAGAAGGACAGAGTTCAAGCAGGTCTGCTCAGGCACATTTTCAGAAGGCACTCCAGTTTAAGCATTTCATTTGGTCGGAGCTCACCATGGATTGTCAGTTAGAGTATTACGTCCAGTGGGAAAAGTGATGTGCAACATCAAGACACCCTTTGAGCAATTAGATACGCCATCTTGATCAACTGCAAAACAGACATGAGGGCATGACTAGTGAAGTTCATCCGAACTTGATGCACCGCGTCTTGATGCTCCACAAGCGGAACTTGCATTGGATCTAGGATCTACATACTGAGGAATGAAGAGCCCACGAACACCCCGAAACCCCCAGTGCTTTCCCGTCAGGCATAGAGAACAGTTTTTTAGACGTTCAAAACGTTTAAAAATAAAACCAGCACGTCTGAAGTTATAGATCGACTGTTACTTCGTTATTTTGAACTGTTTCTGTGTTAAGGACTGCAATTTTATTCTTTTGAATTGTTCCTATGTAAAGTACAACAATTTTTAGTCCTTAAAAAAAAAAAAAAAAAAAAAAAAAAAAAAACCTATTAAAATTGAGTGAAAAACAATGAAAGCAAAATCTTGGATATCTCAGAGTGCAAGATTTTGCAATTTAATAATTATTTAAATTAATTTAAATATATTTCATCATCACTAAAATGTAAATGTAAGCTTAAGAACATTTTTCAAAAGATTCTTAAAATATTTTACCATTATAGATGTTGATCCAGCATAATATGGCTTCTTTTTTTTTCTAGTACTAAAAAATAGGAAAATAACTATATTAATAAAAATCATATATACATGTGTTATAAAACACCCACATTTACCACATTTTAAGCATTACATAAAATAGATAAACAAAAAAAAAAGTTTTCCTCTTTTCTTTAAGAGATTTCTTATAATATCAATTTCTAACAAAGGAGGTTGTCCAATTTGTTTTTATAGATATCTATTTCAGGGGTGATTCTGATAAGGGGACCGCCAAACATGATGCGCACAGATTTTGATGATTTTAAAGTATGTTATAGGGGTCATACCCTTAACTATTCAGGTCAAAGGTTTCCTTCAAATGGGCTTTAGTTTTCGAGAAATTTCGGGTTAAAGTTCAGCATGCGTTTCAAATACCCATTAGTTCACGCGATTTTGAACAAGGTCTCCGTGTTGCAGAGCTGGCGCCCTCGATTTGAGAGCCGGTGATGAGGGTTCTGTCCTCGCCTGTGACTTTTACCTTTTTTTAATAAATTTTATATATTTGTCGCGTTGTAAGTTTTATGCAGAATTATGAATTCTGCTTTTTTGGATTTTTTGATATTTTCCTAATAAATTCCATTTACATTTTCGAATTTTTCGTAAAAATGTACTTTTTTTGTGCAGTTTTGAAATTAATATTTCTATTGACGAAATTCCAAACTAATTTATGTCTAGATTTTGTTTATTTTTTTATTATTATGGCGGGTCCCTTTCCGTGGTCCCGACCCGACTCCTTCGGTGGAGGAGGTGACCGGGAGCGGAACAGTGCGCGAGCGCTCCATGGTTTGCGTTCGTTGCGAGACGGGGACAGGAGACAACCGGTCTGGGTTCCTCATCGTGGTCCGCCAGTGAAAGGGATTTCCGGAAGCCGGGAGACGCCTATGATACTAGCCTGGCAAGCTAGGTGAGCCCTGGGTCTCCTCCCTCGTAAGCGCAGGTTCTCTGCGGCGCGAGGATAGGCCACTGATCGGAGTTCCTCCGTAGGTGGTGGAAAGAAATCCCGCACGACCAATCCCAGTGGGCTTTAGATACTGGGGAAAGGCCGGAGCAAATGCCAGCCGGATCTCTCCAAAACTTGACTAAAGAATTGACGGAGGCGGATCGAGCTCTGAAGAGCACATCGGTGGTGGCTCTGTAGTGCTCTGGGCGTCGGGAGATACGGCATGCAGCAACTATCTGCGACGTTCCAGCGGCAGAGATGAAACAGTCGTCCCAGACGACCCCACCGAATCCTCTGCAGCTAGAGCAGTTGTGAGTCGACCTCAACTCTGCGGGAAGCGCCCGACCCAGAGGGACGTTCACTTTCCAAAGGTAACCCGTCAGGTTACCGGGGACGAGACCGTACTTTCTGAGTGGGGATTCCCCAACGTGACCCGCAGACTACGAGGAAGCGGGCCGGAGGCTGCCGACTAACGCGGCATCGATCAGCCGAAACTCGAGACCTTGGTCCGAAACCCAGTCCGAGCACGTCTCTCGTGCAGCCAGGAATTTCCACACCTGGCGGGCGGACTAGTGGCATGCCTACTAATTTTCTCGTTACTAATCTCGATCGGGCCCGTCTCTTTGGCGCGCTCAGAGGCGTTTCCACGTCCTCTGGAGTCCGATAGTGGTTCTTTAGGATTCTTCCGTTTTTTGAGTGTAATTATATGTGGATGATCTCGTAGTTTTGGAGTTGTCGCTGGGTTACCGACTAGTTTCGCCTAGTCGGGTTCAACCTCGCGCCAGACTGCGTAGGGACGACCTATCCGAATCCCGTCTATGGGAAAGAACCGAATTTCCTCGTGGTTCTGGGTCGGATAGAGGCTTCTCCTGCTCTTTTTTAGTGCATAACATGTGAACCTCACGGCCGATGAGCCCAGTAGCTTGCTCTTCCATGCATGTCTATGATCGGAAGCCGTGGGAAAGCAAGAGCCGTCGGAGTAACTCGACATATGACCGAGGGACCGTTTCCCCCTATGGGGTTTCGCGAACGAGGCCGTCGGGGGTTCTCTGGCGGTTCATCAGGTGTGTGTTCCACGCGGAAGTTTCCCCAGAGCAGGGTTACTGCCGCAACGACCTATGGGGTCGATACCTGGTAAAATGGTCTAGGGTTCGCAGAGGGGCGGCCCATGACCGATCGCAGCGCCGGGCGAGACAAAGCCCTGGTGCGTTATAAGCCCTTTAGAGGCTGGGGCGCGATGGTCGGAAGCGTGCCGCGGGCTACCCCCGAGGGCTCCTGGCGGCGCAGGATAGTTTTACCCTTTATATTTTAATAACCGTTCTAAAATAATACTTTTTTTTAACTTTATGAAATTTTAAATGAATTTTATATATTTTTTTTATAATTCATACAAAATATTTTTATTTCAAATCTTTTAAAGGTATGTATGATTAGGTAATTCCAACAACATATCTTGAAAAGAGTAATAAAATATCAAAGCAATAACTCTTATATCCAAGTTTTAGCCAGTTATATATATATTTTTTTATGTTATTTAAATACATTTAACTGTAAAGTTCAAACTCAACATCATTTTTGATTTGCACAAATAAAAAATAATCTATTACAATTATTATTATTTTTTTCATTCTAACAAGTCGATGCCATACAGAAAAATTCAACTAGAAAAGAAAAATCGTTTGTTAATTACAATACATATAAAAGATATCCGAAAAAAAAATCGTCTGCAATGACTTTTACGGTAATATCAGAATAAATAAAATTTTCTTTTTATCCATTTCGTTTAGCTTTCTTTACAGACATTTACCACGTTTGAAATAATTTCTTTTTCAAATTTTATGCATTTTTTAATATATTTATCACAATTTAAGTATTTAAAGAATATATAATATGCTAATTTATACATTCTTCCAATATTGTTAAAACAATTTGCGTAAAGAATATATTTAAAGGCGACTTTTAATGCGGAATTTATTTAGAATATTTTTGCGATATGTATCACACAATTAGTTCCATATTTAATAAACTAAAAATGTCGATGTCGGTGATGATAAATATTTTTGTATTTCAGCAGTTAACATATTTCAATATATTTAGAACAAATCAAATATTAAAAGGTTGTATTATTTTGTTAATTTTTTCTTAATTATTTAAAATTTTTTAAATACAAAAAAAAAAAAAAAAAAAAAAAAAAAAAAAAAAAAAAAAAAGCATTATTTCTTAAATAGGTAAATAAATAAGTAAATATACATAAATGTAAACAATAATCATTTTAAAAAGACGAGATATCAAGACATAAATTAGTTTGGATGTTCGTCAACCGAAATATTAGAATAAAAATTGCACAAAAACTATAAATTTTCACGAAAAATTCGAAAATGTAAATAGAATTTATTAGGAAAATACCAAAAAGTTCAAAGATGCAGAATTCACAATTCTGCATAAAACTTACAACGCGACAAATATATAAAATTTATTAAAAAAAGGTAAAAGTCACAGGCGAGGACAGAACCCTCAGCTCCTGAACTCAAATTGAGAGCGCTAGCTCTGCACCACAGAGACCTTGTTCAAGATCTCGAACTAATGGGTATTTGAAATGAACGCTGAACTTTAACCCGAAATTTCTCGAAAACTAAAGCCTATTTGAAGGAAACCTTTGACCTGAATAATTAGGGGTATGACCCCTACAACATACTTTAAAATAATCAAAATCTGTGTGCATCATGTTTGGCGGTACCCTCGTGAAAAAAAAATTCTGAAATTCACAACAAATTTTCTGAAAGGTTACAACAAGGGGGGAAAGGGGAGGGGGAATTCACTCCCGTCACTAACTATGTGTTTTTTTCCGCACCCTTTTGACGATAGTTGCATTTTTCGCGTTTTTTTTTTTTTTTTTACAAAATTTGCGGTTTTTCCGCGATTTTTTGACGAAATTTGCGGTTTCTCCGCGATATTTTGACGAAATTTATCGTTTTTTCGCGATCCTTTGACGAAATTGGCGTTTTTTCGTGATCCTTTGACGAAATTTGTCGTTTTTTCGCGATCCTTTGATGAAATTTGTCGTATTTTCGCGATCCTTTGACGAAATTGCGTTTCTTCGCGATTCCTTGACGAAATTTGGCCAGCATAATATGGCTTCTTTTTTTTCTAGTACTAAAATATAGAAAAATAACTATATTAATAAAAATCATATATACATGTGTTATAAAACACCTACATTTACCACATTTTAAGCATTACATAAAATAGATAACAAATTTGCCGTTTTTCCACGCTCTTTTTACGAAATTTGTCGTTTTTTCACGATCTTTTGACGAAATTGGCGTTTTTTCACGATCTTTTGACGAAATTTGTCTTTTTCCGCGATTCTTTGACGAAATTTGCGATCTTTTTACGAAATTTGCCGTTTTTCGCGATTCTTTGACGAAATTGCGTTTTTTCGCGATTCTTTGACAAAATTCGGCGTTTTTTGCGGTCATTTGACGAAATTTGTCGTTTTTTGCGATCTTTTGACGAAATTTGCTGTTTTTTCGCGATCTTTTGACGAAATTTGCGTTTTTTAGGCGATTTTTTGACGAAATTCATTTTTTGGCAATTCCTTGACGAAATTCACGTTTTTTTCGTAATCCTTGGACGAATTTCGCGTTTTTTCTCGATCCTTTGACGAAATTTGCGTTTTCCCGCGATCCTTTAACGAAATTGGCGATTTCTCTTCGAACGATTGACAAAATCGTTTTTTTTTTTTCGGCGACCATTTGTCGAAATAAACGATATATTTTATGTCCGAATTTTCGGATTTATGACATATTTTTTTGTAATTTTCGGAAATGACTGCCTTAATTTTTTCGGAAAATTCGGAACAGAATCACCCTTGATCTATTTAATGCATATCCATACATAACTTTTGAAACGATAATAAGATTTTCATAATTATATTTTTGTTGGAAAAGATTCGTTCTGGCGGTGGCCCTGTTTTGATTTCATTATGATTCATTACAGAATATTTATTTATCCCTTAATTATTATAGGCATCATTGGGTTGGGTTGGGTTGATTATTGACGGCCAATTATCTACACATGGGATATAGGCCCGGGGGGAGTGCCCTCCGTGGGGGTCTTTCTAAGGGAACCTAATCCGTATTTACGCATGGATAAATCCACGGCTCGAAGAAAACCACGAAAACTCCGAACGATTAGGCCGACGGGCGCGATTGGGATCGAACCCAGCACCTCCCGTCTACCAGCTTCGAGAGCACAACCTCTCAGCCACTGGTGGGGCAGGCATCATTGGGACAGAGAGATTCAACAGCCACAGACGACTCACGACGGACACTAGATGCCATATATATGTTGAGGGAAAATGATTCCCAGCCAAAGCTAAGTAGTAAAAGATAGATACTATTTTGTTATATTATGATTTATAACTTCCTAACACGAACAAGTTAGTGGGGTATGAGGTCTCGATTAATTTTTTTTTTTTTTTCATTCTTTTCTGCTTAGGAGAGAGTGTCATGACTGAGCAGACGACCTATTCCTTGGATATGTTCCTTGCTCTGAGCTCTATAGAAACTGAGTTTGGAATCCTTGCTTTTTATTAGATATAGTTTATTGGCTAACACACTAAATGATAATGATATATACTTTCACAAGCTAAACTGTTACCATTAAAATATCGCAGAAAAAATTACACGTCAAATCACATTTTTTTTATTTTTATCATGCATATATGAAGATTGAATTATTATATTATCTCCTAATAATAGAAATGAAGGAAAAAAGAAATTTGGCTGAAAAGATCTGTTAAAGGCTACTTTACTCACGCGAAGGCATTCGCACGCTAATGTTAATCCTATGAGAGTGCATTTAAAATATCTCGTTTGCATTTCAATAATTTAAATTTTTTATTCATTGGATAGTTGAAGTCGATCTCGACAAAGGCCCTTTTTAACCGACTCAAAAAAGGAGAAGGTTATCATTTCGACGTTTTTTACTTTTTCGATCTTGGGTGCTTTTAGTAAACCGGTCTTTAAAGTAAAAGTGTCTTCATTAAAAAAGGCAACCAAAATTGGAAAGTAATATATTAAATGTAAAAAAACCAAAAAAAAAAAAAAAAAAAAAAAAAAAAACATGCTTTTATAAATACATTCACAAAAGAGTCAACTTATTTTATAAAGCACAAATGTGTGCGTCGCTCAATGCGGACGTCACAATGAGGCGGGCAACTGCGTGGTTAACATGGATGAATGTTGCAACAACGGAGCTATTTTTTCAATTAATATTAAACAAACGTAATGTTATTTCTGTGGGGGAAAATGCAAGTTTTGGGCCGACGTTGCCACCCAGCCCGCCCCCCCCCCTTAGGAATCGAATTTTAAAAAAAATCAATGTCCAATTCATATGTATTGATTAGATACATTCCAAACTTCAAAGCTCTATGTCAACAAGAAGTGGGTGAAAAATGAGTAACATGATTTGACTGCCACATACATACAGAAGTGTAAGTTAAAAGAAAGCATGTAAAAAAAAGGGCCTTTGTAGAAATTGACCACAGCTATCCAATGGGAAAAAAAATGAAAATACTGACATTTTTTTTAAATTAAATTTTAAATTAATTTACAGCAGTGAAATTACGCCATTATTGAATATTAAACATGTGAAGTTATTTTTCAAATTGCTCACAAAGCGTAAAATCGACAGAGTGAAAAAATGTCCAGGCCGGGGATCGAACCCGGATGCTTTGGAATAACGCTCCAATAACGTTATTCCAAAAGCAATTTGAAAAATAACTTCACATGTTTAATATACTGAAATGCAAACGATATTTTAAATGAAAGCTTCCACAGGATTAACATTAGCATGCGAGTGTCTTCGCGTGAGTGAAGTAGTCCCTTAAGTTTAAAATTCTAACTGTTTTCGGGATTTTTTAAGAGAATTTTTAAATATCTGCTGTTTTCTATATACAGTAAAACCTGTCGATAGCGGAATTCAGTTCAAAATGGTTGGTTGGTTGATTTTATGACGGCCAATTATCAACACGAGGGATATAGGCCCTGGGGGGAGTGCCCTCCGTGGCAGTTTAAAATGGAAACATGTCATGTTTTCGACAGAAAGAATTACCAAGTTATCTCCTAAGATAGAAATCAGTCTAAAATGGAAATTTTTTTTCCCAGTTATTAGAGATTCTATTTTCACAGGTTTTACTATATTTTCCAGAATTTTTAAATTTCTTGAGTTTTTGTTTTACTACACTGCAAAAAAAAAAAAAAAAAAAAAAAAAAAAAAAAAAAAATTGTTGATTTTACGGTATCAGCTGGAATGCCCGTGTTATACCGTAAAATGAACATTTTTTTTTTTTTTTGTGCAGTGTAGTGGCATGGGTTGGGTTGGGTTGATTATTGACGGCCAATTATCTACACTAGGGATATAGGCCCGGGGGGAGTGCCCTTCGTGGGGGTCTTTCTAAGGGAACCTAATCCGTATTTACGCATGGATAAATCCACGGCTCGAAGAAAACCACGAAAACTCCGAACGACTAGGCCGACGGGCGCGATTGGGATTGAACCCAGCACCTCCCGTCTACCAGCTTCGAGAGCACAACCTCTCGTGTAGTGGCATGGAAACCTGTAAAAATAATGAAAAAAAATTCTATATAATTTAAAGCAATAGTGTTTTTTTTTTCACTAAATATTTCTCAAACATGAGTGTGATGTGAATACAGTTTAAAAAATTATTATTTAACAGGATTTCACATCTCCTCTTCGTTAGCTTTGATAGCCATCATGCATAACTGTCAAAAACGAAACATATCAAGAATATTTATTTATTTATTTTTGTTCCCAAACATGTTAATATGAACACTTACATTTTTTTCACTTTTTTTTGTTTTCTTTCTTTTTTCTTTTCACAACTTTTAGAATTAGGTTCTGAAATCTAAAGAAGAAAATTACATCATGAGCAAATATAGTTTATTTTGAAGTATAATATATTAAACAAAATAAAACAAGTTGGAAATTGTACGTCAAACGTTACAAACGAGGTGCGTTCGTACGCACGTTTTAGAATTAAATTCATGATATCCCGTGCGTAGAACGGGTTAAACAGCTAGTTAAGTATATATTTTATGACACTGTTCATACAAATATCTTAACTAGTTATATAAATATTCAGATATATATGTATCAGCTAGTTATATAAATATTCAGATCTTGATGATTTTTAATTCTGTGAAATGAATTATATCGTCTGCAGATTAATTTCTGTCATAAGATAAGTATCTCGGTCGCTTGACAATTAAACTTCGGAAGCTCCTATAACAAAAAAGCACCGATTTAAAAAAAAAATCAAATTTCTTAATAAATATTTTTATTAATATCTCCTAAAGTTTTGATTCGATTTTAATAAAATTTGAAATGTCTCGACAAAATTCTGCAAAGATAATATATTTTAAATTGCAAACCATTTGGTTGGGTAGTTTTTGAGTTGTTATATGCGGACAGACAGACAGACGGACAGACAGACGGACAGACGGACGGACAGACGGACGGACCAAACGACGACTATAGGTGCTACGTATTTATATAATTACGAACGCACCTAAAAAATCAAGGAATAAAATTACATACATTTGTACATAAAATATTTACTTTCTAATATTGTTTAAAATTTTTCAAATTAAACTAGGGGGCCTACCCCCTGCGAGCTGCGCTCGCCAACCCCCGCTCAAACTTCGAGGCCTCTAAAAGCATGACAGCGTGCTTTGTTTTAACGTTTAATGGGGCATTTTTTGATTACCATGGCCTCATACACAGCTGCTGCGACAACTGACGACTGATTTTGGGATTGATAAGTAAAATCAATTACAACTTGAAAACCAGCTTGTATAAAATGGTTAGGTTTAAATTGTGGCTACCTCTCGGACTTTTATAACAACGATCTGTATTCTATTATTTCTTTTGCGTTTAAGGATGAGAAAAATTCCATATTCTTGTGACTAACATTAAGAACCACGGTATTGAAAATTACTATGTTATACACATTTTCAGTAACAGCTTTTAATTTTCTTTCTATTTTAGTGCACCATCATGCATATTTTCATGTTATTTTAAATATGTAAATTATTTATTTTAATTAATATGTATATACGAATTTTCTAATAATTATTTATCATACAAAATTAATTAAATATTTTGTGCATGCATGTCTGCATTTATTTGGCATCAATTGATGAGATGTATAAACAAACTTGCTATCCGCGATAATTTTACACCATGTTATGTCACTTGAATATTGTCCATAAGAAAATCGGGTACTTTTCCAGTATAATATCCTTTGCATTTAGGTTTGGCTTAATTCGAATTTCGAAAAGGGATAGATTCGTTAATATACATAGATTTGTTGCCAAAAGTTATGAAAACAAACCCAATGAACTTTTGGTGCTTTTCTATTATAGGGGTCTTGACGCTTTTTTAAAAAGCTTGGCGCAATTCGGGCATCAGAAAGTGAGATTTGGTGCCAAATGACATAAACAGCCATGGAAACAAATTCGACGATTTTTTTGTTTATATGCGTATTTTAATTATACGTATATTATTATTGTTTTTTCTATACAAATTACTTCTGATTACATATAAAATACATTAGTAGTAAAATACATCCCATACAATAATGGATAAATGACATTTTACGCTAAACAAATTGTATAAATATTTTTTTGCTCATTTCTTTTGCGTTTACATAAATGACGTCATTTGGACGAATTTATTCAAAATATTTTCAGTTTATGAATTAAATTAAATGCTGACAGACGATTGAATCCTGTCGATAGAAATGTGATTTTTTTTTCAAATTTTCCTGAAAAACATAATTTAATCACAATCTTGTCTTCATTATCGATTGAAATAAAGATAAATTCAATTTCAATTTGAAAATGACGAATAAAAAGAAATCAATAATCCCTATCGGGATCCTTTTCAATTTTTTTCCCTTTTTTGTCCCAAAAAAACTGAGTAATTAGTTGCCATCATTACAGAAATGTCATTAAAATTAGAAAAAAATTAATATCTCGAAAAGTAATTCCAATTTCAAAATTCTATCACCAGTTTTGACATCCGCGGTTTTTTTTATGGACAATTGGTATTAATTTCACCATCAAGCGTTTAATATTTTATTAAAAATAGCCCTGAAACATAATCAGTCGTTTAATCAGTTGTTTCAGAAAATCGTTTCAAAAATTCGTTTCATAAAATCGTTTCATTAGGATTTTATATATATAGGGTAGATATATTTTTCAACCAATTTCTTTTCGGTAAGGAATATATATATGTTTTTCAGATTTAAATCACAAAACAGAAAGCATTAGACAAAATGTGGTACACTAGATTAATTTTAACACAATTATTCAAACTGGTAAAGAAATAATATGAGTTGTATTTTTCCAACCTGGCCAGTAGGAAAATTACAACTCATATGATTTCTTTACCAATTTGAATAATTGTGTTAAAATTAATCTAGTGTAATCACGTATCCAGCGTTTACTGGAGTTCCATTACCAGCGATCTATTCTGTGATTCAAATATCAGACCAGCAGAGACTTGTATAAAACCAGAAACTTTCTGCGCACATAAATATCGGGTCAAAAACTTTCTGCAAATTAATTTAATGTTTAATAAAATTACATGTTATATTATTTTGACGATATGAATTAAAAACAATAGTTTAAAATAATTACCATTTAAATTTAAAATTAATTAATATTAATTAAAGAATAATTATTTTGGTTAAAAAAAATAATAAAGCTAAAAATCCATGATAGTAAGAGCTGAAGTCTTATCAAATATTTTGTCAATGCATTTAGAAACTGCCCAATCCTTAATATTTTTGCAAGCGTCTGTAATGTCACAACGAAGCTTTGCATCTTTAACTATCTGAATGCTTTTTGTGCGCAAACAGTAAATAAATCGTACATAAAATTGGGGAATATATTTTTTTATTTTTTAATATCTTAATTTTTTTTTTCTGCAAAGGTCCGAATTATGCAGAAAATTTTCCGCGCACGCCGTGCGTCTATATTATATGCAAGTCTGCGAGACCAGACGCTATGATCAATAAGGTTAACTGGATGAATTATGCCCTCTAGATTCGACCGGGATATCTCAGTTCAGCCACGAGATCACTGGTTCGAATCCTGGCCCGGCCATTTTTCGTCCAGTTGGAAAATTTCAACTCATAAAATGTGGTACTTCTTTGTTATAGGGGCCTTGGCGCGATACAGAACTAGTCGGATATTCCAATCCCCAAACTGTCTTCTATCTCATACATGTTAATATTTCAAAAAGCGTAATTTTTACTTTCTTGTATCCACTTTACAAGAAGAAAATATTGGATTCATGAAAATTTTCGACTTCCGGTTTTAGAAGGTCCTGAACACGATTTGACTGTTTTTAGAAAATGTCTGTCTGTGAGTCTATGACTCTGTCTGTCTGTATGTGACAAAAATTTTGTGGGCGCTCTATCTCCAGAACTAATGCACGAAATTTTATAAAACTTTATATTCAGTTAGTCTCTGATATAAATTGGTGCTGATTAGTTTTTGGTGAAAATCGCCCAATAAGTGGCGCTGCTATACTACATTTTTCGCGATTTCCGCAATAGCTGTATTTCAAGAACTATTGCACTTATTTTCATCAAACCAGATTAATTTAGACCTTGACATAAATAGACGCTGATTATTACGTTTTGGTGTAGATATCCCAACAGATGGCGCTGCTATACCACTTTTTTCATGATTTTTACGATAGCTATATTTCAAAAACTAATGCACAGAATTTCATCAAACTTTATATTCTGTTAGACCTTGACATAAATAGTAGCTGCTTACGTTTTGGAGTAAAAAGCCCAACAGTTGGCGTTGATATGTGACTTTTTTCATTATTATCACGATAACTATATCTCAAGAACTAATGCACGGATTTTTATCAAACTTCAGATTCAGTTAGACGTTGACATAAGTTGTTGTTGATTAGGTTTTGGTCTAAATCTCCCAACAGGTTGCGCTGCTGTTCTAAATTTTGCAGGATTTACATGATTTTAGCAATAGTCATATCTGAAGACGAAATGCACGGAATTTAATAAAATTTTAGATTCAGTTAGACCTTCATATAAATTGATGCTGATTCTAAGTGTATGCGAAACCTGTGTGAGATAGAAGAAAGTTTTGGGATTGGCACATCCGACTACTTTAAATTCACTTTAGAATCCGAAAATTGCAGCATTGAAGCGCCACCTGCTATATGATTTACACGAAAACCTAATCAGAACAACTTATGTCAACGTCAAATTGCTCAAAATGCAAAGAAACAAAATATCACAGATCCATTGAGAATTTTCATGCCTGGATATAAGTTAAATAAAGAATCATGTAACTTACATTTGGTCCTCTACTTTGTTTTTTCTCCAGTTCTTGGAGTCTTCTTTTTTCTTGAATACGTTCCGATCTTCTTAAAACTCGGGGCTGTAAAACAGACAGAACTTGTTTTGCAACCTACTCTACTAAAATATATACATCATGCATGAATTTTATCAATCAAAAAAGTTCTAAGTTTTATAAGATGCATAATCAGTGTTGAATTCAGGGGGTGGCCTGGTGGGGACCCCCCCCCCCCGAAGCATTAAAATGTCCTCCCCCCGGAAGATTTGAGATTATATGCTTTTAATAGTTAAAAAGTGCAACCCCCCCCCCCCGGAGAAAAGTCTCTGAATTCAACACTGTGCATAATGTTCAGTAAAGATTATAATTGCTATACTACTTATAGTAATACAGGGTGTTTCAAAAAGAATCACCCGATTTGAAATGCGCATATTATGAAAAATATTGAACATAGACACTTAAGATTAATTTTATATTACATGACTAATCATGAAGTGTATTTACAAACCAAAATAAAGGTGTTCATCTTTCGTCTGACATGCGGGGACGGCTAGGAGATTTCCCTTTAAACGCAGACAACCCGTGTCTTGGAATTGTTTATACCATCGCCTAATGTTCTGAGCGGTAGGAAGCTCAACACCATGGTATTGTCGACGAAAATCACGCTGAACAGTTGTTATGAACTCATACTTCGCGAAGAGTAGAACACAACACGATTTTTGTTGTGCACTCGACATCTTGACAGACACTGAAGTGCTAGGATCAGGGTCGGCAAACCTTTTCTTCTCCGCGTGCCAAATATTTCCAAAAATATATTTTATGGGACCACGGCGTGCCAACGACTAAAAATGTAATGGATCAAATAATGATGGATCAAAACTACTTAAAATGTTGTTTTTAGGATTAAACAAATAATAGTTAAAATTTGCAATTGTTAAAATATGGTTAGTAAATTTTAGAAAAATTGTCAAAATGGCAAACACGAGTAGCTTCTTTAAATATATACAGAATTGAATTACAAGTTGTCATAATTTTACCATCGACAATTTTACTTAAAATGCCTGACAACCTTTCCTTTTCGATAATCATTAATTTTTTCTTAATTTGAAAAAACAATTTGCATTTCAGTTCCTTCAATCTACATAACAACCAACCGCACCAATCTAATTGAGACAAACTCAGCCAGTCTAAATTTGTGCAGTTTCACTATATTTTGATTCAGAATCTATTGTTCATTCGGCTTCGTGCCGAAAATTATTTGTTGCGTGCCACGTATGGTACGCGTGCCATAGGTTCGCCGTCCCTGTGCTAGGTGAACGAAGAGCGTTAGTGCTACCTGACGGCAATTGCGTGAAACCCGAGATTTCCTTTTTTCTACACATACATTATTCAATCAAAATAAATAAATAAATGAAAATCGGACGATTCTTTTTGAAACACCCTGTACATTATTTTCAACTTAATTATTTAAAAAAAAAAAAAATGAGATGATATTATTCAAGTAATACATTTTAACTACCATATCTGTAAGATGATAGTTTAAGACATATACGGTTTAAAATGACAAGAATGACAACAAACAATTTTTTCACGTTCTTTAACACGTGGTCTTCTGTCATTGTACCTTAGGAAGCAGTCGCCAAAATGTTTCGAGATAAACGTGATTAAGTTATATTAATTTATAATAGTAATAAACTGTAAAGAAACATAACAAATATAATTACTTCATAACTAAGTCATTATGATATGAAATCTGTTTAATGCGTTTTGATTAGGATAGCTTAATAAAAAGTCACTTTATACAGCATAAATGGATGGAAAAATCTTCGAAACTGTTTTGTTATTTTCTTTTATGTACTATAGTATACATGTAATTTACAGTTAATAAATCAGACAAAAACTAACAAAAAGCTATAATTGTTAATAAAGTAAATTGCATAATAAACGTGTAAACCACGATAAAAAGGAATCAAATAACTTCCTTATAAGACTAATTTCACGTCTCAATAATAATAATAATAATAATGTGGAATTCAGACATTTTTGAATGGGAGGGGTTTAGTATCAGGGGATCTTCGGCAGCGTACACCTTCACCTTATATTTTTTTTAACGAAAATCTATCCAAATGAACATAGAGTTGGGGGATCCCGCTGACTTCAAGGGCATACCCGGGGCTGCTATGCATGCTCCGGAACTGTTTTTCAAATGAACCCCAATTTTTTATGATTATATATTTTTAAACAAAGATCTTTCCAAATGAACCTAGTGTTGGGAGATCCACTGAGCACATGCATTCTCTGTCAGAAGAGATTCGTCATGTCGTCGTTTTTTACGCTGATTCCTAGCTTTTTGCCTTAAAGCTAAATCATGTTCACGTTCTTTTCCACCAGTAAGTATACGTTTTCTCAGCATTTTTTATAATAGGACTAATACATTCCATAAATTATTTTTAAACGGCAAAAATATTCAAAATAATACTAATAGTAATTATTTATTAATAGTAAATATGTTTCATTTGGTTCGATTTTCAACCTTCGAATTCGAATAACACTTTATATAACGAATTTAACAATTAATTTTATTTGTTTACAATTCTTTTGTTGCCACTTTACAAAAAAAATCATAATATAATTCTTTTAAAATGCGTAAGTATGATCTGCGTAAATGATTTCACATAATAAGAATAAATTGTGTATTTGAATTCTTAATACTGAAAAATACTTTTATAATTGAATGTAAATAATTGAATTAAATGGTTTTGTTTTAAATAATTCGATAAGAAAATAATATTGTCAGAATCTACAGATCATATTTTATTTCTATCAAGTCCAAAAATATTTCTTTCCTTAATTAAATTTAAAAAACAGTTTTTGAGATATTTTGGCGGATTTATTTAATTAATCATGATTCTATCTATAATTACTAACTCCATGATTTATTTTTTCTTTTGAAGATATACGCGTTTCATTTTTTATTTGCAAAAATGCGTCCGTAATGAAAAAACATGTACAATAAATTAATTAAAATCATAAATTTTTTAAGGTTATTCTGTAAAAAAAATAATATTGTGCAAATCTACAGATCATAATTTTTTTTAATATTTAATTTCAAGTCAAAATACTGAATAGTTTTTTTTGTAAAGTGTACGGCAAAATATAATTTGTGTACCCTAGTAGAAGATTCGCTTCGGTCATCCTAATTAATATTAAACATAAATATCCTACCGTATTATCCAAAATATTCGACTCTTCAGTGACAAAGACTTGTTCGATAACAATTTCTGTTGCCACAGCAAGTGGAACGACCTAAAGAATCAAAGATAAATAAATTAAACAAGAATTTGACAATTTAAAAATATTAGAACATATATAAATCCTAATATTAGCAAGCTTTAGTTACTGTATTATGCAGACGCAGGGTTCTGATAACGCAAAATAAATAAATAAATTTATTTCCAACTATAACAAGAACGAAAAATCATGCGTCAAGCATAGATTATGTAGCACTTTCCAACGCTTCCAAAATAATTTTACAAATCATACCGTTTAATAAGCTAAAAGATAACTTCTAAGTAAACAATTTGGAAAACGCATAACATATTTAAAAACATAATTTCAGGAATTTCCAACATATACAGTATTCTGAAAAATATCCGAATACTTTTATTCAGCCCTGTATGGGATCTATAGAATTGTATATATACTACATAGGATGCTAAATTTTAGTTCAGTTAGGAAACGCGTAGCACAGTTTAAAATTCTCCGTCTGGAGTTTGTCAATAAACAGAAATGTGTTCCCGAACTTTTGTGCTGCCCTGTATAGGATCTACAGAATTTATACACATCACGTAATAGACAAAAAGCAAGTTAACATTAAAATCGCGTTCAGTAACTTAAAACGCACTTCCAGGAATTATTGTTAACAGACAGTAGATAATTCTTTTGCGTGTCCCTGTAAATGAACGATGACTGCTATACACACACTATTCCGTAGTAAGTCTCTTGTAATGCACCTTAGTGATCTATATAAATTTCAATGCGTTTAAAATAGTGAAACATTATTTAAATAAACCGCAGACGATTTTTCTCCATAGACGTAATGTAACGGAATTATTTTGACTGTCCCTGTAAAGTAACTATAAGTGCTATGCACACCACCCTGTTCCATATTAAGCTTCTTCTAATGCACCTTAGTGATATATATAAATTTCAATGCGTTTAAAATAGTGAAACATTATTTAAATAAACCGCAAATGATTTTCCCCCATAGACCGCAATGTAACGGAATTCTTTTGAGTGTCCCTGTAAAAAAACTATAAGTGCTACACACTTCCGTTGAAATAGGGAACATGCTATAGATAACGACAATAACATATAAAAATTGCAGAGCAATCCGAGCATATTTACGGGAGTTAGAGCACGGCCAGACGGCCAGACAAACCGAAGTCATAAGCACTTTTCAACTAGGTTGGAAAGTGCTAATAAAGAAGGAAGTTTGTATGTGTGTGTTTCTCGGTTGTGTTCTGAAGAGACCGATGCAGAGCTACAAAATTTTGTAGGAAGGTACCTCTATGCATGCAGTTTAGCACCTCGAAACCAGATTTTGGAATTTTTGAATAGAATTTTTTTAATTAAATTTTTTATGCGATTTTTAGTGTTTTTTCACGTATGCGTTGCGATTTTTTCACATTAGTGACGGGAATCCGGTTCCAATCTTTTAGCCCAATATAGTAAATTTTGTCCTCTTTTCAATAAAGTTGATGCGAAATTCGTACAGCTTTTTGGCGAATTTTTTCCTTCGACACTAAGAAATTTTGTTAGAATGCTTGGTTGGTTCGGTGGTTACTTCCATTTCAGCCTCAGATACGCTCAGAATCGTCATTTTGTTTTCTCTTTTTAGCGTGGGGAAAGTTGATAATTCTTTACAGATAAGAAATCATGATTTTAAAAATGATATTTTTAGTGTTTTTTGACGTTTCGCTGGGATTTACCCACATTAGTAACCGGAATCCTGTTCCAGTCTTTTAGCCCAATGTAGTAAATTTTATCTTCTTTTCAATAAAATTTATGCGAAATTCGTACAGCGATTTTTGATTTTTGGGCGAATTTTTTCCTTTGACACTAAGCAATTTTGTCCAGAATGCTTGATTGGTTACACTGTTAAAAATCTTCAGCTTTTGCAGCAGACACAAACCACCGCTTTTAGAGAAAATGGTTACTTTACTATATTATGAAGCATTTTCAAAGGTCAAAATAAAGATATTCTATAAAAGCGGTGGAGTGACTATGCAGCAAAAGCTGAAGATTTTTAACAGTGTAAATGGTTGCTTCCATTTCAGCCTCAGATACGCTCAGAATCATCATTTTTTAAACTCTTTTAGCTTGGAGAAAGTTGATAATTCTTTACAGATAAAAATTATAATTGTAAAAGGTAAGAGCGGATTATTTATCATCCCGATTTTTTTATTAGATTTTTTTTCTTTTAATGCCATTTTTTATGCGTTTTTTAACATTTTTTGCAGCGTTTATTGTTTCAAATGGCGTCACAAATCGCCCACTACAAGTCAAACACAGTTGTAGGGCAGTTGTGATTGGTAGCTGATAGAATTGTAGGCACAGATGGAAGTCAAGCGTGATTGGCAGATGAAAAAGTCAGCTGATTGCAATTCGAACAGCGAGTTCTGAATTTTTGCGATTTATTTTATGCGATTGTTAGAGTTTTTTCATGTATACGTCATTTATGTATTTGATTTCAGAAATTAATAACGATAACTTACTGTTTTTGTATGTAAAAAAAAAAAGTCATTTTGTTTCTGTTTCAAAAGTTAATGATAATTCCCAATTTTTTAACGTAATTTGCTTAATTCTGGCACAGGCTTGGTCCTATAAAAGACTTCTCAATATAAAAGTTTTAGATAATATAAAGAGGATTTATAATAAATTTAAGGGGATTTGATATCTTGTGAATTGACGAAGTTATGAATTTTTTCTTCTAAAACTCCCCTTTTTCGCCCTCCTTGGGGCCATTTTGAATGATATCAAAAATCTGTCATACATAAATTTTCGGCCTTTTTCCTAGAACTAATAACTTTAAACGGATTCGATACGCATCATAATTAAGAAGCTGTGGGTTTTTTTCTGTTTTCACAAAAATCCCCTCCCTCTTAGTTCGATTTTGCCCATTAACGAACTTGACCGAGATTTTATGTATCAGTTTGGAAGAGATTTGTGCAGAATTATTGCAGTTATCGTGGCCATAAAAAAGTGACTTAGATATAAATAGATAGATAGATAAAGTTTTGAACTGGGGGTGGTTTTGGGTTCTGGGAGTCATAATCGGCGCAGATCTGCAAAGTTTTTTGAAAAATTCCAACTTAGGGGAGAATGTAATAGGTAGTATTTCTTACGAAATCTACCTAAAATGATACCAACACACATAAGCAAAATATTCACAAATGTCTAACGGATATCATTAGTACGACGAAAATTAGTCGGATGTGCCAATCCCAAAACTTTCTTCAATCTCATACAAGTTTCACATACACCAAACACGAAGCAGCACCAATTTATGTCAAGGTCTAACTGAATCTAAAGTTTTATTAAATTCCGTGCATTAGTTCTTGAGATATGACTATCGCTAAAATCGTGCAAATTCTTAAAAATGCAGCATAGCAGAGCGATCTGTTGGGATATTTACGCCAAAATCTAATCAACAACTTATGTCAGCGTCTAACTGAATCTGAAGTTTGATGAAATTCTGTGCATTAGTTCTTGAGATATAGCTATATTGAAAATCATGCAAAAAGTAACATAGCAGCGCCACCTGTTAGGATATCTACACCAAAACGTAGCCAGCATCTATTTATGTCAAGGTCTAACAGAATCTGAAGTTTGATGAAATTCTGTGTATTAGTTCCTGAGATATAGATATCATAAAAATCGTGAAAAATGTAGCATAGCAGAGTCACCTGTTGCGCGATTTACCACCAAAAACTAATCGGCACCAATCTATATCAGGGACTAACTAAACTGAATCTAAAGTTTTATTAAATTCTGTGCATTTGTTCTTTAGATCAGTGGACCCGTGCGAGGATTACTACTGCAGTCTAATTTTTTATAGAAATTTCTAGTATTTTTTTAAATGCAGATTTAAACTTCTAAAGAAAAATTAGGATAAATATATCTGCAAACAACATTAGTCGAGCCAGAATATCATCTCATTTATTCAATCAAAGTAACAGTAAAAGATACTGAACAAAATTTAGCTTCAATCGATCGATGGTGTAAACATTTCAATTTCGCTGTGCGTTTTGTAAATACATAGAAAAAGGGATGTAATCAAGGGGCATAAAATCTCGGTCAAGTTCGTTAATGGGCAAAATCGAACCAGGGGGGGAGGGGGGGGAGAGCTTCTTGTGAAAACAGAAAAAAAACCAAAATTTCTTAATTATGATACGTATTGAATCCGTTTAAAGTTATTATTACTTCTAGGAAAAGGGCCGAAAATTTATGTATGACAGATTTTTTATATCATTAAAAATGGCCCCAAGGGGAGGGGGAGGGGGTTTTAGAAGAAAAAATTTATAACTTCATCAATTCACAAGATATCAAATCCGCTTAAATTTATTATAAATCCTCTTAATATTATCTAAAACTTTTATATTGACAAGTCTTTTATAGGAACAACCCTTATAGCAAAAAAAAAAAAAAAAAAAAAAATTAAAAAGCAAAAAAAAAAGTACCTGCCGGCCCCGCCTGCAAAAAAGTTAGGTTTCGAAGTGGGCAGTTCCAACTACCGCATCATGGCAAAAAGGTAATTTCTTCTGCGATTCTCAACAAACAGGCGCCCGATACGGTCTGCGTGCCTGTACTGTTGTGCCTGTAGGCCGAGCCGTCAGGGATTTTTTTTAAGATGTAGGTTTACACTTCTAAAAAAAAATAAAAATAAAGATAAAAGTATGTGGAAACAAAATTAGTCAAGCCAGAATATCGTCTCATTTATTCTATCAGCGTTACAGTATAAACTGATTAAATATATAACAAAAGGCATGCACTAGAATCATGACCCATGACCCACTAATCAAATTTTCTCGAACATGTGACCTAGCCAAATTGTCTTCTCATGCCCGAAACCCGCAGGATATAAAATTTAGTCAAAATAGTCTGAGCCGTTTTTTAGATAACATTAGCTTGACCCACAGTGACCCAAAAATGACCCACTAATCGGATTTTTTCGAGCATGTGACATAGCCCAAATCTTTCCTCGTGCCCCAAAACCGTAGTGTACAAAATTTAGTTCAAATCCTCTGTGCCTTTTTCAAGATAAAAATAGTTTGACCCATAATGACCCATGACATGACCCACTAATCGAAATTTCTTGAACATGTGACCTAGCCCAATAGTCTTCTAATTCCCTAAAACTGAGGGATACTAAATTTAGTTCATATCCTCTGAGCCGTTTTTAAGATAAAAATAGCTTGACCCATAATGACCCACTAATCGAATTTTCTCGAACATGTGACCTAGTCCAACAGTCTTCTCGTGCCCGAAAGCGAGATTCTAAAAGATAGTCACGTTAAAATATTTAAACAGCTTAAAATGTAAACCGTTTCACTCTCGTTTTATAAAATGTCATCAAACTATCTTAAGTTATTTTCAATGGTTTATTTTAAGTGAAAGCTGAAGGTAACATTCGCTTCAAAATTACCAGTTCATTTTTCCTCTTCATTTTTCTAACTATAGAAATAGACAAACGAGTTGGCGACGTTTTCCATACCGCCAAGGGATTACTCTCTGAAAAGGACACGACTAACTGACCAATGAGGTGGCCGGATTTGCCAATAATACTAAAACGTGACTATCTATTAGAATTTCGATGCCCGAAAAGCATAGGATGCAAAATTTAGTCTAAATAGTCTGAGCCGTTTTTTCGATAAAATTAGCTTGACCCACAGTGACCTAAAAATGACCCACTAATCGAATTTTCTCGGACATGTGACCTAGCCCAATGATTTTCTCGTGCCCGAAACTCGTAGGATACAAAGTTTAATCAAAATCGTTAGAGACGTTTTTTAAATAAAATTAATTTGACCTGCGTTGATCCAAAAATGACCTACTAATCGAAGTTCTCGAGCATGTGACCCAGCCCAATAGTCTTCTCGTGCTCGAAAATGGTAGGATACAAAATTTAGTCAAAATCGTTTGAACCATTTTTTAGATACAATTAGCTTGACCCTGACCCATGTTGACCCGAAATGACCCACACCAATCGAATTTTTTGAACATGTGACCTAGCACAATGGTTTTCTGGTGCCCCAAAACGGTAAGACACAAAATTTCGTCAAAATCGTTAGAGCCGTTTTTAAAATAAAATTTGCGCATATATACATATCATAGAGTCTAATACGAGCAAATCTTGAGTGTGTGTGTGTGTGTGGTTAGATATATACGATCAGGGAAGACCCAGCTATGCTTGGTCAAAATTACCTTTGAGTTCAAATATCATGACCAGGGCTTGACAAACACAGTCGTCAGGTCGCCTCTGGCGACCAAGCTGTTTAATCTGGCGTTTTCTCTTTTCTCTTTAGTACAAAAATTGACCTATAAAATGAGCACAAACGTCCTTTTTTCCCCCTCTCCCGGACCCCTAGTCGTGTGCCCGTGCGCGGCAAGCTTTGATGTTCCTCTTCTCTCATACTTTTAATGGATGAACAAAATTTAAAAGGTAAAAGTTTTCCATCTCAAGCACAGAAAACATCATTCTTTGCCGCTCTAGCAAGCTGGCATGTCACAGGATTAGGATGTGGAAGGAAGGGGGGGGGGTCAATAAAACAGTAAGAAATAGTGACAATCCAGCCTTTGTGGCACCTAAAATTCGATACAATGCTGATTTTTTTTTCTTTGTAAGTTTAAAATCAGATTTCTATATTCAGAATTAAAACTGATTAATCTATCATATTCATTTTAACGAATAATAATATGTAAGCAATTATAAGTAATTCATTTGAAGTGAATCTATGAAACTAAATTATGTACTATTCTAAACTATGTATAAATTCTAAGCTATGCTTGTTATTTATTCTCTATTAATTCATAAAAAAGCTTGTGGGGGGTGATTATTACTTACCCATCATACGTAGTATAGGGTATAAATCTTGTAATCGTTTTAAAAATCGAAACAAAATTTTTGACGGATTTACACGTTTCAGACACTGGAGATTCCGAAAAACATATTTTTAGAAAAAAAAATTGAGCATTTAAAGTTTATGACGTCATCAAGCGACGATTTTATTCAAATTGCAACGCATTTTATAAGTAGTTTACACATGTTTTATTTTCATATTTTATATTATACATATCCATGATGGGTAAGTATTACGGTGGCCCCGAACGACTAGTTTTTTACTAGTGACTAAAATTTTTTGCTGGCTACCAGATTTTATGAAATTTGCAAAGCCCTGCCCATGACCAAAATGACGCACTAATCAAATTTTCTCGAACATGTGACCAAGCACAATTGCCTTCTCGTGTCCGAAGCCCGTAAGATATAAAATTTAGTCAAAATAGTCTGAGCCGTTTTTTAGATAAAATTAGCTTGACCCACAGTGACCCACTAATCGGATTTTCTCGAGCGTGTGACCTATCACAATGATTTTCTCGTGCCCAAAAACCGTAGGATACAAAATTTAGTTCAAAAGCACTGTCTTCCCTGCTCGTATATATATATATATATATATACACACACACGCGCACACAAGATTTGCTCGTATTACAATATATGATTAGAAGATGACGTCATCCGTTTCTTGAAAAACATGCAACAAAGAAAAATAAAGTGAATTCATTTAAAATATATTTTAATCTAATATAACAATGTCTAGTTCTTTTAAACATCTCAATTTCAATTTTGCTTTTTAACCAGAAACCAGAGATATGCAATGCAATAAACCCGCGCGAAGAAATCATACTTTATCTTTTTTGCACTATTTATTTCTTTTATGATCATTGTTGAGCATCATATAATGCGGAATTTTATTTTTGTGGCAACATTTATTAGAGGAAAATCCATCATTTAATTTATTAAAACAATGCGATTTAATTTTTAATTAACAGCAATTTTTAATCAAAAACATATTTTAACGAAATGTGAGTGTACTATGTCAGAAGCCATTTCAAGTGCGTTTCGTCAATTCGTAGAAAAAGGGATGTTGACAACAGAAATAATATATGATGATATGATAGAGCGCCCAAAATTTTTTTGTCACATACAGACAGACATACAGACATTTTCTAAAAACAATCAAATTGTGTTCAGGACCAAACCCTCTAAAACATATAAATCCGCCGAAAACCGGAAGTCGAATTTTTTCTCGAATTCAATACTTTTTTCTTGTAGAGATAGAAGAAAGTAAAAATAATATAATTCATAATTAAATTTGCTGTAATACAACATATTGAAGAAGCAAATGGGAAATAAACTCAATCAGATATAAATTTAAGCAAAACAAAGGTTTTGTTTTATTATTATTTATTTTTTCAAGCTGTTAAATTAATCTGCAAGGTCTAAAATAATTTGCATCGGTCGCTGCCGTGCGGCACTGTTTTTCCTACTGAGTATATACGGCTATTATAATTAAAATTCACATAGTCAGAAGTCTGTAACGATAGTAAGGCTTCAAACGAAACAAAATTTCCCTAGTATCTGTAGACCAGTTTGGTCGCCCTTAAATGTATCTTAAGCATTGTAACAAATTATTTTTATTCAGAATTTATTTTTTTCCTTAATCCTTCGCCAAACCGGAAAAATCTAATAGACAAATCAAGAACTTTTGCGATCGTGGTAGCATTTCGCATATTTTTTGTTGTTATGTATTTCATCTTTCTTGACAAAAACCGCTTAACCCAGTTTATAATAAATTAATCATTGTGTGTGTGTTTTTAATATAAAATAAACTATTTCATAATAAAATAAAAGTATATGCTGTTTTAGAAATCTCTAATAGGTACCTGAAAATGGGATTTTCTCGCCAAAATGGCGCAAAACAAAAATTCCGCCAACCCTGGTACGTCCGTGACAGCTGTTCCAATTTAAAATACATGACGTTCACATTTTTCTTTAAAATAGAAAATAGATAAATAAGAAATATTATCATAAATCAAAACATTTGATTTCAAAATTAAAATATCGTTTCTAATTAATACACACGAAAAATAAAAGCTGACAATTTGTTTCGAAATTTGATCCATTAAATATTATTACATGAGTTCAACCACGGAGTTCAACTTACATCAAGAAAAGATCCGAAGGAAGTTGAGTTGTATGGAACAGAATTATGGTAAACTTTGACTGTCTCACTGGTGCTGATTATTTTTTTTTTACACCAGACAGCGGTCCAAAAATTCATGGTTTAATATTTTAAACGTTCACAACGAATGAATCTTTTTTTTTGTTGTTGTTTACTTTCATGGATAGAGAATTTGAACAGCGAACCTAATTGAAACTGAAGTTATTGCAGAATGTATACATAATTGAACGTAAGTCATCTCTCAAATATTAATTTATTTTGAACGATCTTTCTAAAAATATAACTTTTATGCAGTTTTATTAGAAAAAATAATTTTGAATAAAAATGGCTGCCTGGCATATGAAACAGTGAAGCGGCATCCCGGAACTGTTGAGGACAGTCACATGACATACGGTTTTATTATAGAGATTAGACTAAAAATTGAAAATTAAGATGTGAAAAGTGAAAAAAGGATCGGTATGTGAGAGCGCTAACAGTAGTTTTTTTCCGTTTTGCTATACCAACACTATTGTTGCCAAAAATAATAGTTGGCGCAAAATGAAATTCATGTGAAATAAATCATTTGAAAAATAACATTGTTGGCATGAAATTGAGCATTTAAAAGTATAACATTTGAAAATTACATATTTTTACGAACTATTTTATTCAATCAATACAAATATATACTTAAAATAAAAGAATAAATATTATACAATAAAGTAATAAAATAAAACTCAATTTAAGCTGCGGGCATAAAATTGTAAATGTCTCTTAGCGTCTCGTTAAATGTCTCGTGTTTTTTTTTTTCTTTTTGTCTTTTTTTCCTTTAATGTATCCAAAGTCTTGAAACAATTTTATTGCAGCTCCTCATCATCACGTGACTGACAAGTAGTAAAAATTATCTCATCGTCAGCGAAAAAATTATAACTTGATAAAAAAAAAAAAAAAAAAAAAAATTCGATTCGAAAAATAACAAATTAAGATGTTTTGCGAGGTTACGATTAAATAATAATAATAATAATAATATTAATAAAGAAAACTGCCCAGTTAAACTGAGGGCATTGAGCTCACAGGCTATTCACACTAATTGTATGTTATACTCTTATTTCAAAGAATTTGAAATAAGCCCCTCGAAAAATAAAGAAATCGACAATATATTAAGGGGGATCATTCCCCGTCCCCCCTTATAGTTAACCAATGAACCCCCAAAACTAATTAAGGAAGCCTCTTATTACAATGAACATATATACAAAATTTGAAGCTAATCGGATAATTCTGCATGAAAAACTTATTTATCTAAATTAAGGGGGGATTAGCCCCTGTATTCCCCTTTATGAATGAACCCCAAGAACCCCCAAAACTAATCAGGGAAACGTTTTACCACAATGAGCCTATAAATAAAATTTGCAGAAAGTTTGATAATTCTGCATGAAAAACCCATTTATCTAAATTAAGGGGAGAGTATTAGCCCACCGCAACCCCCTTTATACTTAATCAATGAACCTCCAAAACTAATAAGTGAAGCGCCTTATCGCAATGAACCTATATACAAAATTTTAAGACAATCGGATAATTCTGCATGAAAAACCTGTTTATCTAAATTAAGGGGGGTTATCCCCCCCCGTTCCCCTCTTTATACTTAACGAATGAACCCCCAAAACTAATCAGGGAAGCACCTTATCACAATGAACCTTCAAACAAAGTTTGAAGCAAAACAGTTATTTCTATCAAGAGTTATCACGTTACGTACATACATATATACATACGTACATACAGAACGGGGCGGGCACATTAGCTCTCAGGCTTTGATAGCCTGCGAGCTAAAAATGATTTACATTCAAGAAATAACAAATCACAATGTTTAACAGGTTTGCAGAAAAATACCTTTGCTCGGTCAGCGTTGAAATAAATGGCGCATCAGCATACATTTTGGCAGGTGTTGGTATAACGGAAAAGTACCGTTAAAAATGTACATGAAAAAATTAAGAATTTAAACGCAACAATTATTAAGCAATCTTAATTCAAACTGATTAAAAAGAAGCAAATAATCTTCCAATTTATCTTTTATTAGATCATAATTAAAAGCCATCACTATTTTGATCAGCATCAAGAATATAGCAAAAATAAAATGAATCAAAAGCATAAATTAATATATTGCTACGAGGGGAATTTCAAAAAATCAAAATCAACCTTGAAAAATTTCAAGTGTTAAATCACTCTCAGAAAGAAATTTTACAATAATTCTTTCTTTTTGCAATAATTTTTTTCTTTTACTGCTTATTTTCATTAACAATAAAATCAAAAGTATAACGAATATAAAATATTCAGTATTAGAAACTAGGGATGTAACGAATATTCGGCCACTATTCGGTATTCGGCCCTTTTGCCGAATATTCGGCATGGCCGAATATTAAACCGAATATTCGGCCGAATATAATTTGATATTTTGCCGAATAGTTGCATATTTGGCCGAATATTCTAAGATATTTGGTTAAATAAGTTCCAGAAAATCAAAACAAAATGTGATTTTAAATATTTTCAACAAACAATACTAAAAAATTATATTTAAATACATTAGTTATTATAAGAAAAAGAAATCCTAATACTTATGCAATTTTAAAGCTTCATGACAACTTATAAATAACTGTATATAATGATATTCCATAAATAAAAATATTTTTCTTGCTGCATATTTAGGCATCATGTGAATTTAAGTAAGTATTGCAACATTAATTTCTTTTACATTAAAATGTAAAATATATACTGCATTTAAAGTTTAAATCTCTTCAGTGAATTTAAAAATATTAACTTTATATATATTTTTTTAATGTGATTAATAATGATGATAACAGCTTCTTAAACAATAAAATTCGTAAATATTAAAAATAAATATTTTACTGTCTTGTAAAAATATTTAATCTTTCACAAATTAAAACATTTTTCTAGTTTTTAGTTTTACTTTTAAATAAAAAAAATTTGAATAAATATAGGACTATATAATTACTTTACTAATTAAAAATTAAACATTAGATGTTGATTAAACGAACTAATGAGTTTGATACATTGAAAAGAAAAAAACTATTACCTATACAGTAATCCCTCAACATTCGCGGTTTTAACATTCGCGAATTTTGATTATTCGCGAACATGAAAATGCGAAAAAACTTAACATTCGCGAGAATCTGATTTGATTATTCGCGATTTTTTTTTTTTATTATTATCTCTTTCTTTTTCAGAATTTATCGTGGTTAAAGATTACTTCCCTGTGTTTTCTTAATATCTATTTTCAAATCAATTTTCTGTTGTCAAAATGAAAAACGAGTGAGTATTGTAGAAAAGTAAAATAATAACAACAGTAGAATATTCAATGCAAATAGTGATATTAGAAGTGGTAACGGCATCTTTAATCTAGTATTACTCTAACATTGCTCAGGTTGTCGTAGAGATACAGCTGAAACTGCTCTTAGATGGAAGATAAATGAAAGCATTTCTGAAGCATTTAGCTGTATTTAAATATTGTATTTTAATATTGTATCGCATACCGACCCACTAATACATTATCATCTCTTTGTGAATAGAGAGAGCCAAAACTACTTTATACAAAAACATATGATTTTTTTTAGCTGTAATTACTTCTCTAGTCAGTTAATTTGAATTATCTTTGGAAAATAAATGTCATGTTTATGAATATGTGCGTACATTTACCTTCTACATATATGTTAGGCATAACGTATTATTAATAAATATATCATTTTGTTCTTTGAAATGCTGTGCCACTCTAATTAAAATTTCATAGAACGTAACTCCCTTTTTAGTGCAGAGAGATAGATTCAACATTCGCGGATTTGACATTCGCGAGGTTTTCCTGGAACGTAACCCTCGCGAATGTTAAGGGATTACTGTACTGAAAAAGCATTTAATGAGTTACTTCAAAATAACATACAGGGGTAACAAGATAATTTATCACTGTAAAGCCTGAAATTGTGATGCAAAAATAATAACTTTTCAGCATTTTCAAGAAGTCTGTTTCGTTTGGTTTCATATATATTACCAGCTTCAAAAAACAAACGTTCACTATATACTGTGCTTGCAGTGAGCTGAAAGATGATTTCTTGCTAAATCTGCAAGCCTTGGAAAGTTTTCTGCATTTGTTTTCCACCAGTTTAAATGGACACTCTGTCCTAGCTATTAAATGTTTATAAAAATAGCAATCTACCTCTCTTAATTTATCTGCTGTATTATTATTAATTTCATTTGACAAATTTGGCAGTGATGACTTCTTATTTTTTTATTTCTAAAAAGCAATCCCAAAATGAAAATGAAATTATATTTTAAGAAACTAACCCTTTTCTTGACATACAGAATGTAAATTTACTAAGTTTGAGTTGCATGAGAAAGGATATAAAAAGACAGAGGACACATGCAAGTTCCTATTTTTGGGGGTTAAATGATTTTACTAAAATAAAAAAAAATTTCATTTTTACAGAGGTAATGAGTTTCTATTTCAGGTAAAAAATATATAACTTACTAGAACTATCTATGGATTAAAAGAAAATATGAATTAAATTATTATTATTTACATTTTTGAAAGTCAAATGTTATCTTATTGGCATCAAAGTATTTCAAATATTACAAAAAATACATTCAGCTGTTATGATACACTCAAACAAAAAAGTTATTTCAATTAGTCCTTAATTTAATTTTTGATTTTAAAATTGAAATAATAAATAAATAAACAATTAAAATAATCTTTTTTTTTTAAAGTCAGTATTCGGCCGCCGAATATTCGGTATTCGGCTATTCGGCCAAATCACTATTCGTTACACCCCTATTAGAAACCCAACATAAAAATCCATAGTTAAATACATTATTAAGAATTTAAAATGATTACTGAAATATCCATTACAATATATTATCAAACAAACAAAGAAATAAATAAACCGTAACTAAATAATATATATATTAAAAACAAAACTATGTTCTCGAAATAAAATTAATACAATCTTACTATTATCATAATATTATTTTAACTCTGGAATTATGAAAGAAAAAAATATGGAAATACTTGCCTCGTTTGTTAAAACTATAAAACATTCTTTGCCGTCCATGATGTTTGCATAGTACATTAAGACACCAAACTCGTTTATTCTTGATCTCTTAAAAAGGAGAACTTCTAATTTGCTTTTCACAAATAAATATTGATATCATTCTGAAGAAACTTATATTAAAGGTATAGCCATAAATTAATAGATAAATAATAGCTTCCGGTCAGATTGTCAACATTACATAAGAATAAAACAATTCCGAAATTATAAGATTACAATAATCGATATATCGGTTGTTACAATCGACTTCCAAGAAGTTTCACTTTTAGAATTTCCCTTTTCACTAACTTCGATTTTAAGTCAATTTTAATCAAAAATTGCATTTCTATTAACTCTTTACTTATTAATTTGTATAAGAGAATATAATATAATGTAGATAATTTTTGTGTCAGAGTTTGCTTACGTAACTCTGGAGTTAATTTTTAACCGACACCAGGTCGTGGTTTGGCGCTCTTTCGCAATAAAAACATCCTTTTAAAATATCGTTTGCTGACTGCTGGGAATTAGAATCTTGCGTAATTTGTAGTTACGTTAAGGAAAACGGTTTCGAATCTAAACGACTGCTTTTTTGTTATGCGCCATTTTAAAACTAATTTAAGTATATAATATCAATGATTTTTTTTTTTTAAGGGCTTAACAAATCTTTGTCCTAACATAGCATATAAACTTCTTCACATATTTGATATTAAAAAAAAATGTTTAAAAAATATTACCTAATTTTGAAATAAAAAAATAACAATTCCGAGCACATTCTGATTCAACGTATCTTTTAACCTGTCGCGAATCCAATTGAATTAAACGTATTCTTGGCTCCTACTAACAGGCGATGTTGGCATAAATGTATCTTTCTAAGCTGTGTGAGAAATATGTTTTTGTTTTTGTAGATGTAAATTTCTAAGCTGTGTGAGCAAGATGTTTTTTGTTTTTGTAACTGCGGTTGTGTTCAGGAAAGAAGATCGCGCGGCGCGCGCGTGATGGAGAGAAGGGTTATGGAGTAGGTCTTATCGGAAATTTAAATAATTTAATTATTTCAATTATTTTAAGCTTCTGTGGCTCGGATTAGGTGAAACTAGCGACTACACATCTTTATCCTCCAAAAAAAATGGATCTTATAGTAGGAATATCTATTTTTATTTCATCATAATAAACCCCCGAAACATTCATGAAAAGCATCACGTGATCAGATAGCCCGATCCGCGTTCATAACCTGCAAATATTTAGCGCGGGCTGCGCGCGGGTGACTCACAAAAATTCTGTGGGCGATTTGATCACGTGATTGGGCTTTTTTGTGTCTTACTTGATTTGGTAGGTTGATTGATACAGCTGTAGCAACATGATCGGATATCTGAAAAATTTAAAATTTTTAACATTCTAAAATGATTTTTTAAGCCTTTGATCCAACATAAAAATAATAGAATACGAAAGTATGATGTGTATATATATATATACTATATATATATATATATATATAATATATATATATACATCATATAGTTACATAACTGCTGTCAACTTATATGTCTCTAAAACTACAGCACCTACTAAAACTGATATATTAGTTTAGTTGATAGCAGTTACATAAATATATATATTGTACAAAACAATGCATATAATATTATAAAGTTTAATTTTCTATAACCAGTGCACCTTTAACTAACAAGGGAGAGGACGTTCGGATCACCGAATTCCTGAAACACGGTATTGGTGGTTTCAATAAAATTAATGTAAACTCTAAAAAAAAGGGTACTTTTGGTTAACCGGGCACCAGTGAAACAAATATAAATATATACACAGACACATATATATATATATATACATACATATATACACAAACATATATGTAGATATATATTTATATTTTTTTTTCACTGGCGCCCGGCTAACCGAAAAGTACCAAAAATTGTTACGTACTTTACTGACGTTTGGGTTGTCCTACACAGATGAACCTGAAAAGTATGGATACAAAGTGAATGCTCGCCGTTTATTTCCGATTTTCTTCCCCTATTTTTATTAATTTAAAAATTATTTATCAGTTGCTTTATATTTTTTGGGATAAATAGAATGTTAATAAATCAAGGTCGTGATACCAACATATGTTGGTATCACGACCTTGATTTACGATAAATCTTTTAACATATGTTAAAAGATTTATTTCTTTATTTATAATAGCAAAATAAAATCTTTGTTAAAATTTGATAAAAAAGCTTTTAAACATTTTATTAAAATATATTTTTCGATAACAACCTTGTTGAAACATAATTATTAATTTCTAAAAATTTATTTTTCTTGAAATTCATTTTTCGATGTAAATTGCATTATTTATTACATTGCAATAAACATCATAAAACACGAGAAACAAATGCTAAAATACTTGTACATTCAGTAGAAAATTTATAAACATTCTAACTATATTTTATTTATATTCATTACGAAACTAGACGGTAAACCACATGTATTTTACCTCTTTACAAAAATAGGTACTGATATTTCTAGTTTAAATAATGTATATATTTTACATTTTATTTTTATAATATTTTTTACATTGTAAAATATGCTTTGCATTCTATTCGTACTAAAAATTCACTGTTGAAGTACTCATTATTAAAACATGGAGAAATTCGTGCAAATTGACTATATTTTCATTTCTTATTTTACATTTGCTAAAAAGAAAAAAATAATAATAATGTTTAAATATTAAAAGACACTGTAATGTAAAATTTTAATCGTAAAATAGCTGAATTTGTCGTATTTAATTAAATAAGTAATTGTTAATAATATCAAATTTTGCTTTTATAAAATATATTCCATTAATCATGAAAAATACAAAGCAACCGATTAAACATTTTTAAATGAAAAAAAAAAAAAAAAAAAAACAGAAAAATCAAATAGAAATTTTAGGGGATCGAACCCGCTACCTCCAGAATCAAGAGCAGTGCTCTAACCATTCGGCCACCAAGTTCACTTCTTAATTTAACAAAATATCATTAAAATACGCTAATTAGTCAAATGAAGGACTGTGTTCATTATCATTGATTTGGATGTCCAAATCAATGATAACGAACGCAGGCCTTTCAATTTCATTCACAGTATAGACTCACTCGATATTTTAATCTCCATCGCCCGCGCGCCGCCTGATCTTCTGTTCTGAACAGCCCCTGCATTTTTCCAAGCTGTGTGAAAAAATGTTGTTGTTGTAGAAATGGTTTTGTAGAATGTTTTGTCGGCACGGAAGTGAGATAATAAAAAGATATTCGTTATGTTTTTTAAAAGGAATGTTTTTCACGTATTAAAGTATTATTTTCTATTGTTTTAAAAATGACGAAAGTATTAAAACGGGTAGTTTTAAGCTATCGAAAGTCGCTATGTATGTATTTGCGACAAATTGGCGCCCGAACAGAAGGACATAGGAAGTAATATTTTTTAAGTGGAAAACTGTTCAAGTATGGAAGCGTTAAAAATAAAAAGAACACCCCTTAGAAGCGCATTTACGAAGACTTTAAATGCTTTAAACGAAGCTATTAACCAGTCAAGCCCAGATGTTAATCTAATAGAAGAGCTTTTAGATCAATTAGTAGACAAAGCATCAAGATTACGTTCCACAGATGACGAAATATTAAATTTTTTGTTGGCGAATGGGTCTCCAGAAAAAGATTATGTAAAAGAGTTTGAGGCATGCGAGGAATACCATGAAAAATTAATAACAGTGAAGCAAAGTGTAAGACATTTTTTTGTTAAGCCTACCGTCGAACATCAGCCTTTTTTATCTAATTCGATAGAAAACGGAAGAATGGGATCCCGCACCCTTAGATTACCTGAAATTAGTTTGCAGCCGTTTGATGGGGACTAAAGATCGTGACTAACATTTTGGAATACCTTCAAGAAAATTCACGAAGACACTGTGTTAGACGATCACTCGAAGTTCGTATATCTGATGCAAGCAATTACTCCGAAATCGAAAGCGTCTCAAATTGTGAAAAGTTATCCTATATCGGCTGAAAATTATGCTAAAGTAATTCAACATCTTAAAGAAAGATTTGGAAGAGAAGACACTCTGATACAAATTTATGTTCGCGATCTGCTGCAGCTGGTATTATGTAATAATAATACATCGAAAAGAGAGTGTAATTTGTCGTCGTTATATGACAACCTAGAAACCAAACTTAGATCGTTGGAATCTCTTGGGGTCACAGAGGATAAATACGCTACCATTTTATTCCCGTTGGTGGAATCGTGTTTACCTCATGACGTTCTCCGAATTTGGGAACGGGATCGTGAGAAGTCTGATCAAGGTAAGAGTGAATTAAATTCTATACTTAATTTCTTAAAAAATGAAGTGTTGTCTGAAGAACGTATTTTATTGGCGCGTACTAGTTTTGGTTTTGATAAATCTAAGAATTTTACTAGATTTAAAAATGTTGAATATAATTCTGTGCCAACTGCTACTGATTTATTTGTAAGTGATAAATCTAAGGATAAACATTTAATTAAGAAATATGAGGAAACATGTATATTTTGTGACAAGTGTCACTTATCAGAAAAATGTTTTAAAGCTAATTCGCTTTCTTTTGAAGATAAACGAAGTATAATTTTGAAAAAGGGGGCTTGTTTTGTCTGTCTTAAGAAAAATCATATTTCACGTCACTGTAAATCGAAGATTAAATGTTAAAATTGTGGTAAAAGGCATTTTGCTGTAATGTGTCAAAATGTTTGTAATGAAGAGAGTAATACGGCATTAGAAAGTCGTAAACATGAGTCAGGGAGTAGTGATACTGTTTTGATTACTCAAGGTTCCGACCCATCAGTGTTATTACAAACTTTGCATGTACGTGTAAAGCACGATGGCAAAGAAAAAATTGTACGGGGAGTCATAGATACGGGCTCAGAGCGTTCATATTTATCAGAAGATGTAATTAAGTATTTGAATTATAAAAGTATTGATGAAGTTAAATTAATTCATAAATTATTTGGTGGTGTTGAAACAAGTGAGACAAACCACAACAAATATAGAATTCATTTAAGTAGTATTGATAATAGTTATAAATGTGATATGCATGTTTTAGATGTTCCTGTTATTTGTTCTATTATAAAAAAGGTGCCAAATGGACCTTGGTTAAAAGAATTAAATAAATATGGTATTAAGATTTCGGATGTTGAAAACAATGTATATAAAACCGAAAACGAAATTAAATTGTTAATTGGTTCCGATGTGGCGGGAAAATTACTCACCGGAAATATTAAAGTTTTAAAAAGTGGTCCGGTTGCTGTAAAGACCCATTTGGGGTGGACTCTCATGGGGAAAATTCCAGGCATTAAATCTGAAACAAATGATTCTCTTATGGTTATTTCGTCTCTTTGGAACGAAAGTTCCGTTGCTGACTTATGGAAGCTAGATATTCTTGGTATAACTGATCCGGTTGAATCTAAAACTAAAAATGAAATTCATGAAGAAACTATGCAACATTTTAAAAGAAACATAAGAATAGATTCAGATGGGAGGTATGAAGTAGCATTGCCTTGGGTACTAGATAATGCCCGCTTACCTAGTAATAGAGAATTGGCCGAAAAACGGCTTGCTGCAACGAAGAAAAGGTTATCAAATTTGAATAAAACTGAAGTTTATAATGAAGTATTTGATACATGGTTAAATGCAGGAATAATTGAAAGGGTGGTCGATAATAAAAAATCCAAAATACATTATTTGCCACACAGGCCTGTATTTAAAGAATCGAGTGAAACTACTAAAGTAAGGCCGGTTTTTGATGCTTCGGCTCATGTGAAAGGTTTTCCTTCATTAAATGATTGTCTAGATAAAGGATTAAATATGATTGAAATGATTCCGACAATATTGAATCGTTTTCGGAAATTTCCTGTTGGTGCAGTATCCGATATAGAAAAGGCATTCTTACAGATAGGTATTACAGAAAGTGATAGAGACTATCTACGGTTTTTATGGAAGGATAATATAATTTACAGACATAAACGTGTGGTTTTCGGAATCAATTGCAGCCCTTTTTTACTAGCGGCTACTCTGAAACACCATCTGGAAAGTACACCTGACAATTTTGTTTCTACAGCAGAAACTTTGAATGAATCTTTGTATGTAGATAATTGTGTTGGTAGTTTCAACACAACTGAAGAGTTAAACAAGTTCATAATTGAATCGAGAATGTTACTGTCCTCCGCGAAATTCAATTTAAGGGGATGGCTGTCAAATTATCCAATTCAAATTATGTCTGAAACTTCAACAGTTAACATAATACCAGTACTAGGCTTAAACTGGGATCTAGAAAACGATACCCTATCTTGCAAAATCGGCCCTATTGAGGAAGAGCAAATTATTCCTACAAAACGAGCTCTACTTTCATTGGCTCAGAAGGTTTTTGATCCTTTGGGATTTGCCTCACCCGTGACTTTGCTCCCTAAACTTATTCTACAAGAATGCTGGAAGTTGAAATTAAAGTGGGATGAATTAATTCCAGAGAATTTAGCTAAACAATTTTTGAAGTGGGTGCAAGGAATAAAATTAATTTCTGACATCAAACTTGAGCGCTGGATGAATCTACATAATTTTGAAAATGATGTAAGTCTTCACATATTTTGTGACGGAAGTAAACACGCATATGCTACTTGTATTTTTCTGAGAGTAAAGAAGAAAAATGAAATTTTGGTGAGTTTTATACAAGCACGCGCAAGAGTAGCTCCTCTTAAGAACCTAACTATACCGCGGTTAGAGCTTTTATCATGCTGCATTGGAGCCAGGTTGGGTAGTCGTGTCATTGCTGATTTAAGAATTCCAAATTTGAAGATCTGTTATTGGTGTGATTCAACCACAGCTTTAAGCTGGATAAAGCGAGATGATAGATGGGGAACATTTGTCTGGAATCGTGTAGAAGAAATCAGACCTTTGTCACAGAAAGATCAGTGGCGACATATTTCAGGAAAATTTAATCCGGCTGATCTTCCTTCCAGAGGTTGTTCCATTGAACAGTTCTTGCAGCTAAAATGGTGGGAGGGACCAGCCTGGCTGGCTGAGCCAGAATTTACTTGGCCTCAAAGTGTCGAATCACCAGATGAAGAAGTTATTAATACTGAGAAACGGAAAAGTGTCATTTCAGCATTAAACAAGAACACGAAACCTAATGATTGGTATTATCGACGATTTTCATCATACAAGAAAATAATAAGATTGATTGCATGGATTCTAAGATTCATAAGTAATTCAAGAAAACCGAATTTAAAAGAAGTATCTGATCTTACACGTTTAGAAATAGAACAAGCTGAAAGAAAATTAATGATTTTGATCCAGAAAGACAGCTTTGATGAAAAGAATAATGAGAAAATTCGTAGCCTAAGACCAATCCGTGATGAAGATGGTATCATCAGAGTAAAAACACAAGTCATCTATCGAGAAGATACTGTCAATTTTAAGTACCCAATTCTTTTGCCGTCTGACCATCCTGTAGTCCATCGATTGATCTCCTGGAAACACCAAGAGCTATTACATGCAGGAGTGGCTCTTTTGATGACATCTATACGAGAAGACTACTGGATCCTGAAAGCCAGGAAAACCATTCGAGCAGTAGTTCAGAAATGCGTGCGTTGTAAAATATTTAGTGCACAGAAGACAGAGTCAGAACCTATTGCATTGCCAGCAGAAAGAGTTCAAGATGCGGCAGTATTCCAAATAACTGGAGTAGATTTAGCTGGGCCCTTATATTTGAAAAATGGAAAAAAGGTATGGATTGTGTTGTACACTTGTGCAGTGTACAGGGCCGTACATTTAGAATTAGTGACGTCATTAGCAACAGATACCTTCCTCCAATCTTTTAGGCGCTTTATAGCGAGAAGAGGAAGACCGACGACCGTTTATTCTGATAATGGTAAAAATTTTGTTGGTGCAGATAGAGCTTTTTCAGACATCGACTGGGAACAGATCTCAGCTGCAGCAGCTGTACAAAAGATTCGTTGGAAATTCAATCCGCCTACTGCTGCCTGGTGAGGTGGTTGGTGGGAGAGGTTGATACAAATGGTGAAACGCATCTTGAGGAAAATACTAGGTAGAGCCTCATTATCCTATGAAGAGCTTATCACAATTCTTTGTGACTGCGAACAAGTTGTAAATGCTAGACCACTCACGTATGTCTCAGAAGATGTGGATGATCTAGCACCTTTAACACCATCAATGTTTCTTCAAGAAATAAGATCTTCAGATGTGATAGATTTTGATGCAATTGACGCACAAGAATTAAACAGAAGAGCAAAGTATAGACAACAAGTTCGAGAACATCTTAGAAGACGATTCCGTATTGAGTATTTAGGGCAGTTACGCCAACAAAATTCCCTGCAAAAGAATGCCAAGCAACTGACCGTTGGTGATGTCGTTCTCGTAGAGTCTGATAAGAAACGTACGTATTGGACTTTAGCTCGTGTGCAAGAACTAATTTCTGGAAAAGATGGTCACCCGAGAGTTGCTCGGGTAAAAACTGAAAATGGTGAACTTTTAAGACCAATACAAAAACTGTATAATCTAGAGATTCCAAAAGAAAACTCTTTAGAACCAATATTACGAACAAGAAGTGGTAGAACAGTGACTGTTCCAAAACGTTTTCAGTCATAAGACTATTTTTTTTAACACTGAACTTTTCAAACTTTTTTCCTTATTTTTTAGTAGATCTCATTTCCTAGTGTTAATTTGAATTTGTAATAATATGTTTAATTTTTGTTTGAATTTTTGCAGAAATTTGTATAATTTGTCTTTGAAAATTAGGATTAAGAATATCTATACTTTGGCCATGTAATGTAAGTATAATGTTACACATATTTTGTTTTATTTTGAATTTTGTTGTGCATATTGTTGAGTTTTCCTGTTGAAAACTCAAGGTGGGAGATTGTCGCGAATCCAATTGAATTAAACGTATTCTTGGCTCCTACTAACAGGCGATGTTTGCATAAATGTATCTTTCTAAGCTGTGTGAGAAATATGTTTTTGTTTTTGTAGATGTAAATTTCTAAGCTGTGTGAGCAAGATGTTTTTTGTTTTTGTAACTGTATTTTTCCAAGCTGTGTGAAAAAATGTTGTTGTTGTAGAAATGGTTTTGTAGAATGTTTTGTCGGCACGGAAGTGAGATAATAAAAATATATTCGTTATGTTTTTTAAAAGGAATGTTTTTCACGTATTAAAGTATTATTTTCTATTGTTTTAAAAATGACGAAAGTATTAAAACGGATAGTTTTAAGCTATCGAAAGTCGCTATGTATGTATTTGCGACATAACCAATTCAACCTAATTGTATGTTAATTTTATGCTCGACATAAAATGAAAATCTGTCTTATAGTTGAAAGATTCAATAACACGCCAAAGTGCAGTAACTTATAGTTAATCTTCCCTTCCGTTATCTGGACCATTAGCTATATGGTGTATTTTAGCAATTGTCATTTGGCGTAAGAATGACTCCGTAATTAGGTCCATTACCATATGGTGTATTTGAGCAATTGTGATTTAGCGTAAGAATGCACATTATAGCCATTATGGTAAACTGAATCCGATTACGAGAAATAAATCAAATGTTTTTTTTTTTTTTTTTTTTTTTTTTAAAGAAAAAAAAAATGATTTTTTTACATTTTTAATTTGCTCTCACAAACATCGGTAATCAAATTGTCAATTTTGGTAACTCTGCCATTTTCTCGTTAGTTAGTTTACATTATTGTAGGAAACAAATGTTCATTGTTGAGGTAGATTTAAAAAAAAAAAAAAAAAAAAAAAAAAAAAAAAAGCTCTTGAAAATTACTTAACAAGTTTCGAGAATCAGTAAATTGAGCTACAGTTTTGAAACAAATTTAATTCGAACGTGCATCTCAAACCCTATAATTGATGATGTAAAAATTAAAACTAAGAGATATTTAGAAGTGAATATATAAGCGATAAAAGCGATAGTACAGGTTGTTGCCATCATTGTTATATATCCCCATCGTTCGGCGTATTGTGATATTTCTTAGGATATATTTCTAATCTTAAGAAGACAACACATTTATGATGACGACGGAAAGGTCCGTTATGATAAAAATGTAAGAAAAACAACATTTTGTAGCAAATAGAAAAAAAACCCGCACATATTATAACTAATTATCTAAATATTATAAAACACAGTGTGTTGATTCCGGTACGAACTCATCCAAACAATGTATGGGAACCAATGGATTACTTTCATTGCTGCAGAGAAAAGAGAAATAATAAAAATATTCAGACACCTGGCTTTTTGGACGTATTTTAGGTAGATTTAGTAAGAAATACTATCTATTACATTCTCCCCTAAATTGGAATTTTTGAAAAATTTTTGCAGATCTACACCGATCGCGAATCTAGAACCCCCCCCCTCAGGTTCAAAATTTTATCTATAATCTATGTCACTTTTTTATGGACACGATAACTGCAATAATTCTGCACAAATCTTTTTCAAACTAATACATAAAATCAAGGGGCATAAAATCTCGGTCAAGTTTGTTAATGGGCAAAATCGAACCAAGGGGGGGGGGGGGGAGGGGGAATTGGGAGGGGGGGCTTTTGTGAAAACAAAAAAAAACCTCATAATTTCTTAATTATGATACGTATCGAATCCGTTGAAAGTTATTATTACTTCTAGGAAAAGGGCCGAAAATTTATGTATGACAGATTTTTGATATCATTAAAAATGGCCCCAAAGGGGGGAGGGGGGGTTAGAAGAAAAAAATTCATAACTTCGTCAGTTCACAAGATATCAAATCCGCTTAAATTTATTATAAATCCTCTTAATATTATCTAAAACTTTTATATTGACAAGTTTTTTATAGGACCAACCCTTATAGCAATAAAATAAAATAAAATAAAATAAAATAAAACAAAAACAAATCCTTGCCGGCTCCGCCTGCAAACAAGTTAAGTTTCGAAGTGGGCGGTTCCAACTGCCGCATCATAGCAAAAAGGTCATTTCTTCCGCAATTCCCAACAAACAGGCGCCCCACGGTCTGAGTCTTCGAAATCTACCTGTGCCTGTAGGCCGAGCCATCAGGGATTTTTTAATTTTCAGATTAAATTTCGGTAAAAATATTTCTGTACGTGTTACTGTGTTTTAAAAGTGAATAAAAATTCGTATTTACTGTGACGTCACGAGAATAGCGTCTATTTGATTTATTTTATCTGTATGCATTATAACTCTATTGACCCCCTTTTTTTTCCATCTAAATATAATAAAACACAGTGTGTTGATTCCGGTACAAACTCATCCAAAAAATGGATGGGAACCAACGGATTACTTCCATTGTTGCAGAAAAAAGAGAAATAAAAATATTCAGACACGTGACTTTTTGGACGTATTTTTAAATTTGCAGGTTAAATTTTGGTAAAAATATTTTTGCACGTGTTACTTTGTAAGTTATACTTTGTTTTATCTATACTAATAAAGGAAAGTTGTTTGTCTGTGTGTGTGTCTGCGTGCGATGTCTAGCAAAATCTACCGCACGTAGAAGCCTGAAAATTTGGACGCGGATAGTCGAAGGCAGGTCTTGATGTACCTGAGGCTCGTATTTTTAATTTTTTGAAACCCGGGCCCCCTGGGGGCCCTTTAAGATTTTTGCCCTAAATTATTAATAACTTGCCCCATTTTCGTCCGATCCTCTTAGTTTTTGTGGCTTTTTGGCACTTTCTTCATTTAGCTTTTCCCCCATTTCTACGTTCCAGTTAAGATCCTGCCCCTCTGGGGCCCGTTGGAGTTTTTGTTTCCTAAACTGTTAATAACGTGCCCTGTTTTAATGCGATTTTCTTAGTTTTTGGGGACTTTCATCCATTTAGTTATTCCCCCATTTCTACTTTCCAATTAGGACCCTTCATTTTATGGCCCTGCTCAAAACTATCAGCTGCCCCTTTTGGACCCCCTACTATAGTCCCCTTAAAAATCGTCCGATTAACTAGCTTTTTTTTTAACAACTTCTTAGCACTTTTAGCTACTACATGAACGACAAAAAAAAATTGGAGAAGATCCGGGGCCCCTGGGCCCTTTAAAGTTTCTGTTCCTTAAATTGTTAATAACTTGCCCCCTTTTAATCAGATCTTCGGTTTTGGGGCTTTTTTTCCGTTTACTTATTCCCCCAGTTCTACATTTAAGTTAGGACTATTCATCTTAGGGCCCTGCTCAAAACTATCAGCGACCCCTTTTAGGCCCCCTACTATAGCTCCCTTAAAAATCGTCCGATTCACTAGCTTTTTCCCCCCTAACAACTTCTTAGAACTTCCAGTTACTACATGAATGACAAAAAAATTTCTCGGACAAGACTCGGGCCCCCTGTGCGCCTTTACGTTTTTGTGCCCCAAATTTTTAATAACTTGCCTCCTTTTTATCTGATCCTCTTTGTTTTGGGTCCATGTCTTTATCACGGGAGAGGGGAGAATGAGGGAGAAGAAAAAGCAATTAACAGCCTGGCGACTTGTAAATAAGAAAAGTAGCCATATTCAACCCTTACTCGCTAAACAATCATTGATATACGGGCCCCGAATGGAGATAAAACGAAGAAACATTTTTGCTCATTAAAAGACATCTGTAAGACATCTCCCCTCCCATCCATTATTATTCATTCTTCAATGTCAGTTCGTCTTGTAGATAAATTCTACACTGTACTGTTGTACTGTTTTCAAAGTAAAAATTACAGAAAAAAAAATTATTCTGCATATAAAAGTTTCATAAAAATTATAACTATATAATTCACCTTTTTGTATCATTAACAAAAACCATAACAAATTTCGTGTGGCCTAAAAAATAACAAGAAATGTATTATGTAAAAAATATAATTGTACTAACATTTTTAGAATATTTATTTATTTATTTCCTCATCAAAGATATCCCAAGATTCCGTTAAGGTGGTTCTCAAATGATATGCTCAACAGCACGAAACTTTCTGACGCATTTTGTGACTCATTTTTAAACGTAAAGGCATAAAATTAGCAGGCCTGAGTATTGAAACAATTTGGAATGCAAATAAGTTTTCCATTTTTTGATCAATAAATTACTTATCGAGTTATGAGCGATTATTGTCTCATGACAACACGTTTTTCCCCTTTTTTGTGCTGCGGCGTTGGAAATTCGATTCAAAACGCTGACTTTGACTGTATTTTCTAAATTATAACTATATAATTCACCTTTTTGTATCATTAGGAAAAACCATAACAAATTTCGCGTGGCCTAAAAATTAACAAGAAATGTATTATGTAAAAAAATATAATTGTACAAACATTTTTAGAATATTTGTTTATTTATTTCCTCATCAAAGATATCTCAAGATTCCGTTAAGGTGGTTCTCAAATGATATGCTCAACAGCACGAAACTTTCTAACGCATTTTGTGACTCATTTTTAAACGTGAAGGCATAAAATTAGTAGGCCTGACTATTGAAACAATTTGGAATCCAAATAAGTTTTCCATTTTTTGATAAATAAATTACTTATTGAGTTATGAGCTATTCTTCTCACGTGACAACACGTTTTTCCCCTTTCTTGTGCTGCGGCGTCGTAAATTCGATTCAAAACGCTGACTTTGACTGAATTTTCTGAAAGATCTTCTGCCTTTACCAAAAAATGGAGCCTTCACCAAAGCGCCTTTCGATTACAAAGTTTCTGAATTAAGAACACTTGCCAATTTCCGAACTTCCCAAGTTTCTGAACAAAAGTAAATTTAAAAATATGTCGTAAAGTAGCTAGTTTGGATTTGAGAATAGCTTTAAGGGGGTTGCTCAATCAGCTCTCTAATTTCCCTCGCTAATATTAAAGATATGGTCGTAGAAGAATGCACCGTACATTTAAAATATCTCCTTAGAAAATTACATTTTTTTTTTTTCTTCGTACTCTTCTTAAAATATGTTTTATTCCGCCTTAGTTGTTAAAATATTTCTGAAATATCTGCTTAATTTAATATTTTATGTGTTAAAAGCTGACGAGCTGTGAGTAATATTTTAACACTTCAAGATAAATTCTGATAAAAACATTAGCAACAATGAATTTCATTTCAACCAACGTTAAAAGGGTCTGTATTCACTATATCTTTGGTGAAATCTTGCGGTCTGATATTTATCGCTATTTTAATACTATTTGTGTGTTTACAGTTTGATTATTTTTAATGTGTTAATTAAATAGCTGTCGTTAAGGATTATTAAGTTTAGTGTATAATTTGTTGAGGATATACATTTTTTGGAACATGGTCAATTTAGTGCAAAAACTATAAACAAAATTTCGAAAGTTTATGTTTGCAAAATGCAGTGTCCAATGTTTTGTTTTACTCTCTTTATTTTATTTTGTTCAAATTTTCCAAATAATTTTACAAACCATTACCTTTTAATAAGCTGAAGGATAACATCTAAGTAAACAATTTGGAAAACGCATAACATATTTAAAAACGTAATTTCAGGAAATACCAACAATATTCGGAAAAATATCCGAATACTTTTATTCAACCCTGTATAGGATCTATAGATTTGTATATATACTACATAGGTTGCTAAATTTTAGTACAGTTAGAAAACGCGTAGCGCAGTTTAAAATTCTCCTTCTGGAGTTTCTGTCAATAAATGGAAATGTGTTAGCGAATTTTTGTGCTGCCCTGTATATGATCTACAGAATTTACACACACCAAGTAATAGACAAAAAGTGAGTTAAATTTAAAATCGCGGTCAGCAACTTAAAACGCACTTCCGGGAATTATTGTTAACAGAAAGATTATAATTATTTTGTTAGTCCCTGTAAATGAACGATGACTGCTACACACGCAATATTCTGCAGTAAGCCTTTTGTAATGCACCTTAGTGATATATATAAATTTCAATGCGTTTAAAATAGTGAAACATTATTTAAATAAACCGCAAACGATTTTTCACCATAGACGTAATGTAACGGAATTCTTTTGCCTGTCCCTGTAAAGTAACTATAAGTGCTATGCACACCCTATTCCATAGTAAGCTTCTTGTAATGTACCTTAGTGATATATATATCAATTACAATTTGTTTGAAATTGTGTAACATTATTAAAATAAACCGCAAATGATTTCCCCCCATAGACCGTAATGTAACCGAATTCTTTTGAGTGTCCCTGTAAAAAAACACTATAAGTGCTACACGCTTCAGTAGAAATAGGGAACATGCTATAGATAACGACAATAACATACAAAAATTCCAGAGCATTCCGAGCATATTTACGGGAGTTAGAGCACGGACAAACGGACAGACAAACCGAAGTCATAAACACTTTTCAACTAGGTTGGAAAGTGTTAAAAAAAGCGGGAGTAGTAAGATAGTGGGGGTTCACCGGCAGCAGGCGCAATCCGCAATGAGGAATGGGGATTCCAGACTGAGGAACGAGGATTCCTCAAGGAGGAATGGGAATAAGGGGGAGGAGGTACCTTCACAACCGATAATACAATGTTCAGAATCATTCTTCTCTTTACAACAATAATTTCTGATCCATCTAGTTATGTATCTGATATTTTATAGAAAGGTTTGTGTATAAGAATATGTTTTAAAAAGCAAGTATATTATATATTTATTATAAATAGTTCTATGCGTGTCTATGTGTGTGTATGTGTGTTTGTGTGTGTGTGTGTGTGTGTATGTATGTGCACGTGACAAATAGATCTCTTTGTGTGTGTGTATGACTATCTGATTATTTATGAAAGTTTTACAAAAAATTTTCATGTTTTTATAAAGAAAAAAAATATGCGGTAGTTAAAAAGTTTCACATATTAAAAAAAAAAAAAATCTTTTAGAAAAAGTTTTGCATTACTTTAAAAAAAAATTTATTTTATTAAAAATTTTATCTTAACAAAAAAAAAAAGTTTCACTATAGTTAAAAAAAGTTTTCACTCATTTTCGATTTAACTACAACAAAAGTTTGTGTATAAAGATAACGTTTCACTAGTAAGGTTTAAAAAAAGTACTCAATAATAAAATCAATAATTTTTATTATAACAAAATAATTTACAGAAAGGTATTTACAGATCAAAATATACATCGCGATTTTGCGTTAGCAATACAAATCAACATTTTCTTCTTTATTACAAACGGTATTAATGTCATAATGGCCATATGCTAAACTGCTTATTCCATCATCCAATAAGTAACGCTTGTCGTCAAAGGGACTTAAGCTAATTTTATTTTGAGTTAATGTATATAGGCGATGGTCATCTTGGGCAATTCTTACCTGTTTCTCCATACTTGTTTTTTGTTGTTGGAGGCACTCCAAGTAGTCTTCATGTTTAATTTTCTGCCGAACAATCTGCGTAGATACGCCTTTTGCACGCTTCTTTTCATCTTTAACAGATTTTAGAGAATACATTTTTGATTTCAGTCCGACAAACTCAAGGGCTAATTCACCATTAAGTTCATCCTTAAACTTTCCGAGCGTCTTCTTATTATCCTCAGAGTATAGACGATGAGATTTCGGGTATTCAGAAAAGTCAAACAACTCACGATGCTGTTCCAGATCCTTATAAATATTATTGGTTTGAATATGATACGTTAGGGAATCTGTATCCGTAAAGAGTAAAACTGCACGATCTTTGTATGTTTTCTTTATAAAATTGTAATGGAAATCATACATACAAAGTTTAGATAGTTCGAGTATAGAAAATCCAACATAGATGGGTCGGTTCATATGTATGCTAGTTTTTAATCTCTCAACAGCAGTCAAGTCTTCATCATAAGTTTTAAACGATTTAAAAGTAGGCGATGCTACTAATTTTTTGGCTCTTTTTTCACCGTTACAAAGCACAATATTTCTTCTTTTTCGTAGATTTTCCATGGTTTTACCAAAAACAGAATTGTTCATTAACTTAAAAAAGTCTTTCTCAAAAGAAGATTTTGCTTCTTTCCTTTTTTCGGTGTTGAAATTAATATATTTCTGCAACCATGGTCCCTGTTTAAATTTTAAAGCTTTATGCACAGCTGTAATTTTTAAACCAAGTTCTAAATAAAATTTGAGATTACGATAATGGGTTATATAATTTCGTTTATTATTTAAATTTGGTATAAGTTTAGGAGTTCCGACGAATTTTCTATTGTTGAGTAAGCTTCTTGCATGAGAAGATAGCATCTGATCCTCTACAGTTACTCTCTCAGGGGCGACAGGGTATTCATTATGCAAAGGATGTAAATGTTTCGGGTATTCCAAGTCTACCTCGAAAAGATACCCAATTTCGGAACTATCAGATAAAGATAGAACCCACTCTTCTGTCATATGACTTGTTTCACACCATTCAAAACCGCCGTAGGGTAAAAATTGGCTCATAGCCCACCCATATAAGTTATTGGCATCCCAATACATAATGTAGCTGGGTGCCTCATTCTTCTTATAATCGGGCGTACCAGGGATGTTTGCTCGGGCATATCTTTTACTTATCATGCTAATGCCGCCTCTTATTCCATTTTCAACCATAAGCAACATATCTATATCACTGAGTAACTCTAAAGGTGTATCAGACATCTTCAAACAAGCCTGCCATGCTAGCCCAGGTGCTGTAAACAGGTGAGCAGGGTCAATTTCATAATACTGCTGATTTAATTTCCTAAAGTTTTGAAACACGTCAGCAAGTAGTAGAACATCTGTCTTCACATAAAGGTTGTGATAATCACCAAGAGTCTTGATATCAAATGTTTTCCATACATTCTGGGCGTGTTGGTATTCCTTTTCACTTATAGGCTCATTGGTTAAACTATTAAAAAAGGCAGAAGGCGGAGGAAGCTGCTTCTCAGTAAATTTTTCAAAGCAAGTAAAATAATCATAGGGGTAAACCCCTTTCCGTATAAGTAAAGATAAATTATTATTTCGGGGGAAATTTTCTTCAAGAATAGTGAATTGATCAGGTTGAAGGTTTTTAACAAGTTTTTCCAATGACGTAGGCAAAAATTGGAAAGAGTCTATAAACACCATCTGAATATAAGATGTAGGCTTTCTGATTTTAAAGGTGATATAGTTTTCCATAGAAGTAGCAATAACATCGATTTCATGATCTTTGAATTTTCCAAGCTTTGTCATAATATGATGGCCATCGTAGTTTTTCAAGTTATGGAATATAACAGGAATTGTTTTACACTGCTTATAGTTCAAGTTGCATTCCACATGTGCAGCTCCTCTGTATGCACCTGACAGGTGATCATGGTCACGTGTACGTTTCTCATCTAAAGTTTTCTTACAAATATGACAAAACTCTGCTTCTCGAAATGCCTTTTCTTCCTTGGGAGAAAGCTTCATAGGTTTAACATTTAGTAACTTTTGACCTAAAATTTCCTTCTCTTGCATCATTCGGTTTAAAAAATGATCAACACAGTTTCTACCCCGATATACCTGTGCTTTCTTCACACACGTTCCATCGGGTCCAATAACCACATAGGCATAACCACATGGCAAGTGATAGGTTGTTTTCTCGGTATAGGATGCTTTAGAAGAGGGAGGGGCTGATGAAATAGGTATAAGTAGACTCTCAAAATCCGCATAAATCGTATAGGCAACAGGATGTTGTAAACGAATACCTGTAAACTTTAATATATTATCATTTTCACTAGGCATCTTTATAGCTTGTGCAACATGTTGAGAACAATATTCATTATGCTTATCCAATAGATCTTGTCTTGAAAATCGATGTAAACATCGATAACAATAATAGCCAGCGGCTCTATGTTTGGTAAGATCACCTAAAAGTCTTGAAAAACTTCTTATCAAACAATAGTGTTGCTTTTCACCATCACCAACCAATAACAAATTAATCACATCTTTATCCTTCTTTTCAGATATATACAAGGGGCAAACTTCATCCTCTTCATAACCAAACACATTAACCCGTAAATTGTTGAGTTGTTCAATAACAGGTATCTTCTGAAGGGGTACAGGGCATTCTACACTACCTAATTTAATATCATGTTCATAAGATCGATAATGTGAAACACGTTCAGGTTTTTTTGTATAATCCAAGTTCAGTTTAAAAGCCAGAAGACACCATACTAAACATTTGTTATCTTCGTTTTTTATATTCAGCACTGCTTTTTTATCATCAAGTTTTTTAGACAAAGGAATATAGGAACTCGCAGCGAGAGGATGATATTTAGCAATCTTGAGTTCTAAATGAAGAATTTTTCTAAGTTTCCAGCCAGAACCTCTTTGTACAAATTCTTCAAAGGATTTAATAATCTTCGAAAATCCTTCCTCAATATGCTGTGAGATAGTATCTTCTATAAGTTCGGTCATACAAGAACATCGAAAATAACATTGAATTTCTTCAAACTCCTCATTATCAGTTAGACGTTCAAGTGATATTTTTTCTACCATATACCATTTAATTGCACCTTTTTCATGAATTTCACTTATTAAACGTTCTTGTATTTCAGTTTGTACATGTCTATGAAATACCTCTAAATCATTTTCCTCACGTTCATCAGGATGCAAAATCACTGTTTTAAACACATTAAGTGCATCAGAATACTTTATGTTTTTCGACTTTGCATTAGATGAGCTCATTTTGCGTTTTACACTCACAAGAGGTGTGCGGGGGTGTTGAGTGCGAACATGTTGTCTCAGGTCAAATTTTCTTCCAAACACTTTATCGCAATCGCGACAAGGAAATGTTGAATTCCGATGCGACTGTAAATGCTGCTTCAAATTATTCCTTCGGGTAAAAACTTGATCACATTCATCACACTTAAATGTAGACTGTCCACCAGTATTATGGGTTTCTGAATGTCTTAACAATTCCGATTTCCTTCTAAAACACTTTCCGCAAGTTTCACAGGAAAACGACTTTTCATTAATATGAATCTTAACATGCTGATTTAAATTAGAATATGTTGAAAAAACTTTGCCACAGGTGGGGCAAACATGCTTCTTTTCCACATTTGTAGGGGTCACAGTCTTTAAAGAAACATCCTCTTCAGCTTGTTGATTACAATTGGAAGAACTTTGAGATATAGTATCTTTTTCTGTAAGAACTTCATCGAATCCATCATGCTGTAACAATCCAACACTATCATGTGTTTTTAAATGTCTTTGTAGGTTTGATCTTCGATAAAAAGACTTCTGGCAGCTATTACAAGTATATAATTTCTCGCCAGAATGAATTTTCATATGACGGTTCAGATTAGAAATGCTCGAAAAATCTTTACCGCAGGTAAAACAGCTAAACATCTTCTTAGCAGATACAGAATCTCCCAAAATCGGGGTTTCATCAATAGGCATATCAACATCCATAATATAAAATCAATAAAAAAAAACTTTAACTCTTAATGGCAAACACAACTTATAAAAAATAATTCATTACTTGATTACATCATTTTCATAAAAAAAATTTCATCAAAATATCAATAAACAAACAGTAGTAGAGGAATGAGCGTGTAGCCCAGCAGGATCACTTCCGATTCCACCTCCAGGAGCCACCACGCTCACGGCTCCTGCTGGGGTCTAACTCTCGTTCCTCTACTACTGTTTGTTTATTGATATTTTGATGAAATTTTTTTTATGAAAATGATGTAATCAAGTAATGAATTATTTTTTATAAGTTTCGAAATGCTTTTTTTACAGCAGCGCCCCCTATGAACGGTTTTAGAAGTTTTAATTATTTTTAAATATTTCTAATTGTAAGTGATTTTTCTGGAGTTTGATGATAGTTTAAAGTGAGATTTTTTCTTTTATGTATTTTAAACAAGTTTCGAAATGATTTTTTCGCAGCAGCGCCCCCTATGAACGGCTTTAGAAGTTTTAATTATTTTGAAATATTTCTAATTGAAAGCGATTTTTCTGGAGTTTGATGATAGATTAAAGTTAGATTTAGTTTTTTAATGTATTTTAAACAAGTTTCGAAATGATTTTTTCGCAGCAGCGCCCCCTATGAGCGATTTTATAAGTTTTAATTATTTTAGAATATTTATAATTGGAAGTGATTTTTGGGGAGTTTGATGATAGTTTAAAGTTAGATTTATTTTATTAATGTTTTTTAAACAACTTTGAGTTGATTTTTTCAACAGCGCCATCTATGAGATGTTTTAGAAGTAACTTTCTAAAAAAATTCTGAGTTTTATCTTTCTGAGATTAAAAATTGGTATTAGGTTCAGAGGTAAAGTTTTTAACTTGGGTATTGTTGATATGAAATTTTTAGATTTTGTTACAGGAAATACTCCAAGATAAGGATTGTTTTTTAGTATTAAGATGTGAATATTGCCAATTTTTGAATGTTGAAGTATAAAATTTTTGTAAGATTCTTTTGTTATGTAATGTTTCATGGAATAATATGAATTAACTACATATATTTTTATCTGATTATCGCATTCGTTTAAAAATATTAACATTAAAATGGTTTGATAAAGTTGATCGATCACTTTTCTCTTCAATGAAATCGAAAGACACGTATAGTAGTTTATACATTTCAAAAAGAAGAGAAAAATCAAACATAGACATGTTAACAGAAAAATTTAAACATAGACATGTTATAAGAAAAATTTAAACACAGATATGTTAGCAGAAAAATTCAAGCACAGACATGTTATCAGAAAAATTCAAACACAGACATGTTGTCAGAAAAAATCAGGCATTGGCATGTTATCAAAAAAAAATTCAAACATAGACATGTTATCATAGTTTCCTATCAGGCAAACATTTTAAAAAGTAGTCAAAGTTGTAGTTTCTAATTCTTAAACTATCAAAAATACATTTTAATTTAAGTATTTTACTATAGATTCATCTCAAAGTTTGAATTAGCCTTTTACAATATGATTGAAACTGAACTTGGAAAATTAAAAATCATAAGATTCCTTTTCACAAATATCTTACATGTTGACTTATACTTAAACTTATAACAAATAGGCTAGTCGAAGTAGACTTGTGCCTATGATAAGGTTTGTAATCGCGTTTAACACATGTGTAAATTTATAAATTTTGTACATTTCCTTTTATAATTAGCTTCCTTTTGTTGAAATTTGTTAGTCATTTTAACTAATTTATTTTAGATTATAATTTTAATAATATTTATTTCGAATTAAAATTTGTGGATTTAGTATGATGAACAACATATAATCATATCGTTTAGCATGAAAATTTTTAAATATCAAATTGTAACATCTACTAAATTAATTTAAAATCCTATTATAATATATAAATTACTCTTACCTTATGTACAGCTGTTGGAGCCCAACCGTCTCATGCAATGACTTGAAGAGAAATAGATGATTAGTACAAATTTTTATCAGCTAATCTTACCGTTATCAGCTATGTCATAACACCTATGACGTCACTGAAGCGCAGCTTTTTACCTGTTGATAAGGGGTGACCTTGTTCTTATCGCAAACACGTAATGACGTCACCCAACACGTCTAAACAAGAAACTGACAACTACTAGCGCGAAAGAGGGAAGGAAGAATGACTAAGCGCGTGTATTTAAGGTTTATTCTTATCTCAAACCGGAAGACGGGCAGTGCCTCTCGTGGCGATGGCAGCGCCCCCTACTATAGATAAGGAAGAAAGATTAGTTAAGTGCAGACTAACAACTAAAGTGGATGTGTTTTTGGGGTAAGTGTTATTCTAAGTGTTATTCTATTTTTATTTTGTAGGATTTTTTATATTTTGTGATATAATATAATTTACGAATTTGTATACATTCGGGTTTATCTGTTTAATTATGCTATATTATAAAGAGGGGAAAGAAACTTATAGGCCCCCGAAATCGTATGACGCGTTTTGATAACAATCATATCAAGCAATACTACAACTCAACTTTGCTTTCGGGTCGGTATAAATAGACGGGGGAAAATTAGGATTTTTATCATTTGAGGATTCATATCGCTAGTGGTTAAACGTGTTTTAAATTGCTCCCGCTTTTTATCAGTGTGAATCGCTGTTGTGTTTGCCATTAAGAGTTAAAGTTTTTTTTTATTGATTTTATATTATGGATGTTGATATGCCTATTGATGAAACCCCGATTGTGGGAGATTCTGTATCTGCTAAGAAGATGTTTAGCTGTTTTACCTGCGGTAAAGATTTTTCGAGCATTTCTAATCTGAACCGTCATATGAAAATTCATTCTGGCGAGAAATTATATACTTGTAATAGCTGCCAGAAGTCTTTTTATCGAAGATCAAACCTACAAAGACATTTAAAAACACATGATAGTGTTGGATTGTTACAGCATGATGGATTCGATGAAGTTCTTACAGAAAAAGATACTATATCTCAAAGTTCTTCCAATTGTAATCAACAAGCTGAAGAGGATGTTTCTTTAAAGACTGTGACCCCTACAAATGTGGAAAAGAAGCATGTTTGCCCCACCTGTGGCAAAGTTTTTTCAACATATTCTAATTTAAATCAGCATGTTAAGATTCATATTAATGAAAAGTCGTTTTCCTGTGAAACTTGCGGAAAGTGTTTTAGAAGGAAATCGGACTTGTTAAGACATTCAGAAACCCATAATACTGGTGGACAGTCTACATTTAAGTGTGATGAATGTGATCAAGTTTTTACCCGAAGGAATAATTTGAAGCAGCATTTACAGTCGCATCGGAATTCAACATTTCCTTGTCGCGATTGCGATAAAGTGTTTGGAAGAAAATTTGACCTGAGACAACATGTTCGCACTCAACACCCCCGCACACCTCTTGTGAGTGTAAAACGCAAAATGAGCTCATCTAATGCAAAGTCGAAAAACATAAAGTATTCTGATGCACTTAATGTGTTTAAAACAGTGATTTTGCATCCTGATGAACGTGAGGAAAATGATTTAGAGGTATTTCATAGACATGTACAAACTGAAATACAAGAACGTTTAATAAGTGAAATTCATGAAAAAGGTGCAATTAAATGGTATATGGTAGAAAAAATATCACTTGAACGTCTAACTGATAATGAGGAGTTTGAAGAAATTCAATGTTATTTTCGATGTTCTTGTATGACCGAACTTATAGAAGATACTATCTCACAGCATATTGAGGAAGGATTTTCGAAGATTATTAAATCCTTTGAAGAATTTGTACAAAGAGGTTCTGGCTGGAAACTTAGAAAAATTCTTCATTTAGAACTCAAGATTGCTAAATATCATCCTCTCGCTGCGAGTTCCTATATTCCTTTGTCTAAAAAACTTGATGATAAAAAAGCAGTGCTGAATATAAAAAACGAAGATAACAAATGTTTAGTATGGTGTCTTCTGGCTTTTAAACTGAACTTGGATTATACAAAAAAACCTGAACGTGTTTCACATTATCGATCTTATGAACATGATATTAAATTAGGTTGTAGAATGCCCTGTACCCTTTCAGAAGATACCTGTTATTGAACAACTCAACAATTTACGTGTTAATGTGTTTGGTTATGAAGAGGATGAAGTTTGCCCCTTGTATATATCTGAAAAGAAGGATAAAGATGTGATTAATTTGTTATTGGTTGGTGATGGTGAAAAGCAACACTATTGTTTGATAAGAAGTTTTTTAAGACTTTTAGGTGATCTTACCAAACATAGAGCCGCTGGTTATTATTGTTATCGATGTTTACATCGATTTTCAAGACAAGATCTATTGGATAAGCATAATGAATATTGTTCTCAACATGTTGCACAAGCTATAAAGATGCCTAGTGAAAATGATAATATATTAAAGTTTACAGGTATTCGTTTACAACATCCTGTTGCCTATACGATTTATGCGGATTTTGAGAGTCTACTTATACCTATTTCATCAGCCCCTCCCTCTTCTAAAGCATCCTATACCGAGAAAACAACCTATCACTTGCCATGTGGTTATGCCTATGTGGTTATTGGACCCGATGGAACGTGTGTGAAGAAAGCACAGGTATATCGGGGTAGAAACTGTGTTGATCATTTTTTAAACCGAATGATGCAAGAGAAGGAAATTTTAGGTCAAAAGTTACTAAATGTTAAACCTATGAAGCTTTCTCCCAAGGAAGAAAAGGCATTTCGAGAAGCAGAGTTTTGTCATATTTGTAAGAAAACTTTAGATGAGAAACGTACACGTGACCATGATCACCTGTCACGTGCATACAGAGGAGCTGCACATGTGGAATGCAACTTGAACTATAAGCAGTGTAAAACAATTCCTGTTATATTCCATAACTTGAAAAACTACGATGGCCATCATATTATGACAAAGCTTGGAAAATTCAAAAATCATGAAATCGATGTTATTGCTACTTCTATGGAAAACTATATCACCTTTAAAATCAGAAAGCCTACATCTTATATTCAGATGGTGTTTATAGACTCTTTCCAATTTTTGCCTACGTCATTGGAAAAACTTGTTAAAAACCTTCAACCTGATCAATTCACTATTCTTGAAGAAAATTTCCCCCGAAATAATAATTTATCTTTACTTATACGGAAAGGGGTTTACCCCTATGATTATTTTACTTGCTTTGAAAAATTTACTGAGAAGCAGCTTCCTCCGCCTTCTGCCTTTTTTAATAGTTTAACCAATGAGCCTATAAGTGAAAAGGAATACCAACACGCCCAGAATGTATGGAAAACATTTGATATCAAGACTCTTGGTGATTATCACAACCTTTATGTGAAGACAGATGTTCTACTACTTGCTGACGTGTTTCAAAACTTTAGGAAATTATGTCAGCAGTATTATGAAATTGACCCTGCTCACCTGTTTACAGCACCTGGGCTAGCATGGCAGGCTTGTTTGAAGATGTCTGATACACCTTTAGAGTTACTCAGTGATATAGATATGTTGCTTATGGTTGAAAATGGAATAAGAGGCGGCATTAGCATGATAAGTAAAAGATATGCCCGAGCAAACATTCCTGGTACGCCGTATTATAAGAAAAATGAGGCACCCAGCTACATTATGTATTTGGGATGCCAATAACTTATACGGGTGGTTTATGAGCCAATTTTTACCCTACGGCGGTTTTGAATGGTGTGAAACAAGTCATATGACAGAAGAGTGGGTTCTATCTTTATCTGATAGTTCCGAAATTGGGTATCTTTTCGAGGTAGACTTGGAATACCCGAAACATTTACATCCTTTGCATAATGAATACCCTGTCGCCCCTGAGAGAGTAACTGTAGAGGATCAGATGCTATCTTCTCATGCAAGAAGCTTACTCAACAATAGAAAATTCGTCGGAACTCCTAAACTTATACCAAATTTAAATAATAAACGAAATTATATAACCCATTATCGTAATCTCAAATTTTATTTAGAACTTGGTTTAAAAATTACAGCTGTGCATAAAGCTTTAAAATTTAAACAGGGACCATGGTTGCAGAAATATATTAATTTCAACACCGAAAAAAGGAAAGATGCAAAATCTTCTTTTGAGAAAGACTTTTTTAAGTTAATGAACAATTCTGTTTTTGGTAAAACCATGGAAAATCTACGAAAAAGAAGAAATATTGTGCTTTGTAACGGTGAAAAAAGAGCCAAAAAATTAGTAGCATCGCCTACTTTTAAATCGTTTAAAACTTATGATGAAGACTTGACTGCTGTTGAGAGATTAAAAACTAGCATACATATGAACCGACCCATCTATGTTGGATTTTCTATACTCGAACTATCTAAACTTTGTATGTATGATTTCCATTACAATTTTATAAAGAAAACATACAAAGATCGTGCAGTTTTACTCTTTACGGATACAGATTCCCTAACGTATCATATTCAAACCAATAATATTTATAAGGATCTGGAGCAGCATCGTGAGTTGTTTGACTTTTCTGAATACCCGAAATCTCATCGTCTATACTCTGAGGATAATAAGAAGACGCTCGGAAAGTTTAAGGATGAACTTAATGGTGAATTAGCCCTTGAGTTTGTCGGACTGAAATCAAAAATGTATTCTCTAAAATCTGTTAAAGATGAAAAGAAGCGTGCAAAAGGCGTATCTACGCAGATTGTTCGGCAGAAAATTAAACATGAAGACTACTTGGAGTGCCTCCAACAACAAAAAACAAGTATGGAGAAACAGGTAAGAATTGCCCAAGATGACCATCGCCTATATACATTAACTCAAAATAAAATTAGCTTAAGTCCCTTTGACGACAAGCGTTACTTATTGGATGATGGAATAAGCAGTTTAGCATATGGCCATTATGACATTAATACCGTTTGTAATAAAGAAGAAAATGTTGATTTGTATTGCTAACGCAAAATCGCGATGTATATTTTGATCTGTAAATACCTTTCTGTAAATTATTTTGTTATAATAAAAATTGTTGATTTTATTATTGAGTACTTTTTTTAAACCTTACTAGTGAAACGTTATCTTTATACACAAACTTTTGTTGTAGTTAAATCGAAAATGAGTGAAAACTTTTTTTAACTATAGTGAAACTTTTTTTTTTTGTTAAGATAAAATTTTTAATAAAATAAATTTTTTTTTAAAGTAATGCAAAACTTTTTCTAAAAGATTTTTTTTTTTTTTAATATGTGAAACTTTTTAACTACCGCATATTTTTTTTCTTTATAAAAACATGAAAATTTTTTGTAAAACTTTCATAAATAATCAGATAGTCATACACACACACAAAGAGATCTATTTGTCACGTGCACATACATACACACACACACACACACAAACACACATACACACACATAGACACGCATAGAACTTTTTATAATAAATATATAATATACTTGCTTTTTAAAACATATTCTTATACACAAACCTTTCTATAAAATATCAGATACATAACTAGATGGATCAGAAATTATTGTTGTAAAGAGAAGAATGATTCTGAACATTGTATTATCGGTTGTGAAGGTACCTCCTCCCCCTTATTCCCATTCCTCCTTGAGGAATCCTCGTTCCTCAGTCTGGAATCCCCATTCCTCATTGCGGATTGCGCCTGCTGCCGGTGAACCCCCACTATCTTACTACTAGCGGGGTGGAGATTTTAGATAATAAAATTAATTATAATGTACTATATATATATATATATATATATATATATATATATATATATATATACATATATATATATATATATATATATATATATATATCATAAGCAAAAACAACTATAATCTTTCATATAAATCATTAAAAAAAATAATAATTAAAACAAATCAGTAAAAAAGATGCATGTGCTGTTAATATACTTTTATCGTAATCGGAAATATAGAAATACAAAATTAACATAAAAAAAAAAAAAGTGAAATTAGGAAATTATTGCTAAAATTGAAACAAGGATTCGCTACGTAAATTGTCACAACAAGAACTGTTAACCCTTTCAGGTACAAGTAATTGTGTTACTGTAATGTTGAATTCACAGCAGGAATTTCGAGAAATTTCATTTGACTATATAGACAGGTTTTCATCTTAGCAGGTATACTATTCCTTATAGTTTATATTATTTTCACCGAGACCATGAAATTTTCCGTTGACAAATGTTTTCCGCTTTACATACGTTCTATTTCACTGGTTTTAGTATTTAATCTAGCTTACTTAATTTAATTGTGATATACATAACCTCTTCAAAATGCACGTAAAATATAACATTTCATAAAAAATAATGTGTGCGATTTTTTTAAACTGAATCTGGGAAAGAAACAAATTCATATCACTTTTAAGCAGAGTTCGTTGATTTAAATCAGCTTGATTTTAATCATGATTAAGATTAAACTGATTTTTTTTTTAAATCTCTGATTTAAAACAACTTTCGTAAAAATTTTATTTCAAATTCAGGTCAAGAAATTTTGTAATAAATATTATGTTTTGAAAATAATAATAATAATAATAATAATAATAATAATAATAATAATAAACTTTGTAAATTTAAGGAGTCGGAGAGACTGAGAACTCAAAATGCATGATTTTTAATTTTATTTAAATCAAATATCACACTTTAAAATAAAAATCCCAATTTAAAAATAGAGAATCTTAGCTGAAAAACGTTAAAAGATTAATGAATATTTATCTATTAAAAACATCTAAATCTTATGTAAATTTTTTAATACAAAATCATGGGGACTTTCTGCGAGGATATGGAAAACGTTAGAATAAATAAATATAGGCCATTCAAAAGTTTTTTTAATTGAATTTATATAGACATCTCATTACTTCCACATGTAAATAACAAGTGGTTCAATATTCTGATGTAAGTTTATTTATGGAAATATTTGGAAAATAAAATGATTTCATGGCTTGTAATAGTCTGATATGTTTTTATATATATTTTTATACAATATTTTATAATATATTTTCAACAAAGTTGAAAAATGTTTATTAATTCTGTTTGTCTGTCCGTCTGAGCTCTAACTTTCGTAAATGTACTCGGATTTCCATGCAATTCATATGTCATTGAGGTCAACTATGGCATGTTCGGTATTGAGAATGAAGTATGTAGCACTTACAGTTCATTTACAAGCACACTCAAAAGAATTCTTTTACATTACGGTCTATGGGGCAAAATCGTTTGCGGTGTATTTTAATGATGTTAATATATCTCAAACATATTGAAATTGATATATATCACTGAGTTGCATTACAAAATGCTTATCATAGATTATAGAGAGCATAGCATTTATCGTTCATTTACAGAGATATACAAAATAATTCGGTACAGTACTGTCTGTGAACATTAATTTCTGGAAGCTTGTTTTCCGTTGTGCCACACGTTTTTAAATGTAACTAATTTTCTACATATTGCTTAGTGTATATAAATTCTATAGATCATATACAGGGTTGCGCAAAAGATGTCGAGTACATTATCTTTCATTGACCGAAATTGAAGAATGGAATTTTTGAACTTTACTGTGCGTTTGCTAACTGAATTAAATTTTAGCATATTATGTGGCATGTATACAAATCCATTGATCATGTACAAGGGATACACAAAAATAAATAAATAAATAAATAAAAAATTCAGATATTTTTTTAATTATTCATTTTAATTACTGAAACTGGGATTTCAAATATGATATACGTTTTCGAGAATTGTTTACTTAGATATCACATTTCACCTTATGAATCTAAGAAGTTTTGTTACAGTATTCTGATTGTGCTGGTATGTGTTTCATAATCTATGCTTAACGCATGATTTTTCGTTCTTGTTAAATATAATTTCAATTTTAATTACTTATAAATGTAAGCTAATTAACAACTAAACTTTTTAAAGTCTTAGAAAAAAAAAAGATTTTTTTTTTTTTAATTTAAATTAAATAAATCCAACTTTGATTTGGTCTAAACTCCGTAATTGCTTAGGAACTCAGGTGGAAAATTGGTTTCTTTTCAAATATTTTAATAACAAAAAATAACTTTTTTTTTCAGATCCATTGCAATTTGTAACATATAATCATGATCATCTTTATGTATGTATAATACATTCTCAAAATTCATTAAATGAATATTGTATGTACTCCAGAATATTGTATATAATCCGGAATAGATGTTTTTAAAAGAATTCTGTACCAATCTGGAATAGAATGTTTAAAATTTCATTCATAACAGTTTTCTTGTTTTATAAATATAATTATCTTTTGTATTTTAAGATTTTTAATTAAAAAAAAATTGGTATTAAAAATTTTTAGATTTTAGTAATGAAGGTTGCATATGCTTTTTAATTTATTAAATGGATAATTTAAAGTGGTATATATTTTTTATATAGAATAGTATATATTTGTTAAATTGCAGTTTAAGCAAGTGATCATATAACACAAAATAATTCGTTTTATTTATTTCATGTTTTCAAAAGTAAAAGATAATTCACCTTTTCAAATTAAATCTGTTTCTATTGCTCCATTTTTTGTAACTGTAATATTTAATTATTCATATGATTAAAATATTTCAAATTAACCAAGTGACTGAGTATGTTTTTTTATTTCAAATAAATTTAAATGAGCTTTTTTAGTTGTTAATTTTAATGATTTTGTAAAAAGGTTATTTTACTTTAAAAAGTATAATTAAAAAAATTAAATCTGATTAAAAAAAAAAAAAACGATTTTTTTATTTATTTATTTTTTAATACTTTTAATACTTCGAAATATACCTGCGCCGGTAAAGTGGAGCCAGCAAGGATTTATTTATTTATTTATTTATTTTGCTGTAAGAGTTGGTCCTATAAAAAACTTATTAATATAAAACTTGTAGATAATATTAAGAAGATTTATAATAAATTTAAGCGTATTTGATATATTGCGAATGGACGAAGTTATGAATTTTTTTCTTCTTAAACCCCTATCCCCCCGCCCTCCCCCCCCCTCCACGCACACCTTGATGCCTTTTTTAATGATATGAAACATCTGTCATATAAATAAATTTTTGGCCCTTTTCCTAGAAGTAATAATAATTTTAAACGGATTCGATACGTATGATAATTAAGAAGTTATGATGGTTTTTCTGTTTTCACAAAAAAATAATGATTAACGAACATGACGAACTTGACCAAGATTTTAAGCCGGTTGATTTTATGTATCACTTTGGAAGAGATTTGTGCAGAATTATGGAAGTTATTGCGTCCATAAAAAAGTGATATAGACATATATATATATATATATAAAGTTTTGAACTAGGTTGGTTGGGTTGTGGGAGTCATGATCGGCGTAGATCTTAAAAAATGTTTCAGGAATTCCAACTTAGGGGAGAATGTAATAGTAGCATTTCTTACGAAATCGACCTAATATTTATTTCAAAAGTTTGTCGACAAATTAAGTACTAATCTAATTTACTTGTCAAAGTGGATTTGGTATGTATGAACTTTATAGGGGGTAAATAAAAATGAAGAAATGAAATAAAAAATCATGAACCTTGCTTTTAAGGCGCTTCTGGAGGGGAAAAAAAATTCCCGACTCAATAATGCAAAACTCTAGCACATTTCAGTGATTTGAAATCGAATATATATTTTTTCATTTTTCGAGAAAGTAATATCTTGAGTTATAAGCAATTGTTGTCTCACAACGACCTTTATCGGGCTGTCGCATCCAGAAATTCTGTTAAAAACGTCATTTTTCACAGGTTTTTCTGAAAGACCTTCTATTTTTAACGAATAATGGAAAAGCTATTCGGTTTCTGAATAGCAGTACTTGCCAATCTCATGCGTTTGCGATCAAAAATGGATTCATATATATGTCGGCTCACCTGAGCATTACAACAGAATCAAATTTCATTCTTACACAAGTATTTTTACTGAAATTGAGACATTCAGAGTGCGAACCAACATAAATCTGACAAACAAAAGTGAAACAATTTTTCATTTTCATTCGAAGTGTAAATAGTGCTATTTTTCTGGTACTTCGAGACGAAATTGCTTTTCATAAAGACATTGCTATAATTTACAATAATTATATTACTCTAATTTACAGAAAGTCTGAGAAAAATTTTAACGATGACTTCGTTGAGAGAATTTTTGAAGAATATCCATGCAGTCAACTGATTACATTTCAGTTTCATCAACCAATTTTCATAGTGTCATAAATTATTTTATCTTTACCCTTTTTTATTCAACTTAAAATTTCACAATTTGATAAAGTAACTACGCATGTTTATACAGTTTAATGCTTGCTAAGTTTTAGTTTTTAATTATTATTAGATTGTTATTTTTTATCAAATATCTTGCATGTCTGAAATATAACCGAAGTCTGTATTTTTGTTGCTGTTGTTTCTTTAAATCATTCAAAGTATTTTTCCAAAATATATGCAATGAAATCATACGAGTATATTAGAAGTGACTTTGTACAATATTCCTATGTCAATGTTCCATTTATTAGCATATTAGGTTTAAATTGATATCACACCTTTCCAGATTCATATGTAGTGTATTATCCCTTGACTCTTCTCCCTCAAACAAATGTTTTGGGGTAAAAGTGCCTGTTTATAAAATGAAATACATGTTTGAAATAAAAGTCTAAATAATGTAAATCAACGCTTTAAGTCTATTTTTCTTATTTTCTTGATAAATTCTCTGAAATTTAAAACATGTGGAATTACTTGAACACCAGACTAAAAAAAAGTTGACAAAAAGTTTTACAAAAAGAGCTTTGATGCAATCCGTAATGATTCATTGATGCAGTGATATTCAGTCTTCATAAATCCATTCTAGGTTAGTATTAGCATAAAACATGTTCGTTAATTAATAATAAAAGAAAAATGTTTTTATTATTATCCTAATAAATCTTCAATGATGGCGTGAGAAATACATTCTACATTATTTAAAAACAAAATAAGGGCAAATAAAATGAAAGTTAAAAAAAAAGAATAAAAAAACTGGGCATAAGTTATGTAATAATTTCTAAATTGATATATTCGTGTTGTCCCCCCCCCCCCCCGCTGAATTATCACTGCAAAATATGCATACTATTGCGAAATCCAATTATTTTACTCAACACATTAAAAGTTGTCAAATTATAGGTACAATAACTCTAGTAAAAGATAAAGATGATATAAATAATTAGATGTGTGAAAACCGTGTTAAATCTTAAAGGCATTTACGCTTTAGTTGAAATTTTATCAGCTATTTCGGGTGTAAGTGTTTTCAAGAAGCAATATCCAACATTCAAGCTTAATGATAAATCCAAAGTTCATTCACTTTTAATAATAATGTTTAAAAAATAATCTTAATATAATAGTTTAAAATTTAACAATTTCGCCTCAAATAGAATTTGTTCCTATATCAGTACTCATGTTAAAAGATAACGTTTTCGAAGCTTTCTCTAAAAAGCAAATATTTTAACAAAGCAGAGAAAGAGTGCAGGTGTGCAGGTGCCTTTTTACGGAAGTTAAAATAATCATTTTTAGTTTCCAAAGATGGAGAACATGTGGTATTTATTATCATCGATCTGCGGCTCTGAAGGGACTATCTCAAACCAAGAAATTTGCGTAAATGTAAATAGTTCAGTCCGCTTAGAGTCTCTGGCAACCTTCTTGTTAAAGAGGTAGTTGACGCACCCTTTCACACCACTGATTGATAATATACGTGAAATTGTCGTAATCCCTTTGTTTTTGGGGCTCCTTTCTCCATTTCATTATTCCTCCATTACTACATTCCAGTTAAGAACCTGGCCCCCTGGCACCTGGTACAGTGCCCTCTGAAGTTTTTGTTCCCTAAAATGTCAATAACTTGCAGTGGTATATATATTAATATTGAATAATATATAATATTATAATTAATTGTTGATATTGATAGCAACAATTAATTAAGAACAATTATAAATAATTGTTTGTGATCTTTAGTGGAATTAGGAAATGGTTTGCGTTGAGAACACAATAATCCCATGAGAAATGATTTGAGGTCAAAAATTAGAGAAGAGAAAATGATATATTAAATTAGATCTTACTTTATGAAAAGACATCGATGACTAGAAACAAAAACACATAAGCAGAGGCGCCATTTCGGCGGGGTTTGGGGGGGGGGGGGGGACCGCCTCCCAAGGAATTTGAAATTTCAGAAAATTTATCAGTTATCACAGGTTAGAGGAAAAAAAAATCAAAATATGATCAAAAGCTAAAATAACGCCAGATTTCACAGATTTGATTACAATAAAAACTAGTCGAATGTGCCAATACCAAAACTTTCTTCTATCTCACATAGCTTTTGCATACACTAAAAACGAATCAGCACCAATTTATATCAAGTTCTAACTGAATCTTAAGTTTTATCAAATTCCGTGCATTTGTTCTTGAGATATGACTGTTGCTAAAATTGTGCTAATTCTGGAAAATGCAGCATAGCAGCGCCACCTGTTGAAAGATTTACACCAAAACCTAATCAACCACAACTTATGTCAACGTCTAACTGAATCTGAAGTTTGATGAAAATCTGTGCATTAGTTCTTGAGATAGTGCTATCGTGAAAATCATGAAAAAAGTAGCATAGTAGCGCCACCTGTCGGGCTATTTACACGAAAACGTATTCAGCATCTATTTATGTAAAGGTGTAACAAAGTCTGAAGTTTGATGAAAATAAGTGCATCAGTTCTTGAGATAGAGCTATTGCGGAAATCGCGAAAAATGCATCATAGTAGCGCCCCCTGTTGGGCGATTTTCACCAAAAACTAATCAGCACCAATTTATATTAGGGACTAACTGAATCTAAAGTTTTATTAAATTCCATGCATTAGTTCTTGAAATAGAGCACCCACAAAATTTTTGTCACATACAGACAGACAGACATTTTCTAAAAACAGTTCAATCGTGTTCAGTACCTCCTAAAACATATAAATCCGTCGAAAACCGGAAGTCGAAAATTTTCATGAATCCAATACTTTCTTCTTGTAAAGATAGAAGAAAGTAAAAACTAGTCTGATGTGCCAATCCCAAAATTTTCTTCTATCTCATACAGGTTTCACATACACCAAAAACAAATCAGCACCAATTTATATTAAGGTCTAACTGAATCTGAAGTTTTATTAAATTATGTGCTTTAGTTTTGGAGATATAGCTATCGTGAAAATCATGCAAAATGTAGCATAGCAGCGCTACCTGTTGGGCTATTTATACCAAAACGTAATCAACGTCTATTTATGTCAAGATATAACGGAATCAAAGTTTGGTGATATTCTGGGCATTAGTTCTTGAGATATAGCTATCGTAAAAATTATGAAAATGTAGCATAGCAGCGTCACTTGTTGGGCGATTTACACCAAGAACTAATCACCACCCATTTATATCAAGGTCTAACTGAATCTAAAGTTTTATTAAATTCCGTGCATTAGTTCTTGAGATACAGCGCCCACAAAATTTTTGTCACACACAGACACACATACAGACATTTTCTAAAAGCAGTCCAGTCGTGTTCAGGACCTTCTAAAACGTTTAATTCCGTCGAAAACTGGAAGTGGAAAATTTTCATGAATGCAATACTTTAAACATTGAATCTAATAATTATCAAAAATGTTTTCTAAAGCCTTGCTATTGCAACATTCTATAAGTGAGACATTTTTCATTAATGAGTATTTTGGCTAGTTTTAGAAATATATGTGAGAAAAAGCTATGAATTGCATCTCAGCTGTGTACAGAATGATTAAAAGAAAACTCGTCACCCTCAAGGCTAGAATTTTAGTGATAAATTCTCACTTTAGCCTAAAATTTAAGGGGAATTGTCTTCTTTTTTTTCGGAGGTGGGGGAGGTGAATTCAATTTCCTAATTATTTGATTTGTTAATTTTCTTTTGTTAGTGTCGCATTATATTTACTCCAATCGTTATAATACTATTAAATCATTTGCTTTATCAAATCATATTATATATACAGTATGCTCTTAAAAATCTCCATATTCTGACACTAGAGTCTTGCCTAGATTGGGTTATAGCCAACCCGAATCCTGACTTTAACCGACAGACTTCAAGCCGAATCCGAAATATTCATACCTGAACCTGAAGTGAAAGAAAATGAATGTATATTTTAATACATTTATGGAACAGTAATCTACAAGTTTATCGCTTATGTACAAAAAATAACACATATACACCCATTAATATTCAAATATATAGTTTTTTCATTTGAAAATTATTCAGAATCTCCTTTTGTACAATCGGTTCATCTCGAACCCGATTCGAAAGAGGCAAAGCACAACCCGAAACGTATAAAGTTTACTCGACCCGCAAAAAAAAAAAAAAAAAAAAAAGAATCAACCAAACTTAAAACGAAATTGCATTTTGCGTAGCCGATGCTGGACTGTAATTTCCAATATACCCGGAAACGTCCAAAAATTTTTCATTGACCGCAACCCCACCCGAAATGAAAGAAAATTAATTCATATTTCAATATAATTATGGAAAAGTAGACTACAAATATATCTCTAATAACAATGTAGAAAAATGATTTATTTTCATCTGAAAATATTTAGGATTTCTTTAAAAACTCGGGCAATACGAATCCGACTCAAATTAGTGAAAATCCAACTTGAACCCGAAACAATTAACCCTTTGATAACTGACCAGGATTGACGATTAATTTTGCATTCAATCGTTCTACAATTTCCAAAAAATTTCCTTGTGACAGATTTCTCTTGAAAATATCCTACTATAAGTGTGTGACAGATTTCAGAAAGTCGTACTAATAGAATAAAAAATAGTCCACTGGGACATATATGTCCCAACCGTAGTCAAATGTTCCAAGTCAACCTGACCCGCAACGAAAATAAGCGCGTCAACCCGGCTCTATCCGTACTGCAGATTGGGTCGTGTTGCCCGGCCCAATGCAGAAGCAAGGGACCTGAGACCAAGGATTTTGCAGATTTCTGAATTGTATGAAATTTAGATCATAGTCTGAAGAGGAAGGTAGAAAATGATTGCGGAAAATTTTTACTGACATTCATTAATGAATCATTAATGAAAATTTTCTTATACCTATTGATCACAACATTTGCAAATTTCGTAACTTCTTGATGGTGTTCGTGTGCTGATTACTTTCGTGACCGATTAAATTTCAAGACTTTTTTTCGTGATTGCTTCATAATTTTTTTTATTATTATTTTTTTTTTGTGATCATTTTTAAAAATTCTCTATTTTTCTGTGAATCATTTACGGAATTGATTTTTTCGACCATTTCTCTAAATTCACTACTTTTTTTTTTTTTTTTTTTTTTTTTTTTTTTGCAACCGATCGACTAAATTTACGACTCTTTTCTATGATCGTTTGTTGAAATTCGGGAGTCTTTTTCTGCAACCGACTGACAAATATAGCTATTTTTTTGCGCGATCTTTGACGAAATTCCAATCGTTGACGAATTTTTTTCGACCATTTGTCGAAATTGACTATATTTTTCTTTGGCAACTGATCGATGAAATTCTCTAAAATATTTAACTAAAGATGTAGAGACTAGGAGTGATTTGTGAATGAAAATTTCAGAGTTAATAAGATAGCTAAACTTGGCTTTACACGATCTCAGAACTTTTACAGAAAGAGTCACGAGACTTGGCTGCATTTTTTACAGGTGACGTTTTTGATGAGATGCATTTTTCAGCTGAACTATTTTCAGTATACTACGAGATGTTTGTTGAAATAAATTCATGTACAAAGCTGAAATTTAATACATTGCCGTCTACGTATGCGGTAACTGTACGAAGTGAGTTTTTAATCATGTCATGCTTTTTTTTATTTAAATTAAATTTTGACATAATATGTAGTATGTATAAAAATCTGTAAGTCGTATACAGGGCTGCACACACACAAAAAAAATCAAGTATCTTACCCAATATGGGCGGTAATTGCTGAAAATGGGTTTTCAGTTGTGCTATGCGTTTTCTGAGTTGTTTATTTTGGTATCTTCTTTCACTGAATCAGAAGATGAGATTTCACAATAATATTCAGAAGTTTTGAAAGTGTTTCACAATGTATGTGTGACGCATGATCCCCCCCCCCCCCTTGTTATAAGTAATAATTATTCAAAACCTTTCCCATACTAAGATCATGACTACCATGAGACATTGTCGTATTTCAATGCTTGAGAAATAATTATCAATCTCAAGTTACTAACAGGGAAAGGAAATAATACGTACAAAATCATTGAAATAAAAATCTGTTATTTTCGTAATATTTTCAAGATTTCAGACGGATATACCTTGTTCGTTTATAACCGGAAAATAATAAATTTGTTAAATAGCGTTTTCCGGCTTTAAATTACTAGTTACAGATTTACCTCAAAGTTTCGAAAACTACCCTTTGTGGGCAAAAACATGGCAAGGACTTTCATCACCCCTTACAACAACCGTGAAATAAGCGAACTTTATTCTTATTTGACCCGTGTAACGTATATCAATCCTTGTAGGTGTGTGAACTTGGTTGTATTTTTATGTTACAGCGCCTCACAATAAAGCGGAAAGATTTTGTGCGGTTCATTGATTCAGTACAGGTGGATACAATCGATTTGAAAATGACCAAATAATGCATGAAAAACTGCAATATATCAATACAAGAAATATAAGTATTGCTTCTGAAGTTAAGTGGGCTGTAAAATTTATTTGTAAATAGAAAAAAAAAAATCTATCCCGTTGGTTTCTCTCCGAATCTACAACGTGAATCGTTCGATATCTTATAAGGCAGGATTATTGTATTTGTGTATTATCTCGTATTTTGCCCACATTATTTCACCATTCATTTAGGTTCTAAAAGCAGAGAGTGCGAAAAATATGCGATTTTTTTTTTATTATTAAATTTTATCGAATGGCAACTTAGGATAAAAAGGACTTTCTATAACATGAATATAACATTTTAATAAAGGAATAATTAAGATTAAACAAGATGTATGACAGTTTCCAAAATTCGTAGACAATTTTTGAACTGGGACGATATACGCTTTTTTAGTTTTCTGGATTCAACATTAAAATATGTGGAAATGAAATATGCCTTGAAGCATGAAAACACTTTATCACATTCTGTGAGATGTATTTCCCAAATAAAGCGACGACAAAATTCGCATGCTCTTTTAAACATTATTTTTCTTTTTTAGTGGATATTATTGCTTACGGTAATATCAAATAAGTGTTCCATTCACTCCTAAATCTTCTCCATCAGCCGTTTAACTGTTTTTGTTCAATAAAATCAAGAGAGGCTACAGGATTTGCCCGACGGAAGGGGCAAATTAGTAACAGCAGATAAGCTTTGTCGTGTGTGGGACGAGTTTGTCTATCGCGTAGATGTTTGCCGTGCAGCAAACGGTGGACACATTGAACATTTATAATGTCTTAAAAAAAAAACTTTGAAACTTCCTCTTTTCATTGGTATAAAGATTGTTCATTTTGGATTTGTTCTTTAATAAATACAATTTTTTGAAAATGGGTCCATCATTTAGAATAACCCTGTATATACAAATTCATATCTGATTTTTGTCAAGTTGTAGCACGTGCATTTATGAACCAATTTGGGTGTGACTGTGTACAGGACTTATCAAGGTATAGGGCGAGTGCGTTGGCCAGTTGCATCGGTCATCTTGTTTTAAAATGGCGGCAAAAAAGAAAAAAAAAATAGAATTTCAAAAGTTTTTTTTTCCTTAAAGTGTTGAGCATTTATTCAAGGATTCCGGAGCATTTTTTTTCTTTTTTTTTTGCCTCTATCCTAAAAAATGTCTGAGATATAGCAGTTTGAAATTATAGGATGGCTGACATTTCGAAACAATCTGATTTTTGCCATACTGTAACACTCGTATTTATCAAGCGAGTTTGGATGCGACTGCGCATGTATAGGATATCAAGGTCTCAACCGAGTTCGTCGGCCAGCTTCATTAATCGTCTTGTTTCAAAATGGCAGTCACTTACAACAGATTTCAAACTCAAAAAAATTAGAAATCCAAAAGCTTTTACCCTTAAGTGTTCGGCCTTGATACAAAGATTCCTGAGCATTTTTTGTTCTGCCTTTATCTTAAAAAATGGTGGAGATATAGCAGTTTGAAATTCTAGGCTGGCTGATATTTCCATAATCAGGCTTCATTTATAAGTTTTAGAAAACGTGGTTTCTGGCAAATTTACTCTAATTGTTGTAACCATTGTTGCTACTCTCATATACGCTTAAACCTACACAGTCATACTCGCTAGCGTCAAATTCTCGCCATGCTTTGCGATACTTGGCGAAATATTGCCAAATTTGGCGATCAAAAATAAATCGCCTAGTTGACTAATTTGGCGAAATTTTCATCCAAATTCAGTATTGGCGAAAACTGGGATTGAATCATCTCTCATCGGGTAACACGCATTCTAGCTTCGTGTGTTTGAGTACAATTAGTTGGATTTAAAAACAAGGAATAGGGAAACTGCCTTTTCTTCCCGGTACAGGCCGAAAGGACTTTTTTGAAGTAGTGGTAGACAAAACAATAATAATAATAATAATAAAAATAGCCGCCAGTGGCAGCCCTGTACATATATTTTGTACAGTGGATCTATCGAACACTTATGATAATAGTACATAATAGTATATAACTTATGATATTATTAAATATGAACACTTCTGATAATGGTATCATGAGCCGACAAATTTAGTTTGTTAAACGTTCGTTATTGTCTGAGTGCAACGAAGACTCATACACAGCGCAGTATTACTTTGCCCCATATATAGCTACGATGGATATTAAAACCTTTCGTCAAGCATAACTCAAAAAATATTTAACGGATTTCGTTCAAATTTTTACAGCAGGTTCCTATAAAGGTGACAACGTCGTCTATTTATTACCAAGAATAAGTGTCAAACCGTTTGGAAGTTATATTAAAAAAATAGACAAAAAAGCACAATTAAAGTACATACGTCACTAAATTTTGTGCGTACGTCATTTTCACCGGCGGGAGATTTTCGTAGACAATCGGAATTGAAAAGTTCATGGAGTACATGGAGCAAAAAAATATGCGAGCACTAATATTCAGCACAATAAAAGATATTTCAATTTAATAAAAATGAAAAGTTAATGTGGAATTTTTTCTGTTTGAAAAGTATTAGAGATTAGTAAGAGTAGTATTAGTATTAGAGATTTGGCGTAAATCACACCATTAGCAGCTTTTTTATTTCGAGTGTGTATGTTAGGAACAATTCTTTGATGTTTAAATAAAAGGTTTCGATTTGTGGCATTATTTCTTATTTTCTTTTCCTTTTTAGTATTTTAAATGGAATTAGTGAAAGGCGTGTATTTTAAATTAAATGAGTGAAAGACGTGTATTTTTAATGTATATGTATTTCAAACGAAATTAGTGAAAGATTTATATTTAAATGAAATGAATGCAATATGAAGATGTAATGAGAATAATATTTGGCGATTTATCAACTGCGCCAAGTTAACATAAAAGTACCAATACATATGTGAGTACTTCTCTATTATCCCGTCGACCACTTTTCATAACAAAAAACTCGCCAAATAAACGGGAGAACGTTGTCATTGAAATATCAAAATAAATAAATAAATAAAATATAAGAATTTAAGGACACAATTGTTATTTTAATGAATGAAATAACTCATAAATCAGTAAAACATAATGAAAAATACACGCAAATGTCGCGTTAAAAACCACTTGAGGACGTAACAAACACGTATAATGCTTCTGATATCAAATAAATGGGACTGCATTTTTGGCGTTTAATCTAACAGTTTGGCGATAGTTCTTTGTTATGAAAAGTGGTCGACGGGATAATAGAGCAGTACCTCTATGTGAAATGAAACAAGGCACAGATGTCATATACGCACCACGTTGGAGCGATTTTTCCCTCCACCAGCTTGGGGAAAACTTTGTTTTTGAATATTAGTTACAAATAGTGTGACAAATAATACACGTGATTTTTTTATTTCAATATAAAAATAAAATAACGTAATAAATGAAACAGCTTCTATTATTTTAAAAAAGGAAATAAAAATAAATAAATAATAGTTTGATATAAATAAAGGCGCGGATGTCATATACGCACCACATTGGCGCGATTGCAACAAAATGGCAATTTTATGCCTCACATTGTAACCCGGTTATTTTGTTTCAATTGTTGTTTATTAACTTTTATTTTTTATTTTAATTCTATAAATTGTTTTTATTATATATATCAATATTTATTTATATCAAACTATCATTTATTTATTTTTATTTCCCATTTTTGAATAATAGGAGCTATTTCATTTATTACGTTATTTTATTTTGACATTGAAATAAAATATTATGTGCTATTATTGTATGGTATTTGTAACTAATATTCAAAAACAAAGTTTTCGCCAAATTGGCGGGGGAAAAATCGCGCCAATCTGGTGCGTATATGACATCTGTGCCTAAATTAATATTGATATACATATAAAAATAATCTATAGAATTAAAATAAAAAATAAAAGTAAACAAACACAACAAACAGTTTTCGCCAAAGGGGCGGGGGAAAAATCGCGCCAACGTGGTGAGTATATGGCATCTGTGCCGGGATTTTTACCCTTTTATCTGTGCTTTCGGAAATATAAAAAAATTAAAAAATTCTTATATCAGGTGAATAATGTTTTGCATTTTTATACGGACCACTTCTCCATTTTAAGATTTTAAATGCTATTTATATCAGATATTTCTTTCCTGAGATTCCCACAAGTTATTTCCGGTAATTTGTTTAGTTCGCTTATTAATTGTTTACAATTTGCCCCCCTGGCAATAACAATTATTTATCACAAAAATGGGTACTTCTCTATTATCCCGTCGACCACTTTTCATAACAAAAAACTATCGCCAAACTGTAACGCTAAATAAACGGGAGAACGTTGCCATTGAAATATCAAAATAAATAAAATATAACAATTTAAGGACACAATTGTTATTTTAATGAATGAAATAACTAATAAATCAGTAAAACATAATGAAAAATACACGCAAATGTCGAATTAAAAACCACTTGATGGCATAACAAATACGTATAATGCTTCTGGCATCAAGTAAATGGGACTGTATTTTTGGCGTTTAATCTTACAGTTTGGCGATAGTTTTTTTGTTATGAAAAGTGGTCGACGGGATAATAGAGAAGTACCCAAAAATGGCTTAGTTTTGTTAAATTTGTTTGTTATGTATTTTCATTTCTTATTAAAATATCGAAAATGGCAATAAAATTTTATTTTAGCACCGTACTTAATTTTTTTAAATGGCTCAAAAACATGGTTTAATAAACGTATATTTGTAAATATTTTAAAAAACATGTTTTTCCGCTCTCTAGAAAAATTTGGTAAGATTCTAAAACTGCCTTTGGCACCAACCAGTACATGATAACTTTTCCCCATTCAGATACACAGAAGAGGTTGGTCACAAACAAAAGTAATGCTAGCAACAATATTGTTTTAACTCTATAAGAGTTAGAAACAATAATGATATTAAATTCCCCGATTAGCTTAGGGCCCGATTACGAAACTTTCTCCTAGAAAATAAAAACTGTAGAAGTCTTTTACATTTGTTTCGAATGAAGCTCGATCAACAAAGTATTAATTGATAATACAAACAACACTAATATTAACATGGGGGCAAAAGTTTGAATTTAAGTGTATATATTTGGAACCCTCCCCCCCCCCCCAACCACCCACCAAAAAAAGAAAAAGAAAGTTACAGAAATGAATTTAAAATGGCGTGAAGCCACGCTTTCTGACATAAGAAATTGGCTGCGAACCCGATTACGAAACTTTCACTTAACTTAATAACATGTATCTAATAGCCCTGAGGACAATTCCCCTTCCAAGTTATACGGACCTTGGGGCTTTTTTAAAAAGCTTGACGCAGTTCGGGTTGAAGAAGTTGAGATTTACTGTCAAATGACATAAACTACTATGAAAATAAAACTGGTGAATTATTATGCTGGTTTATGTATGTATTTAAAAAAATTGCATATGATTACACTCTTTAGATAAATTACTCCTGTTTGCATTTAATAACAGATAAACGGCTTCCGTTTACTAAATTGTTTAAATATTGGGAAGAGTTGGCGAGAGATAGATAGACGTGTAAGCAAACGGGTAGACAAACGGGTAGAGATACCCGATAGCAACAGAGATAAGCTAACGGGTAGCGAAACGAATGGACAGACGGGTAGCGAGGCAGGTGAAAAAAAGGGTTGACAGAGGGGTAGTGAGATGGGTAGGGAGACGGGTAGCGTGGTGGATAGAGAGACGAGTACAGAGACGACTTGACAGACGGGTAGAGAGAGGGGTACATAGACAGACAGACGTGTTGATAGACGGGTAGTGTAACGGGAAGCGAGACAGGTAGAGACACGATTAAAGAGTCGGGTAGAAAGACAGACGGATACTGAGACGGGTATACAGAAGAGTAGAGAGACAGTAGACAGATGAGTTCGGAGAGAGACACAACTAAGGCATACGAGTAGTTAGACTGGTAGACACGTTTGTAGCAAAGCATGTTATTAATGTTGTTTGAAGTATACGAGTTTCTATAAATAGTTATACAAATAAACAAAGGAAATTTTTTTAATTCAAATATTAAATATTTGATTTAATATTTCAATATTTAATATTTTATTTTTTAATATTTTATTTAGATATTTGTCACAAAGAAAATGTTGCAAAAATTAAATTAAATTTGCGTTAAACTACGCTTGCTAAAATACGCTATTAGCTGCAAATCTGATTATGTGACTTTAAAAATATCGTTTTAAAAGATCCGGCGTTTTTTTTTTTTTTAAGTTTTGGGCAATTCCCGCTTAAGAAAATGAGATTATTTGCCAAATGTTATAAAAAAAATGCATATGAAAACATAACAGTATATGAATTTATATATGATATTTTGTAATTATATCATTTAATTTGCTATTTTTCATATGTTGTATCTTTATCTATCTCTTGTCTATCATATGCTGTATATTCACTTAGATTCTTGTTGATATCTTCTTTATATCGTAATTGTTAACTTTATGTTCTCAGCAATATCACTCAGACTAATCCCTTTGAGGGAAGTCCTAGTAGCGAGTTTTGAATGTAGCCTACTTTTTAAAGTTTATCTACTTTTCCACGCGTTTTTCTGAAATGAAAATTTACATAACGTTATAATTATTATTATTATTTTTCAAATTTCCTACCGTATACTTCAGGGGCCGCTTGGAGCAAGGAACGTCGCACGTGCCGAAACATGATTGATAGCATTTAATTGGCCGAGAGAGTGCTTCGACATTTGATTGGCATTTCTGAAAGCGCATCACGTAGCTACAGAGTACTAGACTTTGATAGGTAGATTTTTTTTTTTTTCGCTGTTGTTGCCTGACCTTTGGTATATTTCACCCTTAAGTAGCATGGTGCTCAAAGAGTTGGAGGTTTTTGACGTTGATTAGCAGGTGCCTCGCTCCAGGCGTAACTTCATTCTGTGATTAGCTTCATCTTCGGTTTGGTGAGATGGAACCGAATTATAGTTTGATCACTTCCTCGTAATCTGTTGCAAAAATCATCACTAAGATAATTAAATATCTTTTTTTTTTTTTTTTTTTTTTTTTAAAGTAACTTTTAGTTAAGTTATATTAAGACCAGCCTTAAAAATTATCTACTTAACAATGCAAGTCACAAAAAATACGAATGTATTAATGTCGAACTTTCAAAAAATCTAATCTTTCGTAATCGGGTTCATCTGACTATATAACCTTCACACATAACTTTTTGACTAAGCAACGTAGAACAATATGTAGTACACTAAAACCATTCCTGAAATAGCATCTAACTAACAATACAATTATCATCAAAATCCGTCCAGTAGAACTTTTTCAGAAGACTAATCTTTCATAATCGGAATCAAATATTAAAAAGGCTAATATTTGATAAAAAAGGTCACCTGATTTTCGACTTTCCCCCTCTATAATTCTAGAACTAAGCAACGTAGAATGATATGTTATATGATAAAACTTTCCCAACAAATTTTCTAACTAATGGTGTAGGTTTCATCGAAATCCATTCGACAGAATCTTTTAAAAAGGCTAATCTTTCATAATCGGATTGATATGATTATAGAACTTCCCATAATAATTCTACAACTAAGCTAGGTAGAACGATATGTTATACAATAAAACCTTCCCTAAAAAATTATCTATCTTACAGTTTAAATTCTACGAAAATCCATTCAGCAAAATTCGAGTTATAAGCAGCCGGAACAAAATTTCATATAATAAAGTAGAAGTAAATAGAAGTATACGCGAGGATTTCGCACTGAAATCTAATATTTTTAGGTATACTTCTTTATTATCCCGTCGACCAATTTTCATAACAAAACACTATCGCCAAACTGTAAGATTAAACGCCAAAAATGCAGTCCCATTTACTTGATGTCAGAAGCATTATACGTGTTTGTTATGTCATCGAGGGGTTTTTAATTCAACATTTGCCTGTATGTTTCATTATGTTTTACTGATTTATTAGTTATTTCATTCATTAAAATAAGAATTATGTCCTTAAATTCTTATATATTATTTATTTCTTTATTTTGATATTCCAATGGCAACGTTCTCCCGTTTATTTAGCGATAGTTTTTTGTTATGAAAAGTGGTCGACGGGATAATAGAGAAGTACCATTTTCTATCAATATGTAATATTTATTAGATGCAGGTTTAAACTTCTAAAGAAAAAGTAAGGATAAAAACATTTAGTTTTTAGTCACGCCAGAATATCATCTAATTTATTCCATCAAAGTTAGAGTAAAAACTGATCCAAGATTGCAAAAGGCACGCTAGAGAAAAAAAATTAACAATCGTATTTTGACTGCATTAGAGGATGACGTCATCTGCTTCGGGAAAAACATGGGACATAGAAATATAAATCCAAACATTTCAATTTCGCTTTTTAATCATAAATATAAAATAAACCCGTGCGGTGTTTTTTATTATAATTACTGAGCATCATATAATGTGGTATTTTACTTTTGTGGCAACAATAATTTGAAGAAAACATTTCATTTCTTTTAAGAAAACAATGCCGATTTAATTTTCAATTTTCAGCAAATTTTAATCAAAAACTTGTTTTAACGAAACGTTAAGTGTACTATGTCAGAAGCTTATTCAAAATCCTTTCATATGCTATCTCATCCGTCGTTCTGCGTTTCGTATTTTCTGCGAAAAAGGGATGTTGACAGGAGAAATAATATATATGATGACAGGAGAAATAATATATATGACCAGAGGGCCCGTGCGAAGATTTCGCACTGAAATCTAATATTTTTTAGGTACTTCTCTATTAACCCGTCGACCGCTTTTCATAACAAAAAACTACCGCCAAACTGTAAGATTAAACGCCAAAAATGCACTCCCATTTACTTGATGTCAGAATCATTATGCGTGTTTGTTACGTCATCTAGTGGTATTACATTCGAGATTTGCGTGTATTTTTCATTATGTTTTACTGATTTAGTAGTTATTTTATTAATTAAAATAACAATTGTGTCCTTAAATTCTTATATTTTATTTATTTTTTGATATTCCAATGGCAACGTTTTCCCGTTTATTGGGCGATAGTTTTTTGTTATGAAAAGTGGTCGACGGGATAATAGAGTGAGGTATCATTTTTTATCAATATGTAATATTTATTAGATGCAGGTTTAAACTTCTAAAGAAAAAGCAAGGATAAAAATATCTGCAAACAACATTTAGTTGTTAGTCAAGCCAGAATATCATCTAATTTATTCCATCAAAGTTAGACTAAAAACTGATCCAAGATTGCTAAAGGCACGCGCGAGAAAAAAAAAAATTAACAATCGTATTTTGACTGCATTAGAGGATGACGTCATCCGCTTCGGGAAAACCATGGGACTTAGAAATATAAATCTAAACATTTCAATTTCAATTTCGCTTTTCAATCATAAGTATAAAATAAACCCGTGCGGTGTTTTTTATAATAATTGCTATGAGCATCATATAATGTGGTATTTTATTTTTTTTGGCAACAATAATTTCAGGAAAACCTTTCATTTCTTTCATGAAAACAATGCCGATTTAATTTTTTAATTTCAGCAAATTTTAATCAAAAACATGTTTTAACGAATTGTTAAGTGGGCTATGTCAGAAGCCTGTTCTAAAACCTTTCATATGGTATCTCATTCGATGTTCTGCGTTTCATATTTTCTGAGTAAAAGGGATGTTGACAGGCAAAGCTATTAAATAATAAGCCCAGTCAGATAAATGGGAAACTTTTCGCAAGTTGAAAATAGCGCCATCTAGCGGTTGGGAGTGCTGCAACGATTCGCGGATGGTGGATTTGTCGTGAAGGAATGGCAACACAATGACGGGGTAAGTTAAGTAATATGTTTTGATATTCGATTTTGCATATTAAAATTTTTTATTTTTATTTTACTGTTTCTTTATTTAACATTGGTTAAATAAATCATATATAAATCAATTTTTTCTCAAGTAAGATTAATTTAAATTAATTAAATGTTTTTATTTTCGGTTTGTAAATAGTTTGTATACGGAAAAAAGGGCGATATGAAATTGGTTTTTCCCTTAGAATTCAAAACTTCTTTAAACAACTTTTATAATTACTAATTAATAAAACAAATATGAAATAAATTAAACTGGTTAAATGTTATAAATATTTCATAAAATGATTTCAAAATAAAACTGCGGAGCTGATGTAATCTGTCTCTGATATGCAGATTTATAAATGTAATTAATATTTATAAATATATTATTCACACAGTTGTTATATCAGAGCTCGACCATTGAAGGCTGAAAATAAAGTAATAGTTTTCTAACGATTCGGTACTTAAAAATTACCCTGTTTCCAATAAATAGTTTAAACCAACAGAGTTCGGTGATATATAAGGTATAGCCAATATTTATGTGTAAAATATCATGATGTTCGCTATTTTCATATATTTGATATTTATTTTAGACTGTGTATGATATTTTCAGTCAAATAAGTGTAAATGAATTTTTCAACTGTTATTAATTGTGCCCTTTTTTAGAGCTAGAAATATATTTTCCTAGTTTGAAGTTGATAATTTAAATGTAAAACCAATAATTATGCGAGATATTATTTACATGAAATAGCCACTGAAAGATAAACTGTTTAATTCAGATATACATTATTTAAATTTTCATTTGAAATAATCTTTTCTGGTTTGATTTATTTTAGTTTAAATTGTAATGTCTGAAAATATTTATAATCGTCAATACATTGTTTATTTTGAAAATATCGGATATTTTTGTGTTTATATATATATATATATATATATATATATATATATATGTATGTATGGTAGATGTACCAGTAATGGACCGCCTTCCAGTAATGGGCCACCTTCAACATTTTTGGTTTGTAAAAAAATAACCAATAAAAATTCAGCCTTTTTTATTTCATTAATATGCTTTCTTTAAATTCTACTTTTAAATACAATCATAATATCAATTATCTATTACTTTTTGTGGGGTGTCCATTACTGGAATTTAGGGTGTTTTGATTTATTTCTGTTATTTACAATTAAATTTCGATTCACATTGGGAAATGTGACTATGAGCATGGTTAAATATTGTTGGTAGATTAATATAATATTAAAAAATGTGGAATATAACAACTATAACTATTAATTAAAAAATAATTTTTAAAGAAATTCCTTAAGGGTGTCCATTACTGGCACATCTACCCTATATATATATATATATATATTTGGTATAGATGCTGCAGTGGTCTGCAAAATATATACGCGAAAAAATCTTTCCAACTTTGGCGATACTCGCTAAGATCCAAAATCTGGTCCTAGAGAAATGAGATTAAGATACGATTTTGTATATTCAATTTTTTTATTTTTTTTTATTTTACTGTTTATTTATTTAACCTTGGTGGCTAAGATGCTTTACACTCACGCAGAAAAAAAAAATATGTTAAAAAAAAGAAAAAAGTCGGCAAATTTAGGAGATTTTTTCCTTTAATGGCAACCTAGCCATTGTATTAAGTTATTCGTTTGACGCGGTCTTGAAAATCGCGCCAACCAAAAAGTCGCCAAACTTATGTTTATATGTTTGCGTGAGTGTAAAGCATCTGTTCCGCATTGGTTAAATAACCCATATTATGTAAATCAATTTGGGTACTTTTCGGTTAGCCGGGCGCCAGTGAAATTTATATATCTATGTATACATATATATACATATATATATACATACACACATTTATATATGCATGTATATATATATACATATATATACACATACATATATGTGTGTATGTATACATATATATGTATATATAGATATATACATTTCACTGGCGCCCGGCTAACCGAAAAGTACCTCAATTTGTTTTTGAAGTTCTGTGTCTGTATATTGTGAACATCTATTATATACTACTAATTATTAATATGCAAATATTTATTTTATCAATATTAAAAGTTTATCATTAAGGCGATTTACATAAAAAAGACTTTTCTCTGCTCAACTATGTTAAAATTCCTGGGCACAGATGTTATATACAAACCATATTTGCGCAATTGCAACAAAATGGCAATTTTATGCCTCACATGGTAAACCGATTATTTTGTTTATTTTTGTTTATTTATTTTTATTTTAATTCCATAAATTATTTTTACTATGTTTATCAATAGATAAGTATCAAAGTAACATATTTATTTACATCAAACTACCATTTATCTATTTTTATTATATTATTTTATTTTTACATTGAAATAAAAAATCACGTGCTATTATTGCATACTATTTGTAACTAATATTCCAAAACAAAGTTTTCGCCAAATTGGCGAGAAAAAAAAAATTCAACATGGTGCGTCTGTGCCAATTCCTGACATGCTCATACTTTGCATAAACTTTTTTTCATCAAGTAAATTATTAAAAGTTTATCATTAAGGCGATTTACATAAAAAAGACTTTTCTCTGCTCAACTATGTTAAAATTCCTGGGCACAGATGTTATATACAAACCATATTTGCGCAATTGCAACAAAATGGCAATTTTATGCCTCACATGGTAAACCGATTATTTTGTTTATTTTTTGTTTATTTATTTTTATTTTAATTCCATAAATTATTTTTACTATGTTTATCAATAGATAAGTATCAAAGTAACATATTTATTTACATCAAACTACCATTTATCTATTTTTATTATATTATTTTATTTTTACATTGAAATAAAAAATCACGTGCTATTATTGCATACTATTTGTAACTAATATTCCAAAACAAAGTTTTCGCCAAATTGGCGAGAAAAAAAAAATTCAACATGGTGCGTCTGTGCCAATTCCTGACATGCTCATACTTTTCTCTCGTTTTTTAAACATTAAAGTATGAAACAGATCCCTATTTCTGTATTATTTTTATGCTGATATGATTAAAATTTGGGTACTTTCATGTTATCACGGGTTCCAAAGATGAATCGCCAAGCGACCAAGATTTATCGCCAAATTATAAAGCATGTATGGCATTATAATAATATATGATATATATATAACATTTCTTGACGTATATGGCCAAGTTATAATCATATATAACGCATATATGATGTATATATATGACATGTGTATATGATGTATATATGACACATAAGACGTTAATAATATGTGTGTAATGACGTATATGGCACATATAGGAGTGTTTGGAATATATATATGCGAATCTAGGATGCATATATAAGCTTTGCGATGATGTTGGCGAAATCATAACTGCAACCTTGGCAGGCATTTTTTTTAAGCTTTCGGAACATTTTCTTAATGGTTATTGTAATTTGTAAAATTATAATTTTTTTTTTTGACATGGTGTCAATGTTGAATTCCCCCCCCCCCCCCCAATCATCAGATAACCATTTTATGGCACTCAACTGCTGAGGCGTCAGCATTTCTCGGACATGCCAGTTAATTCGGCCTTTACAGCATTATTTTTTTTTCAGAGATTATATTACAAAAGGAAGTTTATGTTATCTTTCTGAATTTAATTATATGTTATTCTAAATTTTTCTCAATTCATAAAATAAAAATTTGTGTTTTGTCAAATTACATATTTTTTTTTTTTTTTTTACCTGCGAAATGTTTTCTTCGTTACTAGATTTTATCAAATTTGTTAACTACAGGTCGTATATGACATGTGTATACGATGTACATATGGCATGTATAAGTAACAACACATGCATTATTAAGGGGCTGCTTCACTGAAACTCCCGATCATGAAATCTAATGTTAGTCTACGGGGGAAATTTAGAAGCATGATTACTCATTACCTAATATAATTATTAAAACAAGATTTTCACCATCAGAAAGTAGGCGTCAGATGCCAACAGTTTACGTTTTAAAAATTCTCTCTTTTAAATCGTTAGTATTCCTAAGAAGATGATAAAATTTCATCAAGTAAATCTCCCCTATTCAACCTGTAAATATCCACAAATTGTATGCTCATAATTTATATTAATTCAAATTTGAATTCTTATGTCTCCCTTAGATATCAGCGATGGATAAAGCTTATTGGAATTCAGGAAAAGAGTAAGTCGGAAATCGGTTTGTATAATAATTACAGACTTTGTGGTGATCGTTCTATATCATCATGGTAATGAACTTTACTGACACCAGAAGCGCACACTCTGCAAACAGCTATCTTAATCTAATATCTCAAGATGTAAATATTTTGCATCTGTGAGCTGTATTTTATTATTTCAATTAAATATAAAGTATCACAAAATAATATCATTTTGAAACATTCATTTTTATTTATTGTTTGTTTTTAAATGTTTAATAAATGTGTTTGTTCTTTTAAATGATCATCTTTATTGTCTATCCACCACATAACATTGTTATCCTTTTGCAGTTAAGTTAATTACTTTGATTAAATGTTAAGTAATAGGAGAAGTCAGTAATAAGAAATAAGGGGAAATTCCTAGCTTACTTCTAATTTAGAAGTAATGTTCTTTAATCGCAAATCTTTAAGTAAAAAATTCAATATCATGAAAAGCAACATCATTTGAGAATTCACTTCTGCTCTTGTAGTGATATTACTTTACTTTTTAATGTATGATATTTTTACCTATGGTATAAATGTACCTTACTAAATAACTATACTTTATTATTTAAAAGTTTTTTTTTTTAATATATTGTCTTGAAAAAAATATATATCGTAATATCTAAAGATCTGATAAGAATTTTTTGAAATAGTAGAGCAATGTGGTGATTTTTTTCTTATGTATTATATTTATTCTAGAACCATTTTAATTTATGTAATGTTGTATATACCTAAACTATGGTAAGCTGATTAAAAATAAGATTTATCTATCATTGATGTAAATCAATGTTGAAATTTTATTCTTGAAAAATTTAAACGACCTTCACGTTATTTAGATTAAATAAGCCAAAATTTTTGCTCTACTATGCTTGATAAATTAATACTACTTTTGTTTATTCTATAATATCTTTCAACTTTTATCTATGTTTGTTTCACAGCGTTTGAAAGCACAAAATACAGATAATAAAGGCTGGAAGTCTACATATGTTTATAAATGATCATTCAAATATATATATATATATATGTTTTCTCTTGAACAGAAACTTGAAAATTCTTTTAATAATATAAATAGATAAGATTTTTTTTCTTTTTTTGCTGATTGTAAATTTATTAAAACATCTTATTAAAGTACCTGAAAATACCATGTTCACTATAATATTCTGCACAAAGACACATATTAATGCTTCTACATAATAGTAATAATTAAGTAAAGTACTAAATAAAAATTAAAGAATACAAATAACTGCTATTTTTATGTTAGCTGGGTGCCAATGATTACATCTCTATATAATTGACATCCGGCTAACATAAAAAATACCAAATATATTTAGAAAGATTCTTTCCTTCAAATGAATAATAATACTAAAAAGTACAAAATGATTGAAAATTTTTTCAGGTGTACAAAATATTTTACATCTAGATATGAGCTGACAAAAGAAATAAATTTTATTTGTATTATTTGAGTTATAACAATAGAAAAGATACAAAACAATCTGAAATAAAAAGTACTTTTTAATGTATGTTTGTAAAGTAAAATTGGGGAAATTGTTTTTGAAGTTAAAGATTATCTGATTTCTAAACAATTGTATACAGTATATATTTTTTCTAAATATTGTCTTAGTTTACTTTTAAATGATCTGTATGTTACTAAATTACTTCTGCCAGCTCAAAAAATAACATTGTTCCAGAATTTGTCTTCATTAAGACAGCTTGATTTATTATAATAATATATTTATATATATATATTAGTACACATTATTTTAGCAAGATTTTTACAAGAATACCTGAAGTATGAAGACAGATTATTTTTAAAACCTCCTACAAATCTATGTTGCCTATCAATATCTTAACTTAGAAAGAAAAAAATATCCTTAATTAAAAAATCTGATTTTAATTTTTGAAAAGTGTTTTTTTTTCTCCCTTTTTTTCACACTTTGATCTGAAACAACCCTTTAATATCCTTGAAAAGTGCTTGAATTTTATTTGATCTCAAGTATATGAACATGAACTCAGTCATTATATTTGTATTTTGAGAAACAACTAACTTATATAACATAAAAAATATGTAGAATTTTACCTTTTTAAAAACACTCCATACAAAATGAAATGCATTAAATTTAATATTATTATTATTTTGGTTATGGGTACTGTGAAGGTCAGTGTTAAAACAAAAATTCTCCTCCAAAAAGGGAGGTGGGGGGGGGGGGGGGAACATTGCACTTCTACAACAAATATAAACATAAAATCGTTCTCAAGTGTATGAACCATGAACTTTGTCATTTTATCTGTGTTTTTAGAGACAACTTACTTATGATATAACTTTAAACATAAAAAATTATATTTATAAGCATAAAACCACAAATCCTCCACTGTGTGTATCCCAAGACTTCTGCTGAATTCATCACTGCTAAAACGAGAGAATAGTTGGTATTAAACAATGTTTTTGAATTATGTCTATTCAGTTCCATGTTGATAATTTTTCCAATTCATTTCAATTAAGAAAACCATTTAAAGATGAAGCTAATTTGTTTTCACCAGATTTGTTTTACATTTATATGACAATTTATATTTTTCACAAAAAAAAAAAAAAAAAAAAAAAAAAAAAAAATGTGCTTTTAAGAATGCGGGAACATTTTAGCAGGCGAAATGGTTTGTTTTGGACAATTTTGCTTTTGTTTTTATCTTGACTGAATATATTAAGGATACGTATACACGCAGATTACAAATAAACAAGAAGTATGCTATGTATATTATGAACATAAAAAAGTGTACTTGTAACAAATAAATAAAATTTAAAGGTGACAATACGTTAAATTGGACCATTGTAATACAAAACATACCAAAGTAATCTATTTTATGATCTTAACATACTTGAAATATTCTTTTTACCCATTTATCTGTAATTCTAATTGTGTGAATAGGCATGCAAAAAAGATTCTTAATAATATTTAAGTTAGATAAAAGGAAACCAAAATAGTGTCCAAGAGGTGAGTATTTTCATCTGTCATTGTTCTTACTCCTTATAAGGAAAGAGTCTTTATGATACGGGATTTTTTTCTGATTAAAAAAAAATATTTCCATAAAGAAAAGAAAGTTTCTATTTTACATAATAATTAATTATTAATAATAAATCATATATGTATTTAATGACTAATTAGCAGATACCGGGTGTCCCACAAATGACTGATGGATTTTAAAATTCAATAACTTGCAAACAGGGGCAGATATTAAAAAAATTCTTGCAGGAGGGTTACGTATGATGTCGGGAGTTTTTTTACTGCGATTATTGATTTTAGTTCGAATTTCAGACAATAGATGGCGCTGACAGTGGTTGGTGCTCATTCGAAGCCGAAACTGACGTCACTCATCATTGACGTGAAGAAAGGAGATTAAGGCTATGGAGTGGGTCTCATTCGCCAGTACAATCTTGCTCTTAGGACCAGATTCTGAACACAGACGATATGATTTCAATGTAATGCGTTGTTGCCATGGAAACAACAAACTCTTTGATAGTAGAATACATCTTTCAGAACTGGGCATGAATTTAACAAGCAGTGTTCGAGTTGCAGGCGATTCTACATTTATTTTGTTTTATTTTCTCGGATTAAATTACTTTTTATGGCCTGATTTAAAGAATATTTTATTCATCGTATTTTAAAACTAGTAGGTGAAATAAACCATTTTCAATAAATAGTGTACACTCTTTTAAAAGTACTCACTAGCAGATTGCGTAGCAAAATAACGAATGAAGATGTGACGGATTCGATTTCTGTGCAGCTCTCACATACCTGCATTGCCGTCATTTTGCGAAACTAAATTTTCATATTGGTTAGATAAAATTCCCATAAATACTCATAAATGTAAAATTGCCTGCGAACTCGAATAATGCTTGTTAAATTCATGCCCTAATCTAAACGTTGTATTCCACTATCGAAGGATTTGTTGTTTCCATGGCAACAACGCATTCCATTGAAATCATATCGAATGAGTTCAGAATCGAGGCCTAAGAGCAAGATTGTACTGGCGAATGAGACCCACTCCATAGCCTTACTCTCCTTTCTTCGCATCAATGCCGAGTGACGTCAGTTTCGGCCTCGATTGAGCGCCAACCGCTGTCAGCGCCATCTATTGTTTAAAATTCGAACTAAAATCAAGAATCACAGTAAAAAAACTCCCGACATCATACATAACCCTCCTGCAAGAATTTTTTAAATATCTGTCACCGTTTGCTAGTTATTGAATTTTAAAATCCATCAGTCATTTTTGGGACACCCGGTAGTTAACTATCAATATTTGTATAGATTTCTCTGTGGCATATGTTAAATTTAATCGAATCATTGCCTCTAGTTCTTAAAAGTTGAAACCCACATATCGCACATTGACTCTAAATAACGCACCTGTACTGTAACTGATATCTTTGTGTCTCCCTGTAAATAAACGCAATTCACATCACTTTGACGAGAGAAATTTATAGTGCACCACAGTAATGCATATAATTTTCATTATGTTTGAAAGTGAAATATCTCTATATTACACTACATTTTCCCCCATAGACCAATGTGTAACAGAATTCTTTTGTTTGACCCTGTAAATGAATAATTAATGTTTTGCATACCATATTCTACAAAAAGCATGTTTCAATGTGCTTCATAATTATATATGAATTTCATCATGTTTTAAATGATGTAGCATCATCAAAATGCACTTGAAATGATTATTTCCCATTGACTGTAATGTAACAGAATATTTTTGACTGTCCCTGTAAAAAAAACTATAAGTTGAAATAGGGAACATGCTATAGTAAACGACAAAAATTTCAGGGCAATTCGAGTATATTTTTGAGAGTTAGAGCATGGACAGGCAAACCGAAGTGATAAACCCTCTTCAACTAGGTTGGAAAGTGTTAAAAAATGATATGCTGAATACAAAATTGTGAGATGTTATGGGCAATTTAACCTGCACTTCCTTTAAATGCTTGCTAATTACTGGGGCCTTTTACATTAAAGCTAAAACTATTATGAAAATAAAAATGGAATTTTAAATATTTGTTTGTATATATTTTTAACAAAAAACTAATAATTTAACAAAAATATTTCATGATGTTAAATTTTATTTATTCTTTTCATATTTTATTTATTTTATGAAAAAGTTTCTGATAAATTGTAAAATTTTTAATTGCATAGTTCTTAAAAATCCAATAAAATATAAAAATGTGCAGTTTTTTTTCTATTCTAGTTATCCTGTATGCATAAAATCTTTAAGTAATCTTCATTCTTATTGAGTAAATATTTCAATTACTAGATTTTAAATTATTATTAAATTGCTAAAAAATCTCAAAAACATTTAACATCATGAAATATTGTTATAAAATGTTCTTGTTAAACTTATCAGTTTTTTGTTAAAATGTGTACAAAAAATATTTAAAATTCCAATTTTCTTTTTATTTTCATTATAATTTAGCTTTAATGTAAAATATCCCAATAATTAGCAAGCTTTTAAAGGAAGTGCAAAAACAAAAAATCGATACAAACGATAAAAATCGTATAAAATATCGATATAAATAAATCGTATCGTTTCTCTGCGACGCACTTCTGTTTTGTCCTCCTTCCGCAGCAGAGGTTTGGCGCTGGTGTGGCGCGAACAAATTTAACACTATCTGACTGGGCTTATTATTTAATGGCTTTGTTGACAGGAGAAATAATATATAAGGATCAGCATAGAAAATTTTGAGAGCCCTTTACAATGTGGTGAACGATTTGTGTTTTTAAACGATTTTATATTTATTTGAACAAATATCATTTAAAAATATTAATATTATCCATGAAAAAAAAAAAAAAAAAATCAGAAAAAAAAGTTAATAAAAACTTTTTTTTTTTAAATAATAAATAATAATCACACATTTTTTAAAGGTGTTCTAAAAAGAAAAGAAAATACCGCGAAACTTTCTGATATATTTACGGGCGCAATTTTAAACGTACATTTCCAGGATCAATACAGGCATTATTTGCTGGTCGCCAAGCAGTTTCCACATACTGTATACTTCACTCCGAGTCCTTTGGAAACATTATGAGTGGTGATAGATTTTTACACGGGACTCGGAGTATGCACTTCTATATCGCTTCTTTTTATGTGATATGACTTCTTTTTATGACTGACGTTTTAGGTTTGTAGCTTGGCGGGATCATTTACAACGAGTTGTTTTTGATGAGATAATTATTTAAATGTCCATTTCCCGATTGGCTATAAACAATCTATATATCTCTATATAAATGGGCGTGCGTGTCCCTATATTTCACTTTGCAGCCAAACTACCCAGCGCAGATCGCTGGTGTTTGTGTGTGGTAGCCTCGATGCTTCCATCGTGCACTATGGTGGTTGCATGTCGGTAGATGTGGGGGTGTGGGAGATAGGATGGTTGAAAGAAAGTGGTCTTTTCCAGGGCATTTTCATATTTCGACCTAAAAAATGTTTGGCATTCTTCTTCGACGGGAATTGGATCATTCAACTTAATATGAACTAATTAAGATATAGATAATTAAGTAAGGTGATTTCGCGCCCCTTAGCGGTGGAAATTGAAACTAAACAATATTGCAGGGCGTGCGTAGCACGCCTCCTATGCTGTAGGCAGCGGTGATGAGTGCCGGAGTTTCGTTCGGAAAGAGGTTTGCTTAGAACAGAATGCGCGCCGAAAATGACTGTTTTTATCGAAACCACAAAAGAAAGTTACTGATTTCCTTGCAACGCCGGACGGATCAGCTAGTGATTAATAATTTTCGAGAGTCATTAGAAGTTAAGCACAAAAAAACATTAATGTCCATTAAAATGAATGTAAGAAACACAGAATATAGTTTCTTCTCTAAAATTAGGCAATTGTAGAAAATCTTTATTTTAATTATTTATATTTATATTACGAACAAAAATGTACCAAGTGTAAGTAAAAGAATTTGAACTAAAATTTAATGCTTACGGAACATGACCCATGTATCTTATGTGCATATTACCTTAAAATTGGAAAATTGGAACATTTTTAAATTTTTATTAATTGATTTATTAATTTAGTTTCTGTTTTAAATTATTTTCAAATTTTTTTTTTTGTTTATAGATAAGGACCATTTACGTTTGGAATCCATGAACTCAGCCGTCTGGGCCTTCCTTACTTAGTCTGGGCTTTTGCAAAATAACCTGCCTTCCCTACAAAATAATTTACGTCCAATACGTATGAAAAGTAGGTAACTGTGTTTCGAATAATATTTAAAATGTGGAAGCATGGATCAGAAAATGTTAATGTATACAATAGTTAATAGTTATCTCTGGTTTATGCTTAGAAGACTTCTAATTTGTTTTATTTCAATTTAGAGTCAGCAGATGGCGACACTAAAATTATAAAGCAGGCTTTGGAAGAAATTATATGTTGGCTGTATTAGTTGATCTGCGACAATTGACTGTTTCGGTTTGTTGCATGGATGAGATTGCGGGTCGACATAAATTATTTGGTATTTCTTTGTTATAGGAACCTTGGAAAGACTCGTGTTAAGAAAATTTGATTTCGCGCCAAATTTTTTATAAATAATGACGATACTGAAACGGCGACCATTGAAAATATTTCTATTCTTATATGGTTAAATTATGTTATATACTGTATTACATTATTATATATATGTTATATACTGTATTACATTATTATATATGGCTTATTTAAGTATAAAGTAAACAAATCACTTCTCAATGTATGTATTAAATAATGTAAATATAAAACAAATTGTTTGTGCATTTGATATATTGATAGTTACTTCATAAATATACAACAATCTGATGACTTTTTTCAAATTTTAAATAAAAGTTGACAGAAAACACTTTGGAAAATTTTGCTTTTCTTGCCGAATTCAACCTTGCCGTTTACTCTCGTGAGGGCTCTTCAGTCCAGCGAAAACACCCACTCGCGAATGTTAAACCTATGGGAATTTGAATATTTTTAAATGATTTTTTTTTCATAGGATAGCTGAGGTCCATCTCTAATATGGCTATTTATTACTTTTTCGAGTTTGGTTGCAGATTTTTTAAAATAAAGTTACTTTCACTTTCGAAAAAGTAAAAGTACCTGTATTAAAATTTGGAAAGATACTCGAATTTTTTTGTGCAGCCCTGTATATGATCTAGAGATTTGTATGTATTCTACATAGTATGCTAAAAGTTAGTTTAGTTAGAAAAAAGGGTACTTCTCTATTATCCCGTCGACCACTTTTAATAACAAAAAATATCGCCAAACTGTAACGCCAAATAAACGGGAGAACGTTGCCATTGGGAATATCAAAATAAAAAAATAACTAAAATATAAGAAATTCGGTTTATTTAAGGACACAATTGTTATTTTAATGAATGAAATAACTAATAAATCATTAAAACATAATGAAAAATACAGGCAAATGTCGAATTAAAAACCACTTGATGACATAACAAACACGTATAATGCTTCTGACATCAAGTAAATGGGACTGCATATTTGGCGTTTAATCTTACAGTTTGGCGATAGTTTTTTGTTATGAAAAGTGGTCGACGGGATAATAGAGAAGTACCGAAAAAAGCATAACACAGTCAAAAATTATCCTTCAGTAATATCTGCCAATAAGTGGAAATGTATTCGAATTATTTGTAAAACCCTGTATATATTATCTACAAATTTTTTATATGTGCTTCATATTAAGCTAAAGTTTAATTCATTCAAAAAACGTACAACACTACTAAAAACGCACTTTCAGAAGTTACCATCCATAGACGGCAAGTGTATCCAGTTATTTGCGTAAGCTGTATATGAATGTATTGCTATTCTACAAACATTTCTTAATATACTTAATTAACGCCTATACACAATAATGTTTACCAGTTCTTTTAAGTAGCCCTCTATATGATCTATAGAATTTATACACACCACATATTATGCAAAAATTCGGTTAAACTTAAAGCGCATATATCATAACTGAAAACTTACTTCCATCAATTATCGCCAATGGGTATGTAATGTAACCGAAATCTTTTGAGTGTCCCTGTAAATGAATGATAAATGCTATGTACAGCCTATTCTACAGCAAGCATCTTGTAATGGACCTCAGTAATGTATATCAATTTCATTATGTTTGAATTACTGTAATAGTGTAAAATCGTTAAAATACACCGCAAATTATTTTCCCCCATAGACCGTAGTAGCAGAATTCTTCTGAGTGTCCCTGCAAACTAACTACAAATTCTACACATTTCATTTTCAATAGGGAACATGCCATAGTAAACACCAACAACATATATCAATTAAATGGCAATCCGAGTATATTTGCGAGAGTTAGAGCACGAACAGACGACAGCCAGACAAGCCAAAATCATACATTTTTCCAAAAATGTTAAAAATTGGAATGTCTGCCTATGATTTTAAGAAAGACACACATTTTTAAACCCATTCGACTATTTAGAGGACGTACAAACAAAAATAACATTTTATTTTTGAAGTGAAAACTTCTTTAGGCGCGTTGGGCATTTTTGAGATGGGAAAAAAACATTGAATTCGCGACCCGTCACCGTTACCGTCACCGACACCAAATTAAATTATGTTGCCAATTCATACAATGAAGCGAAAGTATCAAAAGGAAACAGTTCACGTGCAGAAAACGAAATGATTGGTATTATGAATAAAAATAATTCAGAAAATTATTTCAAGATAAATTTAGCACGCGCGGTGAAAACAGATAAAAGTGACTCAACTCGCGAGACCAAATCAAAAGATGAAAATGAAATAACAAAACACGGAAAATATTATAATTTAACTAGCACGAGAAAAAAAAAATAGACAGAAGTAATATAAAAAGTAAAAATTAAAATAAGGAAATATTTCACGAAAGTTTTAAGAAACGTGGTTACTGATACGGAAATGAAGTGAAATCATTTTATAGAAAAGAAAAGTTTGTTGAAGAAATTATAGATACCGCAAACCATAGAACTAGGAACTTAAAGGCTTATTGTTTATTCTATGCCGCAAACAATACGCGCAGTATGAAGATAGAAAACAAGAGCGAAAAATCATGCGTCAAGCATAGATTATGTAACACTTTCCAACGCTTCCAAAATAATTTTACAAATCATACCGTTTAATAAGATGAAAGATAACATCTAAGTAAACAATTTGGAAAACGCATAACATATTTAAAAGCATAATTTCAGCAATTTCCAACATATACAATATTCGGAAAAATATCCGAATACTTTTATTCAGCCCTATATATATGATCTATAGATTTGTATATATACTACATAAGATGCTAAATTTTAGTTAAGTTAGGAAACGCGTAGCACAGTTTAAAATTCTCCTTCTGGAGTTTCTGTCAATAAACGGAAATGTGTTCGCGAACTTTTGTGCTTCCCTGTATAGGATCTACAGAATTTATACACACCACGTAATAGACAAAAAGTGAGTTAAATTTAAAATCGCGTTCAGTAACTTAAAACGCACTTCCAGGAATTATTGTTAACAGATAGTAGATAATTCTTTTGTGTGTCCCTGTAAATGAACGATGACTGCTATACACACACTATTCTGTAGTAAGTCTCTTGTCATGCACCTTAGTGATAGATACGAATTTCAATGCGTTTAAAATAGTGAAACATTATTTAAATATACCGCAGACGATTTTTCTCCATAGACGTAATGTAACGGAATTCTTTTGACTCTCCCTGTAAAGTAACTATAAGTGCTATGCACACCCTATTCCATATTAAGCTTCTTGTAATGCACCTTAGTGATATATATCAATTACAATGTGTTTGAAATCGTGTAACATCATTAAAATACACCACAAAAACTTTTTCTCCATTGACCGTAATGTAACGGAATTCTTTTGAGTGTCCCTGTAAAATAACCATATGTGCTACACACTTCCGTTGAAATAGGGAACATGCTATATATGACGACAATAACATATAAAAATTGCAGAGCAATCCGAGCATATTTACGGGAATTAGAGCCCGGACAGACGGCCAGACGGCAGACAAACCGAAGTCATAAACTCTTTTCAACTAAAACTTTCAACTAAACTTTTAGGTTGGAAAGTGTTAAAAAGCATAATGTTCACGAATACCGTAAACAAGACAGGCAGCAAAGAAGTAATAATTTTTGGAGTGATAGGAAGCGGGAACCCTATTTTACAGATAAATGTTATTACAAAATATATGAAACTACATCTCATGGAAGAAATGATGAATGTATTGAGAGTTGTTAAAATTGTGGATGAAAATTCATAAGTTTCATTGGTATTCATTTCAAAGAATACCAATTAAATTTCATATTTTATGTATTTGTAAATTTGCGTTTTAAGCAATAGATTGCAATTTTTGTATGTAAAATAATATGCATTATTTTTCATGTACAACAGTGCATTAAATGAAAATTGTAATATAATTTTTGTCGTAGTAGTTTATAATAATGAATAATAATAATAAAAAAAAACATTTCATTTAAAAGTATTTCGTGCACAATAAAACATTTCCTGACGATTCAAAAAATACACACGTAATTGTTCAAGTTTTCACTTCTGTCGGCACTGCCGGAGTGCCATTGTTGTTGTTTTTTTCTTATTTGTGTGTCTGTCTGTTTGTCCGAAATAGGCTCAGAAACAGTTACATAATAAACGCTAAATTTATCATGAGGAGATAGAGAATGTTTCTGGCTAAAATTTGCAATTTTTTGCAGTTCGATATCTAAAGTACACAATGTCCCCCAAAATTTCCCTTACTGATCCTATAAATAAAAAAAATAAGAAATTAAATGAAAAGTTTGATCTATGTTTATTCGAAATAATCCTAGCTGGACTCAACATACTTTTTACAACGAATGTAATAGTCCTCAAAACACTTCTGGAAGTCCACCTTTGCGATGTGCGTCAAATTGTCATTCGCAGTCGCTTGAGGTGGCCTCCTTTAAGAGCTGCAGTTTCAACTTGGGGAACAGAAAATAGTCATAGGGGGATAAATCTGGGTAGTGGTGGAAAGTGTTCACCACCTTTCTGTGTTATATACTTGGATAAATATTTATATATATTTTGAGTGTTTTTTTTTTATTTTATAATTATTATAAGTGTTTCTTTTTGCATTTAAGTATAATTAGTAATTACTGTGTTTTTTAATACTTTTATGCTACACTGTAATTCCCTAAGTATTATGGCGGTGCAATGTTTGGTGTAAATTTAAGTAGCAGAATAACTGACATTTTTATGAATGCTGTCTGACGCAAAATGTGGGTTGGAGCCACTTTTGAAACTTTTACGACCGTAAATTTATGGGGGCTGTCAGTCACGCTTCGCGTGTGGTACCTTGAGTTTCGACAACTACGGGACTCATAGTAGACGCCGAGGTGTCTCGTAAAATTAGGGGGGCCAAAAAGTTTGTGGCCACTGACCGGACAGTTTGCCTGGCATTGGATGAACATCGAAGGTGGGTGTGGCGATTGCCACACAGGGCCATCCAAATTCAAGGATGAGAAATTCCAGGAGATTGGGAGGAGCCCCGCCGATTGGAAAGAGCTAGAACTTAGAGATGAAAAAAAAGTCAGTTGATGAAAAAATGTGGTAAAGTGCAGTGTGCTGCGTGAGTGAAAAAAGTATGGAAAATTTGTTTTTACCGAGTGAGGTGATGACGGTATGTCCAAAAAGGAGCCTCTCTACAAGCAACCAACCACCAGTGATTTTAGGACCGGCCAACCCATTTAGTAGAGGACTTGAGTCCACCCCCAATAATCCAGGTATGACTTCTTGCTATGATTTCACCAGCTCACTTAATGTATTCGTACCGCCAAATTCGTACCGGCCTTGTTTTTTTCTATTGCAGGAGAATTTGTCATTTAGTAAATGATAATGTTTAATGGTTAAATTAAATTGTAAAAAAAAGGTTGATGTATATATCTACTATGCTTCTTTAAATGTTTATTTTTAATGTAAATAAAGTAATTGTTTTTTGTTTAAAAATATGTTGTCTTAATTTAAGTGTTTGCCTAATTTATTTTAAAACCTAAATATTTTCTCTAATTTTCTTAACTTAAGTATAATAAATTATTTTTATTTAAAATTATCTTTAGGGTTGTTTTGGTAAATTTAGGAACTTTATACACTCCTGTCCAAAACAAAAGGGGCTATAAATTGGATACTCTACTAACACAACGCAATAATTAATTTTCTTTAAATAAATAATTTATTTCTTATAGTATCTAATTAAGCTACGATCACGGAGTCTTCTACAATCAGAAGCCCCTTTAGGTAATTTCTGGGTGATGGTAAAGGTGCACCCCACAAGGTGCACCGTCTAGTAACAGAAGTACCTTCAGTGTTATGTCGTTCGTTGTTCGACCTTCACGAGCACCGACATGATCACATTACATTTTTATAACAGACCGTTTACCATCACACAACAGATAGCAGCATGAAATCGTTACGCTTTACAAGACGAAGTGTAGTCGTGCTTTCGACCGCACCTGCGGACACGCAGCACCATCTATTGGCCAGTATTTTAACCAGTCCGGGAAATTGTGGAACAGACTGTGTAGTTTTTGAGTAAACAGGGAAAACCCAGGAAAAACAATCAATCAATAAACTATTTAATGACAGGTGTAAAAGGCCATTAGTAGGCTCTGACTGGAAATTACCAGCAGGTAGTAAGGTGGATGGTTGAACACGACGACCCCTTTAGAAACCAGAAAGTCCCGCACAATGATCGAATTGTGTGCTGGTGCATTGTACCAACTGCCTTGCTGTCGGTACCGAGGACGAACTCTGCCTACTCGGGCCATGGAAAGCTTCAAAACTTCCAAATAACAACGTCTAGTAACAGAAGTACCTTCAGTGTTATGTCGTTCGTTGTTCGACCTTCATGAGCACCGACATGATCACATTACATTTTTATAACAGAATGTTTACCATCACACAACAGATAGCAGCATGAAATCGTTACGCTTTACAAAACGAAGTGTAGTCGTGCTTTCGACCGCACCTGCGGACACGCAGCACCATCTATTGGCCAGTATTTTAACCAGTCCGGGAAATTTTGGAACAGACTGTGTAGTTTTTGAGTAAACAGGGAAAACCCAGGAAAAACAATCAATCAATCTTTCAATGCACAAAAACTCGAGAACTAATTGACCAATTCTAATAAAACTTATGGCAATTGAAAGGTCTAGTTAAGTTCTGTAAAGATAATAGTTATAATTTTAGCTTATGAAATACATTTTAATTTAAAAACTGGATTGATAACTAGTTTCCCCCTGAAAACTCAAAAGATCTTATAGAATGCAAATGCAATAAAAGGGGTTGCTAAACACGAGCTATAATGCGCTCAAATATAACGTGCAAGATCTACAGAATGAAATTAAAATTTTCTAAACATAAGAGAAAGAATCTTGACTTTTATGAAACTTTACAAGTCTCAATAAAATCTATATGTTTTAAAATATTTAAAAAAACCTTAAATGAAGGACAGAGACAGTGGATATTTTTCTAAAAATTTTGATGCGCATGTTTAACACTAGAACCGCGATGAAAGGTCATTTTGACCCGTAGGAAATAAATACTTTTTTGATTAGCACCAGAAATTTCTTAAGAAATTAAGTTAAATATACACAGTACAGAAATAAGTTGAATAAATGAGTTAAATAGTTTTAAATAAAAATTCTGGTGTGTTCCCGCGTTAATAAGATACGACGAAATTTCAAACCAATAGCTTAAAATAATAATAAAAAAAAAGGAATAGAAAAAGGAAAAAGGTGAAAAGAGAAGAAGGAAATGAAAAGAAAAGAAAAGACATCCAATAAATTACTTTTTAAAAAGCAACGGTACCAGCACTTGTGATTCTCTAGTTAGTTTATAAAACTCTTTAAAATAGTGCTGAAATGGAATATCTTAACAATTTATAAAATCCACATTTTTTACACTAATTTTTAAAGTATCTGAAGAAAATGCACGTATAGCTGAAAAGAAACTAATTATCTCCGAGGATGGCTAAAAATATCACTCCTAATTTCACACCCATTTTTCTTTCTTTTTATCATACCAAATAATTAAAATTTATGTTGAATATTTTAGCTTCGAAACTGAAATTAATTTTACTTCAGACACTCTCACGGCTGTATAATTCAATTTTCTTTCAACCGCTCCCTTTTCGATTTGATTGACTTCCATCGACTTCGATGTTATTCATCGGAAGCTTAATTGAATTTTATCGAAAACTTAATTGAATTTCATAGAAAACGTTCACTGGATTGATTCCTCTTTAATTATCCGGGGATTAGATTTTGAAAGCTTTTACTCCTTTTGCTTAGTGCATTCTGCATAATTTTTTGGCAATGCAGAATAACTGCACGCTCCGATAAAGAAGGACCTCACAATTAACTGTGACGAATTATAAAGTAGTTTTTCTGATGTTTCTTTTGTTTTCTTCGAAGAATCCCATAATAACTTCATCTCACCTTAGATAATGTGCATAAGTAATAATCAGTTATACAATGAGGTTATGCTAAACAATTTTGCCTTAATGTAAAACTAACTATAACAGTAGAAGATGAAACAGCACCGAAATTGGCGATAAATCACAATTAAATAATAATAATAAAAAAATTGTAAGTATTACCATAAAAACAAAAGAACACACAGGACTAAACGAGTTCTGTGTGTTTTTCTGTTTTTATGGTGATTCTTACAAAGTTTTTTTGTTTAATTATACACTGCAAAAAAAAAAAAAAAAAAAATGTTGATTTTACAGTATAATACTGGCACCCAAGCTGCCAATATTATACCGTAAAATCAACATTTTTTTTTTTTTTTTTTTTTTTTTTTTTTTTTGCAGTGTAACAGTAGCAACAATACTAATACTGTACTTGGCGAATGCCTTTATGCCATGGCTTACCATAATTATTTCAAGGGTTGCACATTATGAGGCTGAGCAGTTATCAGGTCGAATGAATGCTCGACCAAAATGACATCAAAGTTTAATAAGCTTTATTCTTAGAACTTTTTTTAATAGGTTTTCTTCATAATATTGGCTTAGGATGCTTTTCATCATTCACGGCACTGGTTAAAATGCAATCACTACCCCACGATCTATGGCGTTATGCATTTCTGAATTTACAGAAATTTTATTTTGCTATACTTCAAAAGAATATATTAGACTTCAGTTTGTCAGTTTATGTGTATGTCATTCGACTTCTTTGCATGGTAACGTGAAAAGCCGTGAAATGATCCCCAAGTTTGGAAACACTCGTCAAAATAGTGTCAAATTTGTCACTAAAAACATTGCCAATTTGACAAACAATTCAATTCACTAATTAGGTAGAAGATGCAATTACCATTATCTTAGTTAGTTCGCCCATACATTATTCTAAAACTGTGACATTTTGGTCGGACAGATTAAAATTTTCTACTACAACATGCAAGAAATCATCTCAGCATAATTATCAATAATACTTATAGAACTATTAGTGTCCGATCGAAACAAATTCAGTGCTTCAGACAGAAATCGAACCGAAAGCAAGTTTCGGCCCTTTTTTTAATTTAGTTTCGGTCTAAAATGAAAATGAAACTGTTTCACAAAGAAGATTTTCACCCCTGAACTATCAAAGATTTTTGAAAAAATAGAGTGAGTTTTATTCATATATGCACGTGTGTAAAAAATCAACTGCTAACTATGAATACGAAAGAAGTGAAAAAAATAAGAATTGGATTTTCATTGCCAAATGTAACCCTATTGGTGGATAAATACACAAATGCCACCAACACTGTCGAGAGTGATTTTAGTGAGAATTCTAGATTAAAGATATGCACTAACAAACAGTCGTTTCTGGTAGATGCATTTAGGGTTTAGAAGAATTAATGGATTAATTTAACTTTTTCTATTTATTTCTTTTAAAAATTGGTAATTTGTACATTTTGTGGCTAATGTAATTTAAGTTAGATAATACACTGCTCAAAACAATTAAAGGATATTGCAGTTTTAGGTGGATTTTGTATCTGGGAAACTTTTTAGCTGATTGATACATGGTCGACAGACATAGTAGGTTATATGAGAATAAATTACACATGTTTGGCAGAAAAAAATGCATTTTATTGCGCATTTGTGTACAAAAGGAAAAAAACACAATTTGTGCATATGAGAAAAAAAGAATAAGAAAAGGTGTTTTCTTCAAAGAAAATCATTTTCAGTAGGGGGTATGGTTTCCACGGGCGGCCAGCAACGTTGAACACCTTTGAGGCATGGACTCAATGAGGCTATTAATGACGAGTTGGGGTATTCTGCCCCACTCTTCCAGAAGAGCTCTTTCCAGTTCTTGGAGAGTTTGTGGGGGTTGTTGGCGGCCAGAACCTCGTCTTCCTAGAGCGTCCCAAACGTGCTCGATTGGATTCATGTCTGGAGAACACGCTGGCCATTCCATTCGAACGATTCCTTCCTCGAAAAGGAAATCCTCCACCAGGTTTGCACGATGTGGCCTGCAGTTATCGTCCATTAAAATGAAGTTATCTCCGATTGCTGCAGCGTAAGGGACTACAATAGGTCTGAGGATCTCATCCCTATATCGACGACCAGTCAGAGCTCCATCTCGAATGATGTAGAGGTCAGTGCGCCCGTCAATGGAGATGCCACCATACACCAACACTCCTCCACCGCCAAATCTGACACTTTCGTGCACGAACGCAGGATTATTCCTACTGCCACGGTCCCTCCAGATGAAAATACGCCTATTATCCGGATGCACAGAAAAACGGGACTCGTCAGAAAACAGAATATTGCTCCATTCATTTCTCCTCCAGTTGACATGCTCGGTTGCCCACTCCCTGCGGTCGCGACGATGCCTTGATGTTAATCTAACACATACCATCGGTCGGCGAGCATACAGACCTACAGCATGGAGCCGGTTTCGGACAGTCTGAGTTGAAATCGTGGTGCCTGTAGCCGAGCGAAGGTGTTGTTGGAGAAGAGTAGCGTTCATGTTTCGGTGTCTCCGAGCTGTTAACGCTAAATACCGATCTTCATTGGGCGTTGTTGCCCGTTTACGACCTTGCCCTGGTCTTCGGCCTGCACATCCACTCTCCAAAAAACGGTTCCAGATCCTGGAAATGACACTTTGTGACACTCCAATGGCTTGCGCTACTTCGGCTTGAGTTTGGCCCCCTTCTAACCTAGCAACAATTCTCCAAGCTTCTGAATCTGTCAAATGACTTCGCTGAGACATCGTACTCATCGAAACAAAGCAATCACTGAATGCCGATCATCCTTGTCTTCATTCTCTTTTATCCAGTTGAAAGTCAAATTTCATTCGCTGCCGCTGAAGCGACGTTTTTGACGTCGAACTGAAAATTTGCATACTCCACAGTTTGAAAACCAGAAAAATTTGCATTTGTGATTCTCTTCTTCTATTTTCGGCAAAAAAATTTCGTTTATATCTTTATTTTATATAAAACTTCAAATATCCTTTAATTGTTTTGAGCAGTGTATATCAACCCATTTTACGCTTTCAATTTATTGTTTATATTTTAAGAATTCTTGCGAGCTTTAAGATTTAAACAACTACTGTTTTAACAATTTTCGCTCTTTTATATAAGAAAGTCCCTTGAATTTGTGTTTGAGAATTTTTTTAATATTTATTTACTAGCTGATCCGCCTGGCGTTGCCCGGAAATCTGAAAATTTAGTTTGCGGTTCCTATAAAAATAGTCATTTTCGGTGCGCATTCTGTTGTAAACAAACCTCTTTCCGAACGAAACTCCAGCACTCCTCTCCTCTGCCTACGGCATTGTATAGCAGTCCTACTACTCACGCACTGCAATATCGTTTAGTATCAATTTCCACCACTAGGGGGCCCGAAATCATCTTACTTAGTTATCTATATCTTAATTAGTTCATGTTAAGTTGAATGAACCGTTTCCCGTTGAAGAAGATTCCAAACATTTTGTAGAACACTTTGGTCGAAATATGAAAATGTCTTAGGTCAACCACTTTCAACTACCCTATCTCCCACACCCCCACAGCTACCGACATACAACCACCATAGTGCACGATAGGAGACTCGAGGAAGGCTACTTACTACCACACACAAACAAACGGTCTGCGATGGGTAATTTTGGCTGCAGAGTAAAATATAGGGACACACACGTCTATTTTTATATAGATATAGATTTATTTTTGGTAAAATAAAATAAAGAAGTTATTTAATCCATATAACGCTACAGATCTACAGTTCGATTGCGGAATATGCATGGTTCACTGAACTTTTCATAACCTTCGGGGTCGATAAAATGAGTACCAAGCTTGATTGGGAACTAAACACTGAATAAACACTTGGGAACTAAGCACATAGAAACTCATTTTTGAAACATGGACATATACTCAAATATGAGCACATGATGTTTTATTCTTGAGTGTATGCATGTTTTCAGAAATGAGTATATATACATGTTTCAAACTTGAGTAATTTTGATTCGGAGCCATTTTGACTATGCGACATAATCAGATTTGAGTATTTTTTGCTGAGTTTTAAAAATGTCGTTTTTAGAGTGTAGTGTATGTCCATAAAACAAATTAAATATAACTTGGTGTAAGTGTGTCAAAGGACTTAATACATAGAAGTATCAGGAATGCAAGAACATAGTTTTAAAGAAAATGCGTCGCAAAAAGGAGTCTAAATTAAGACCATAATCCGGCTAGAATGGATTGGGTTCTAAAGAACTACATGTCGTACGGAGACAAGTAGCTCACCGTATTTATCAGTAATGAAAAAAACAAAAACAAATGCGGAATATGGTTGACCTGTATATGGCTAGAATTACTATATTGCAAATACCTTGGTAAAGAGTAGCGTAGTTTCTTTAGTAGGTGCCATGGCGGCAAGTCTCTGATGGTACGGGGACACGATCTCTATATTTGAATGGTGCTGATGCAAAAGTCACATTATCCACTTTTTTAAGGTATTGAATTATTCATATCACCATGTTCACCTTTTTAAGACGAATCGGACTGTAAAACTCCGATTTGGACCATAATAAATGTATTAAGGCTGAAAAAAAGGCTGAAAATCTTATTTTGATGCATAACTCACATTATCCAACAACTGTTTTGCAGTAAAACTCACACTCTCCAATTCAACCAATCAGGAGGCAAATTTACCTCAATAATTTTACTGTGGTAAGAGGAAATTCAAACTGTAAATTGACACCTGATAATGTGACAGCTTATGTTTGAACTGAAAATGAGTTTTCTAAAGGCTCTAATGAGACTGCGTCATACATATTTAATACGTTACTGACCACAGAAATAAAAATCCTTTGGAGACAGTTCGTTTAATTTGTGATGGGTGTCGTGGGCAGAACACAAAAATTCAATTGTTTTGTCCATGGCTGTTGTTGTGGAGCCATGTTGTTTCTGGCCATCCAAAGAAGCACATAACAATATCAAGAAAATTGAGCTCTTTTTCCCTATTACTGGACATAGTTTTTTTTACCACCAGACAGGGTATTTAGGATTACAGAAAAAGTAATCAGGAAGAAAGAGGTAATTTACCAACCTTCAGAGTACATAGACACTATAAAGGAACATGCAAAAGTTGTGAAAGGGGGTGAAGACAGGGCTGTAGCTAGAAGTAAACAATAGGGGGTGCTCAAGAAAATGTAGGGGGGGCTCATACTTTTTCTCTCTCTCTGACACATGCACGCATAAACACAGATATATATGATCAAAGTATTATATAGAAAAGTAAATTAGGGCATATTCATATTGTAAGTTCTATGTTTCTTATTAAATTGTTTATAATAACTTTAGTTGATGCTAAGAAAAGTAAAGGTTGCAGACAGGGATGTAATGGAGGATATACGGTGGATATGCCGTATACCTTCTGGATTATTTTAAGGAATACCGTATACCCTCTTCTCAAAAACACTGCATATACTCTTTAGGGTATACCCTCTGCCTACAGAGTATGCCCTCTGTTTTTTTTACTACTACATCACTGGCTGCAGAATGAAAATTTTCAGTGTATAATTATACTAAGTGAAATAATAAGTGATGATGTCAGTAAATAAATAAAAAGCTGACAGTTCACCTGTTTCAAAAGAGTTGCAACCTTTAATTTTTTTTCTGAATATGCCCTGCCCTTAAGGATTCTAAAGTTATGTTTTAATATGATAAAAAACATTAGAAAAATCAAGGATGTATTTTGCATTTTAAAATTATTTTTGTGTCTAGTTAAATGCTAAAACCACTTGTATTTAAATTGACTATAACTTATTAGAATTACCTTTTTTAATGCTAATAATGGAAAACGTTACAAAATGAAAAATTTCAGTATATATCTAATACAAAAGTCAATGTTTGCATCAGGAAAAGGTTGTTAATTCTGAGTATGCGCAGATAGGATGCGTGCATATTGAAGCACTTATTTGCAGTTTTTAAACAAAACTACAATTTAGTATTTATGAAAAACTGCAAAAAGCCCCCAAAACTAAGTTCATTTTTTGAACAGTTTCATTTGGATTTTTGAAACAGAATATTAGTTGGTGGCCTTGGTAATTTTCCCAGGGGGGGGGGGGGCTCAAAACTTTTCAGGGGGGTGCTGAGCCCCCCCCCCCCCCTGGCACCCCTCTAGCTACGGCCCTGGGTGAAGATTATCAGGTTCTTGATTGGAAGAAAGAAAAATGTACCGTTATGAAGAAACCAGTTCAGTTTCACTTTAATTTTGCAGCATGTAGGAGAATAGTCTTGAAAAAAAAAAGGTAAAGAACGGAGCGTACTTGTTAGAGAAGGATAATAAGTTCAAATGTGACCATGGAACATGCAAGTCTCTAACAAAGCTAGGAAGGGTAATGTTCCACATGAATCCACCAGTTATCCCTAAATCAAATACAATAAAACAATCGAAGAAGGATATAACGTTAATATTTTTTTGAAGAAACACTATGCTGATCAGTGGAAAGAAAATGAATATTTGGTTTTTTACAATAGCATTATTGATGAGGTAACTACTAATAACAGTGAAGATGAACCAACTTGTGAACCAAAAACAGAAGTAAATTGCGTTAATGTTTAAAGAAGTAAGAAGTAGTGTAAAAAAATGTTCCACCAGTTTAATAACAGTGAAGAAGTTAAGCGATGTCTAATAGTAAAATTTTGCACAAATTATTTTTAATAAATGCTTTTTGCGTTTTGATTTTTGTTGTTTATTGCTCTCTAAAGTAACATAATAAAAACTAATGTTCAGATTTTTTTTTTTGGTTCTTGTTGTTTTAAATTCATAACTATTATGGTTTATAACTAACATTACCCATAAAAGTTTGCTGCAAAACTCACATTTTTCCTATTTAAATTTAAATTCTAGCTTTACCAGAATTATAAGAGGATTAAGACTATGTGCAAGTAGTTGTTATGGCAACAAATATATCACAAAACAAATTGTGCCAATATATCATGTTTATTAATAATAATCAGTTTTTTGCATTTTTGTAAAAAATAGTTTAAGTGGAGAGTGTGAATTTTGCATCTACACCCTTCATTTCGGATTCGGGTAATTTTAACTAGTAAATTTACAAAAACGTAAAGCAATATTACTCTACTATAAAGAACTCCGATTCGCAAAAGAGAACGCATTATATTCTCTGCCACCGATGACATTGAAAAAACTGATCGATACAACGAAAAAACACTCTTTTGAAGTTATTATAACCAGGTACATACAATTAATAACTATCATTATATGTGTAAGTGTTAAATAACATTTTCATTCCATTGTGCATAAACTTTTGAGACACTGTATAATTGCAGATTTTTATAGTCTTCACCAAAGTGATGATACTATAAATATTTATGCATTTTGATGTGATCTATTTAAATGATTTTACAGAATTTAATGAATAAATATTGTAATTTTGTTCATTATTATTATTATTTTTAATAAACGGCCTTTTCTGGTTGTGCTTAAACTTTTGAGACAGACTGTATGATGTCCTTTCCAACAGTAGCGAATTAGCGTCCTCAAAAATATTTCCATGTCTCTTAAAGGTGTATTCAAATCCAAACTGCTTATTTTGTGACTTATTTTTAAATTCATTTTTGCTCTAAAATGCATCCAATTGGCAGGTTCTCGTATTCAGAAACTTTATAATGTCCGTATTGGTCTATTTTTTTGATAAAGGCAGAATATATTTCAAAAAATGCTGTCAAAGTGGACATTTTGAACCGAATTTCCCGAAGCGATAGCGCCGGAAACAAATGAAAATATGATCGTACTGTGAAAATAATTGTTTGTAAATCAATTTCTAATTAATTGAAAAAAAAAAAAAAAGCAAAAAAAAAAAAAAAAAAACCACAGCTCACTTATAAATATTTTTATAAATCACGTCGCCAAGTTTCATGTTTTTACTTTTAAAAATGAGTCTGAAAATGTGTCAGAAAATTTTGAGTTGTTGAGAAGGAAAAATATTTATTTTTTTTAATACCGCCTTAATTCGAAAAGATCCTTTATCCAGAATTTGAATTTTTTCTCGTTTAATAAAAAGTCAAATATTTAAAGCATTATTTTCCATGAATTCGAAGGTTTGTTTTACAAATAAATTGACGTTTTAAGATTATTAAATTAGTACATTCATGAATGTCTCGCGATTATTTTAGTTACGTGTAATCCGATTTGAACAATTCCAACTCTTTTCGTGAAGTTATCAAATTTTACACAATGCAATGTAAGACCGGTGTAAATTTCGATAATTATATATATTACTGGTAACGTTTTATACAAAAACGCAGGTTTGATTTGGAGTGAGTAAGACAGCTTGTAAGCGGTGGCATTCGTTTTAAATAAATTGGTAATTCGTTCTAAATGGTAATTCGTTCTAAAGCAAATACTATTCACCTTGCTATCATATTTTAACTATCATTTAAACTACACTAAAAAAAAAAAAAAATGATTTTACAGTATAATACTGGCATCCCAGCTGCTAGTATTATACCGTAAAATTAACAGTAAAATAAGCAGTAATACGCTGCCACGCATGCGCGGTAGTGGTTATGGTATGATAATGGCAGTACGATAACGGTAGTATTATGTAAAATCAACCCTTCTTTTTGCAGTGTATCATTGAACTATTTTAAGTATCGCTAAATAACTATCATTTTTTAACACGTTCCAACATAGTTGAAAAGTGTTTATGAATTCTGTTTCTCTGACCGCCTGTCTGTCTGTGCTCTAAGTCACGTAAAAATACTTGGATTTTCATGTAAATGATATATGTTATTGAGGTTTACCATGGCATGTTAGGTAATTGAAAACGAAGTGTGTAGCATTTATAGTTCGTTTACAGGGGTACTCAAAAGAATTCCATTCCATTATGTGAAAATGTGTTTTCTAATATTATGCGTTTTCCAAATTGTTTACTTAGACATAATCTTTCACCTTATAAAACGCTAATGTTTTATTACAGTATTGTGTCGGACAGTGTTTCATAATCTATTGTTGACGCATGATTTTTCTTTCTTGTTAACCATTCCAAATGGTTGTTGTTTTCGGTCGAGAATGGATCTCTTGACGTCGTCTCTTTATGTTTTTAAGCGTTTTTAACGAAATTCTGTAACTTTAGAAGAATTTTTAACGAAATTCTGTAATTTTAGAAGAATTTTTCTTTGAATAGGCAATAGAAATGCATAAAATCGTTACAAAAATGTTAAAGTTACAAAAAGGATAGATGCAAACTATCAGATATGAAAAAAAAAAAAAAAGCCGAATTCAAAAATTGACGTCGAATGAGAAATCGTCTTATAAAGCAAAATACGTGGTCTTCAACTTTAATTTCCTCAAAATACCTTTAGCTCAGACATCAATCTAAACAAGAGTTAAAGCAATACCTAAACTTTGATCAGGGGATGGTTAACAAATAGAAACTGTAACAAACTTTAAAAATCTCAATGCTAACACCTAAAATTGGCATCATATTTGGATATTTCGGTTTATTCTACCTTCGGATACCAAACGGGAAGTCAGTAGATAGGGAATGGGACTTCTGCGTCAGCAGCAGGCGGTGGCGGCGGTGAGGTGGTAACACCACCTGCTGCCGAGATCATACTAGGTTGGTGGAATAGCTAGCGTGAGGAAGCTAGTTATAGTAGGGTGGGGCGAATAGGTCTGCTATTAGAGGGGGGGGGTATTTTAGGGTGGGGGTAAATTAATAAAAATCTTAAATGTCTTATAGTACGAGGTAACGGTTAATGGTAGAGTCCGAATACTGCCCTGCTATCCCTCTGCACTTTCCCAATGGTTGTTGTAATTTGTTAAATTAAAATTGTTTTATTCATTTCTTTTGTTTTCTTCCTTCCTTTTTTTTTCTTTTTTTGGAAGAATTCGCAAGTTTTCTGCATACAAAGATTACCTTAGAAACGTAAATCACTTCTATGATTTTTTAATTGTTAACATGATAACAATTCCGCAAAGTATAGTTTGAACATTCAAACTCTTTTAAATCAAATCTCCTTTATAACATTTCAATCTTGGAATCAAAATCATTTTTTCATTTTGACTAAGTTCATGTAAGCTGTAACTCTCTCCACTATCTCTGACGGCACAGTCAACTGCCCTTATTGTCTCAGAAATCGAACTGAGCAATTTGACAGCTTTGTGTCTTTTACCTAACGAAAATCGCTTTTAAATTTTTCTGGTGGATCCCTCCATAATCGGAATACCTTCCCGTTAGTCGTAGTGGGGTAGATATTCGGCAAAGGAATGTTTTGGAGCCATAAAAAAAATCTAAGTTCAGTCAATATCGACGTGTAAACCAGAAATGTATTAAATATGTTTTGCCGCATTATTATTATTTTTTAAGAACTCGCGATCACCCTGGTTACAAAGATACCTAATACACTCAAATGACTTCTATGACTGAGAAAACACTATTGAAAATTTACAATCATGGGCGCCGTCAGAACATCGAGGGAGGCCCAAGATTTTGGTACAAAAATGTTGTGATCCGCGGCCTTGCCCGCATTTTTCTTTTTTTTAATGGAGAATATAAACATGTTTTTTTTTTCTTAATGGAAAATATAAACATGAAATAAGCAATACTAAGAAATTGTTATCCCCCTCCCCCCGTTCATGCAAATTAATGCTTAAAACATACAAACATAAAAAATATATATATACAGAAATGTAACAATTAAAATGATTAAATATTCAAAAATAAATTTCTACCAGTGTTTTTCAAAAAAGGAGAACCGATGGAATTACTTTAATTTTCGTCAGGGTATTCAATTTCGTAACCACTTTCTCTTCCCCTCTGAATTTCGCGTTTAAGTTAAATTTTGAACGTATGAACATGAAAAGGCAAACATAAACGTAAGTATAAACTAACTTCCACGGGAAGGGGGGTACAGGAGACGTGATGAAAAATGTATAGTTTCTGTTTCTTTTATTGTCAAATATTTTAAGTTACGTGAAGAATAACTATTACTATTTTTTTTTTTTTACAATCGCAGAAAAAATGATTTAGTTAGTTAAATTTCAAAACCCAGGATGTTAAATGGCTCTCCCTGCCCTCCTTGGTCGCACACGTATCATCAAAGTTCAAGAATTCGAACTCTTTTAAGTCAGATCTCCTTTTTATAACATCTCAATCTGAAATCAAAATCCTTTCTCTCATTTTGACTCTACGAAAGTATGTAGTTGGGACCCCCTCCACTTTCTCTGGCGGGTCAGTCAGCTGTCCTTATCGGCTCAGAAATCGAACTGAGCAATTTGACAGCTTTTCAGGACTCAGGAGCACGTCAGCCACCTGCGGAGTTTAAAAAAGCACCCGCTTGACGGCTCATCAACCCGAAGAATATTTTCTGACAGGTCAGTTTGTCATTCAAATGCGGTCAGCTCGTAAACACGTCCTTTTCTCTTTTTCTGCAGTGAAAGAGCGAAGAAAATTTGTGGCATCATTGCTAATATTAACTGCCACCGTTGGCTGAAATTTAATTTACTTATCTTTAATGATTTTGCAATAAACAGTAAAATTTTATCTTTCTAAACGACTTAAAAACATTAAGCGAAAGATAACTAAGATTTTTTTTTTTTTTTTTTTTTGTCAGAGGGCCCTGTCCTCTACGAGCTACGCTCGTCAATCCTCATTCACACACTGTAGTCTCTAAAAACATGCTAATTTGCTCTGTCTTAAAAATATCACGGAATATTATGAATTATAATTAACACGTTGAGCGCCACGCGTATTTTTAAGGAAATCCCCGTCAGGCCACTGGAGAATATTTTTATGTTCTACTTACACCACTATTTAAAGAAAAATTATTTCTTAAGACATTCCACCTGAGAGTTTTGCAACTACTTCTGAAAAAACACGATACAAACTCCGGAAATGACCGTGAAAAATCTCTACAGTGCGAAAATATTGTAAATCATGCTAAGAAGAAATTGCGACACAATCTGGTCGAGCAATGCGCAAATAAATGATTAAACAAGTTGCCACATTTTCTAATACATGCGAAGGACAATCGTTTTGATGTTTACCGTGTTTCAAAGAAATCCATTAAATTTTTTTATAAGAAATATATAAATGCATTAATGATACAATCCTGTAATAAAAAAAATTAAGTAAATTTTAAATAAATTTTCAGTAATTACTTAAAACAATGTGATTTTTTAGTTTTATATCATATCTTACACTGTCAGTCATGTCGATCTTCTGTAATCGGGTTTCCGTTCATTTTTTTTTTGACTGGGGATTTTACGGTCGAATCAACTGGTATCGCGACAGCTAACGGTTATTTTCGTGATTAATTAAATAAGATCAATTAAACATTTGAAAATCAGCTTGTGTAAAATGGCTAAGTAAACAATGTCGCTGTCTCCAAGGAATTTTATAACAACGCTATAAGAAAATTGTTTTAAATGTATCGTTTTGAATATGACGTAATTTTCAACAAAGTTTTCTTTCTCTTAATATTTACGTGTTCTCTTATTATAGGGTGTCCCAAAAATGACGGGTGCATTTGAAAAATGAAATTAAGAAAAACGGACAGCGATAGAAATGCACCGTTTGTTGCATTCTACTTGGAAAACCCAGTAAATTTTCAGTCACCCAGAATTTAAAATTTAGTTACAAAGTTTGCCAACAAATGGCGCTGCTAAAGGAGAAAATTGAAAAAACAGTATAAATAAGTTGCGAAGAAGTCTGCAAAAACTAAAGACCGATATTTTCAATATATCCACCATTTGCAGCAACAACCTAGTGCAGCCTGTGAACAAAATTTGCAGAAACCCGTGCTAACGTTACAGCCGGAATGGTCTCACATGCAACAAAGATGCACCGATTCAGTTCGGAAGACGTTTGTGGATTTTGACGGTACACCTTGTCTTTCAGATATCCTCTACACAAAAAGTCACAGGGAGTCAAAACTAATTTAATATGGAGGTCTCTCCATGTCGCTTCCCGTATGCTTGCAATAATCCAGGACAATGACACGATCATCGGTGACAGGCATATATAACAGTTTTTCGCAAGTTAAAAAGTCTTCACTCATTTTTAATTATCCTGCAATACTTTTCTCGAGTTGCAAGTAAAATCCTTTGTATCCACACATTGCCGGTTTTCTTTCCCTCATTTAGTCAGGTACTTCGCATTTTATGCAAGCTTCTGTGTACAGTTGCATGCGGAGAGTTTTTCTTCTGCCATTTTTTTTTTGTCATCTTGCTTTATTTAAATTTTTCGGCAAATGTGTGGCGTGACGTAATAACAATTTAACAGAACTATTTTGACCGACTTCAACACAGTGCTTAAAATAATTCTTAGATTTAAAAACTGTGTGCATGTTTATTGAACATTTCTCTATAAAACTACAAATCTTCATATTTATATATGCAATGAAAAGGGATTTCCGTCGAATTCATTTTTCACACGAATTTGCCCGATTTACGCATGCATATAAACTTAAATCTAGAACCTAACCAGTTTTAGAGCAAACTCAAATGCGAAAACTGTGGTCGAGTGGTGTAAGGCGCGTTTCTTCTCTGTTCCGATTATCGTGTGGGATCGATCCCTGCTGTGGACAAAATGATTTTTCTTATTTTATTCGAATTATTCTTCAAAAATTTCAAACTTTTTAAAACAGCTATGAATTTTATTTTTATGGTACTATCAAGTTGTTTGCCGTCAAGTTTTGACGGGCTCCATCTAGTAGTTTTCTTAATATAAGCCGAGAAAGTCCCCCGGTTACAAAAAATTCAATTATGCCGGTGGCAACGGCAGCAGTAGTAACCCTTTTTTTAGAATAGAGAGAGAATTTTTATCCAACTATCCAGCTTGAGATGGGTTGGGTTGGGTTGATTATTGATGGCCAATTATCTACACTAGGGATATAGGCCCGGGGGGAGTGCCCTTCGTGGGGGTCTTTCTAAGGGAACCTAATCCGTATTTACGCATGGACAAATCCACGGCTCGAAGAAAACCACGAAAACTCCGAACGATTAGGCCGACGGGCGCGACTGGGATCGAACCCAGCACCTCCCATCTACCAGCTTCGAGAGCACAACCTCTCAGCCACTGGTGGGGCCCAGCTTGAGATGGAGCAGAAAGTTTCAATTCTGAAAAAATTCTATATTTATATCTTTATATATAAGCCCAACGAACTACAAGGAGCTCCCTATAAGCTTGTTGTGTAAGACCATTGTATATGTACATTTTATAATCATATAAAATACTAAAAACAATATTTTAAGGGAATGATTTCAGTAGAGTTGTGAATATTCCACAAAAGCAAATATTAACTAGCAAACTGCAAATATTAATTTTTACAGATGAAATATTTCTAAAATTTATTTAATGAATGCATAAATTTTCTAACGTATTTTAAAAAAATTAGGCAAAATGCTTTGGAAGGAGATATTTTTTATTTTCATAATTTGTGGCAAGGTCATTCTCATTTGTGGCAAGGGCATGTCAGCATCTTCGCTGATATTTTCCCCGTGAAACTTCGTTTTTTTTCTCCCCCAAGGAATAATGCGTTGTAGAACTTATTGTTTGTGCAAAATAGATCTAGAGCTTACAAAGACTTATTTTAGTGAATTGACATATTAAATTAAAAAAAAAAAAAAAAAAAAAAAAAAAAAAAAACAAGCTATTTTATGTAATTGTTTTGTAATTGTAAGCTGTTTATGTAATTTTATTTCATCTGAACAAAGTTCATGGATGTAGCTTTTACTAAGTACGTTTAGCACACTGCAAAAAATAATTGTTGATTTTGCAGTATAAAACTGGCACCCCAGCTGCCAGTATTATACTGTAAAATTAACAGTATTAAACAGTAAAATAAGCAGTAATACGCTGCCGCGCAAGCAGTAATACGCTGCCGCGCATGCGCGGTAGCGTATTACTGCTTGCACGGCAGCATATTACTGCTTATTTTACTGTTTAATACTGTTAATTTTACTGTATAATACTGGCAGCTGGGGTGCCAGTATTATACTGTAAAATCAACAATTATTTTTTGCAGTGCACATACTTTTAAAAGTGAACTGAACGATGGAATCGTTGCATAACTGTCTGAGGGAAGTATTTTAACAAAGAATAAGTATTATTTTTCTGTACCTTAATTTCTTTTTTGTTTTATTATTTTGCTCTTAGTTTTTATGAAACTCATCGTGTACAAATAGAAGATTCCCAACTATCCGGCACTCACGGGACCAGGTGCATGTCGGAAAATCGAAATCGTCGGATATTGAGGAGGGCCATTAATTACTAGGTGCATTTTCCAATTTTTACAAACTATAATTAAAATTACTATAAATAAATTTATATGAAACTCATTTTAAATTAATTTAATTTTACAGATAATTTCCCATCTTTAATTTAAATATTTTTACTTTTTAACGTATACGATAATTAAATATATATACGATGAGAAATTTTTGTACATTTTACATTTGCTTTCTATATTTGATAAATTGGGCAAACAATAACTTACGAAATGAAATTTTTCGAGGTGAGTTAAAAAGTGTGCAGGCCGAGAGTCGAACCAATGACCTTTGGGTAAAATTGCCAACGCTCTGTCTATTGAGCTACCTGGGTCGACGAACGGATGTCGATCAAATCATTCATAAAACCTTATTGGCAATAGCATCTGGTCTGTCATGTAGTCGGCTCAACAAAATTTACCGCTGGTAATGAAACTCCATTATTAAACGATTGGATACGCAGATAGACTTAATTATTTTTTACCCAATCATACTCATTGGTTAAAATAGTAATAATAATAATAATAATAATTTCGTAAGATATCGTTACCAATCAGTATGATTGTGTCAAAAATAATAAAGAAACAATAATTTGTTCTTGGATAAATGAAACATTGTGGAATTTGTCGGAATATAAATAAGCGCTTAGTACGGTTAAAATAAAATAGACCAAAAATTGAGTAATAGATGACAACCGGTGGCCATTCACGAAAATTTGGGAAGAACTTTGTTTTGGCACTAGAAATGAAGATCTAATGAGTCTTCCCAAATTAAAGCTGTTTTACCATGTTTTTTGGGGACAAAAGGGGGCATTTTAACTTTGGAAGGGGGGAAAACTCAACTTATTTTAAGTAGGTCAAGTAGGGTATCGTTTATTATGCATTTTTCAATTATGAATCGAATGACACCATCCACAAATCGATACGATTATTTGTTACAAACTTACGGCAGGTTTTATGAATAAAAAAATCGGAATTTATACTTTAGTACAGGTTAAATAGGGTTTCACAGGAACAACTAATGGCCTTTACGAAAATTTGGGAAGAACTTTGTTTTGGCACTAGAAGATCTGATGAGTCCTTAAATAATAAAGTTGATTTACTATGGTTTGGGGGCAAAAGGAGGCATTTTCAGTCGAGGGAAATAAACTCAACTTTTTTTAAATAGCTCGAGTGGGATGTTGTTAAACCTGTATTTTTTTTAAATTCTGAATTTCTTCTAATTCTAAATTTCTGTCCCCATTCGCAAGTGGATATAATCACACTTGTTACAGAGTTAAGACAGTTTTTAGGAATAAGCTAAAATGACCCCTTCCCCTCCCCCCTCAAATCATAGTGAAACAACCTTTTTTTAGGGACTTGTCGGATTTTCATTTCTAACGCCAAAACGAAATTCTTCCCAAATTTTCGTGAATGACCAGCAGTTGTTATTGTAAAAACCTATTTAACCTGTACTATATAATTTTCAACTTTTTATTCATAAAAACTGCTGTAACTTTGTAACAAATGACCGTATCGGCTTGCAGATAGTGTCATTCGATTCAGAATTTAAAAATTTCATAATCAACGGTACCCCACTTTTCCTACTCAAAAAGGAGTTTTACCCCCCCCCATTCCTTAGTTAAAAAGCCCCCCTTTTTTCCTCCCCAAAACATGGTAGAACAACTTTAATTTTTGAAGACTCATCGGATCTTCATTTCTAGTGCCAAATCGAAGTTCTTCCCAAATTTTGGTGAATGACCATCAGTTGTCTCTGAAAAACCTAATTTTACCTGTACTATTAGATAATTTTCTACATTAAAACAAAATGCATAAAAATTTTGTTTTCACAACTGATTCGAACTTTAAAAAAAATTTCATTTTCAGTTTTACCCAACGCATCATATCAATCTGATTGTCAGAATTTTGAGTCTAGAGCAATTTTTGTTTGACGCTAAAGAAATAAAGAAAAAAAAACTTTGTAAGGCTTGACATAATGACATACTTAAACCATGTTATAAGTGATTCAATAATGACATTTATAGTCATTGTACACCAATTTAATAAGTCTTGGATGACACTGATAGCATAGATAGGTAGCGAATAGACACTTCCTTAGTTTTAATATTACTGCACTATATACACCCCAGGTTAAACATAGTTATTTGTTAGATACTCCAACATGTGAGTAGGAATAATACTCGTATAGTTCAAGTTGAGGTTGTTGATTAATTACGCTTGTTCTCCAATCAAAAATAACTACTTTCTGATATATACATGAAATCATTTTCATTCGTAACTGAACAAAATTAGCAAATCATTTTTTGGATAGTAAAGAAATTAAATAACAGAACTATAATACAAAAGCAACTTTCAGAAAATGCTGCCAAACTTGGTGTTTTGAATCGATTTTCTCGACATAAGTAAACACAAGCAGGTGATTATTGGATAGCAAACTATAATCAAAGATGCATTACATTTGTAGGAAAAAGTTAAATGTTGTTCGAATCTTTAGCATCTTAATAGAATTCTCTATAATTCCGATGCTTTCAGACAGGCAAATAGCCAGACTTTTCTTTTTAGTAACTAGTAAGCACATTCCTTGGAAATTTGTCCGGTAGAAATAAATGGCTTATAATCAAAGATTGTTCAATGCTTTAAACTCTGAATGGAAACATTTGAAATTTTCTTACAGGAATGAATTTTTTTTTTTTAATGTGTCAGAAAAGTGGCAAATCAGAAAGTAAAAAGAGAGGGAGAGAGAGAGAACTTCATTCTAAAATTTTTAATTTTCCCCTGTGTTCAGCAACGTGAATTTTCCGAATAAAAATAACCTGCAAATTTCACGCATTTATTTTATAAAAATGAATTTATGAACGCTTAAAAATAGTCATTGCGTTTGAATTTGAGAACAGACTTATGAAGCCAAAGGAGAATGTAGTCTGCTACCGTAACGAATAATTAGACTGTTGATTGGCAATTCAATGTATAATACATTCGTAGAGTTGTTTAAACCTTTTGTGTTATTAGACACATCCCACTTAACTGAGTTTCTACTTGTTAACCTTCAACTAATCAGTCGTTTAGTGAAGTTAAGAAAACTTTATAAAACTCAGTCGCAAAATGTATCGTATACTATTGTATGATTTAGGGTTTCAATCCTAAATCGTCGAATATCAGATACACATATTTCAAATCTATACAGGTGGAAAAAAGAGAAGGACTTTTGTAAAACGACTCAATTGACAACTTGAAAAAAGTCTTTCTTTAATCCATGAGTATTTTCATTTAGATTCGAAGCTTTCATGATTACTTTAAATAGGCTCATACTATAGTTGTGTCAGTTACTTTCAACAAACCTGGTCTTTCACAAATGATTAAAGTCTTTTGAACGTTCTTCCTCGTCTTTTCGGAGTTCATCTGTTTGCAGCGTCTTCGTCAAAGATAGCTGCATGACATCATCATCAGCGTCATTTTTTTCATGAAAAGAGGTTTGCGTTTCTATAATAAACCTCATTAACTCTTTTCGTTTCATTTAATATTTTTTTTCCCAATGATAGATCTGTTAGCTAATACAAAAATAAACTCTTCCAATTCATTATTTCAACTGCCACTCCGTTAAAGATTATTTGCAAAACACTCGACATCGTATGTTCCTTTTTAATATTAAATTGAATTAAGTTCTGTTGACATGAAAAGGCAAGGTATTCAGTCATCATACATTTAAAAATAAACAAAAACAATCATTTTTTGGTATGTCTGTTAACGTCACTTTTCGAAAAACCATCTCAAATGGAAAATCTGGTAGGACGACTTCAGCCACCATGATCTGACGAGTGCTCCGACGACATCTGGCTGCTATTTCGAATTCCAAATTTCATTTTTGATATTTTTTGACGCTTCTTCTTGACAGCTATGTCCAGCCCACCTCCCTCTTGCCTTTCATGTCCTGTTGGACTTTCGCTTTTTTTTTCCATGCAGCGGACTAACAATCTTTTCACTCCATTGAATGGGCATTAATTGGATACGCACGTGAAATGTGGGGGTAGTTCACAACAAGTGCTTTGAACTTGGAACTTTTTTATACGGAGAAAGTCCTCCGGCTGTATATAAGAAATAAGTTTGATTGAAAGAAGATGGGGAGGTGGTTTCTTTCGTCAGCTACTGTTCGACTGGGGGGCGTTCGACTACGCAACAATTGTTAAGCGCGCAAAAGATTATCGAATGACAAGTTCCAATACAAGTTTTTGCCGTCAACCATCATCTCAGGAAGGGGGAGGGAGCAGCAAGAGATATTCAAGAGAAATTCTTTTTATATTTCTCCCTTGCTGTTCTAGACTACTTTTGGAAGATCTTTATATTTTCTGGTTTTGTGTTTGAAACTTGATCCGCATTCATAACCAGAACCCGTGAAGGAAGGCACGAGAAAAGCTCGGCAAGAGATGCGATTAGAAATGATTTTTTTTTTTTTTTTTTTTTTTGTAAAACTTTTTGCGTAAATAAGAAGTAAATCTATTTTCCAGAGTGTGCGATGAAGGAGATAAGTGTATAAGAAAAGGGAAAATATGATGGCAAGGAAGAAAAATTAGCGGGGGGCATTATTCGGAAAACAAGATTAATAGGATATTACACAGTATGGTACTATAGAGCTTTTAAAAGATTAAGATATCTTCTGCTCCCAAAACAAAATTTTTGAAATAGAGAGGATTTTTACTTTTCATTGCTCAGCGAACTGTTTAGGAAAAAAACAGGATGAAGGAAGATACACAGATATGACATATTTTACAACCAGGCCAATCTATGTTGTTCCGCAGATTTTTTCGAAAAGTTGTTTACGTTTTAGTCGTATCTGACTTGGAGACATTTTGTCAAATTTATTTGTATTTTGACAAATTTATTTGCAGAATTGAGATTATTTTATTTGTGATTTTAAAAGTGATTGCTTTTAATGTGTTTATCCAGATAAAGCAGATAGGTCCTGGTTGACTTTGGTGATATTGAAACTGTTTTAACACCATTACACAATGAGTGTATCTCACTGCGAGGAACATCTTCAGTTAAATTTTCAGATAATATTGCAGCATATTATATAAAACAGTGTTTTTGTAATTTTTGCCAGTTGAGCAATAAATGGGAAATTGCTGCCATAAAAAGTGCTTAATTGATATCCCATTAGATCAGGTATGTCAAACTCGTTTACCACCGAGGTCCACATTTCAAAATAAATAAATAAATAAAAATATAATTATATCGCACAGAATGAAATTTGTACATAGAAAACACAAGCTTGTTATAATAATAATAATAATAATAATAATAATAATAATAATAATAATGATAGTAATATGCAAGATGCGAAATTTTAAAGCTATTTACCAATATATATATGTAAAATAATCACCTGAAAATTTTAAAAGGAATATTAATTAAGTAAAACATCCATTAAATATATATATATATATATTATTTTGTAAAAAAGAAAATAGCAAGAATGTTGTCCAAAAATCACTGCCGAACATAAGTAAAAATACGTCCAAATAAAAATAAAAAGATGTATAAACACATATCTGACATTTAAATATTTAATCAAAATGATTAAAAAATGTCTTAGACGAATTACCCTGATATTTGCATTTTCTGTTAATTTAAAATTGCTCCTCTTTATAAAACCAATCGTTGCAAGAACACTATTATTTGGAATATAAACTTACTTTTTAAACAACAAACTTTATTAAGTCAAAATTTTCATAATTTAGTCAAACATATCAACTAACATGGTGATTGTCTTAAGCATAGGAATCATTTCCAGAAGCTCCTCACTTATTTTTAAGTATGCATCATGTTTGCGAATAAAAACTTCCGATTGAGTGGAATTTCATGCATTTGTACACTGCAAAAAATAATTGTTGATTTTACAGTATAAAACTGGCACCCAGCTCCAGCTGCCAGTATTATACCGTAAAATTAACAGTATTAAACAGTAAAATAAGCAGTAATACGCTGCCGTGCAAGCAGTAATACGCTACCGCGGTTTTATACTGCAAAATCAACAATTATTTTTTGCAGTGTATTTTCATGAATTTCAATGTAATAGGCAACAAATATTGAAATTGCATATCACATAATGCTTATTGAAATGTCTGGCGTTTGTCTTGAATCTTCTTAGCAATGGCATTTATATAGTTTAGCTTATATTATTTTAACCTTTATTAATATTCATGAATACACCTTTTCTAATGAAGTATCAGTTCAAATCTAACAATTTATCTTTCCGAAGTTTTTCTAGATATTGTGAGTATACAAACCCGAACTTCATATCAAACATAAAATTCAGTTTTTATTTCAATAAGATTGTAAATTGACTTTTGTCAATATGAGATGTTCATCTTTAATTAATCGTGTTTCTTCACACTGTTGGACATACATTCTTTTTTTAAATCCTAAAATGTATGTGAGTTTAAATATGTCTGTAAAAAGACGATAAAGCTCACGTAGAGTTTTTTAATAATTGCACATTTACTAACATTATACAATGAAAATAAATCATGAGCTCAAATCCAAAATCCCCGTCTTCGACTACACATGCCCAAGCGAAGAGCCAGGGTAGTATTTTTAGTTTTTTCACAAAAACAAGACGAGAATTTCTCACTTTCAAAGCGACTCCTTTAAAATGTATTTATTTTTTTTTAAATTTAAAATTTTATTTATTGTTAATTAGCGCCGTATTTTAATAGTTTTCCGATACACTTTTTAGTACCTAATAAAAACTGCACATTGTTTTGTTATGTGATGTAAATCGAAAAGAGCAGTAAAGTAAAGTATTAGTTTCATTATAAATCATACAACAATTTATAATAAAAATACTGTAAAAAATTTATAAATCTTTAAATTTTCAGATCCAAGATCTTTCCGATCTTCATAGCTTTCTAATTGGTTATATTTGTATCCACAATCTTTTGGAGATGAAATTTCAAAATGAGTTAGATCTTACTATAAAATATATACTTTAATTTCTGATGTTTGTCCACTATAACGTCATAGTAAAGTTCCCAGATTGAAGATTTTTGTTATTCAAAATAGCAACCAATTTTCTCAACTAGTAGTCTTCGCTTTTATATCACGTGATGGCTGAGACATCATCTTTTACTTTATTAAACGATGAAGTTTTGTTACAGTATCGTTGGAACGTGTTGGAAAGCATTTAATAATCCATGCTTGACGCATGCTTTTACTTTCTTGTTTAACCATCAATAGAAAATTCTTTATACCGATTCTCCGTTTTTTTTTGTCTTTTTTTTTTTTTTATAAATTACATTTTCTACAGTATGAAATGTAAAACATTTTCCATTAGTCCACAGTCTCCCCCACGTAACAATGCACGAAAAAGTAATTTTGTGAAACGTAATTAACCAGATCTTCTAAAACGAATAATTTAGTTTGCATGACATGTAAGCTAAGAAATTCGTGATTGGCGTAAGGCGCAATGATTGGTATAATGATTTGATTAACATAATTAAACTATTTTCTTAAGATTTTTTTTTATTATTAATGATACATGCAATATAATATATATATAATATATTCAAAATAAATACAATGGTATTATGGATGCAGAATATTTTTTACTAAATATGAGATGGTTACAAGATTTGAAGAGAACTCCCGCCAGATGGAGAATGAAGTAACTAAAGCAGATTAGTGGATTTCAGACTGGTTACGTGTCACTATGGCTTTTTTTAAAAAGTTAATGAGCATATCAAAAAAAAAAAAATTATAAGTATATTTGTGTCCCAATTTTCAGTTGCAGATGGTGGAAAATTTTAAATGTAAAAGTGAGGAAGGAGCAAAATTATCATATAGATATTTATGAATTTTCTCAGTCTTTACGTCTGTTATTGTAAATCTATGGAGCTTATCTTATTAATTTTTAATTTTGTGTGGTTCAAACACATATAACAAGCATGGTAATAAACAATGTGAAAAATTAGTAAGCTTTTATGATACACAAGCAAAACCTGCGACTTTGTCCGGGTGGTTGCTAAAATTGTTAAGCGATGGTTATTTGTGTGCCTGTTTACATTAGAGGAAATTATACAGCTACGGATAATATGAATATGGCATTGATTTGTCAGGCTGGAATGCCGTCGTAGTGAGTTGGAGAGAAATTCGTATTGGAAATAGTATTTGCACGTGATCCGGTACAATTAGGATGTGTCACGCAATAACATAATTTCGACATCCTGGAAATAATTTCCGGAGTATTGGACTCAGCACACATATGAAAAGTTCAGCATTTCTGGAAATATCGAATCTTTATTATGAGCACATTCTGCGTTTATCCACAATTACAGCAGTAGAATATAGTTGGTTTACAGGTTGACATCATTGAAGGGAAGATCGTAGCAATAACTTATTTCAGGAAACCAGGAAAATATAATAGTTTTCTCGTGGAATTTTCTTCCGGGTGGACCCGGGCAGCTTTATAGACGCTTAATTAGAAGTTAAGTGGTTGAACGATAGAGGAGAAGTGATGAGAAGTGATGCCAAAGCACCAGTTACGATTCTCGCCAAATGATTTGCGTTTTCGAATGTAGAGGCGTTAATTTTTGAATGGGTTGCAAGGATCGTTAGAACATTTTGATTCTACATTCGTAATTGGGGACAAGGAAGGGTATATTTATTTGGCCCGTAAGCACACTTTAGATAAAAATGGAAACGATTTTGAACTGCGGTTTTGATGTTATGAGAAAGTTGGTAAAAGGGATTTTGAAATTCTTTTTATTTTATTGAACAGCAGGCCTGTGAAAATTCTTATGCAAGACATTGGCGCCAACTTTATGAGGAACCATCTGGGAATTTTAGCAAGATGAAAATTTGTCCATGAGAGAAACATTTTATACTTTTCTTTTTTTATTTCTTTTACAGCAATAATTGTAAGTGAAGTAAATGTGCGTTAGAGATAAATTGATAAAAATAGATATAATTTTGACTACATATATTTTCGTTGAACAGAGAAAGGAAAAGGGCGCGTCATTAAATTATGTGAATATATATTAAATGCGATAATGAAGAAAAAGGACAATATATTTACTAAAATAATTTAAATATAGATTTACTTTAATTTGCAAAAGAATATATATGGTTTCTTTACCATAATAAATATTAGGTACTTTTCGGTTAGCCGGGCGCCAGTGAAATGTATATATCTATATATACATATATATGTATACATACACACATATATGTATGTGTATATATATGTATATATATATACATGCATATATAAATGTGTGTATGTATATATATATGTATATATATGTATACATAGATATATAAATTTCACTGGCGCCCGGCTAACCGAAAAGTACCAAATATTATTAATTAGGTCTCAATAATAATAAAAAAAAAACTTCATGTTTGTACATTAGGTGAACATGAGACTAATTAATGAAAAAATCTTAATTCTAACCCATTCAGATACAACGCAATCTATTTCGGAACTCTGTTCATCAGCCATCGTATAGCGATTCTTTTTCTTTTTTAAATCAGGTCAGTGTTTCGAAGTCTATTTCCTAAAAACAAAAACAAACAATTGTTTCTTTTTTACAATTTTAGCATAACTTGGATCACCCTAAAAATCGGAATACCGTTAAGTAATAAGTTAAGAAAACATTGGTTTAATTATTTTTGTGCGGCGAAAGGCTAAAAATGAAATATACTTACTTACCTATTGGTTGGCAATAGTATTTCTTTATTATTATCATTTTAATTATTTATAGAAATTATTGGTAGTACTTGCATTTGATCTTATAGTCCAGAAGCGTTGTATCTAACACTGGCATGACAAATAATGGATTTTTCTTATCTTTTCAATTAAAAAAAAATGAAGTTATGAAAAACCCATTGTTTGTGCGTGTGTCTTAGAAGTTATCCCTATAGCAAATTTAATGTTTCTAAACAATCAGTTTTAGAGAAATCATAGTGAAAATATAACTGTAGAACGTTTTCCACCCATTGTTCTATTTAAAACTCGATTTTTTTTTTAAAACTTTTTTTGGTGGAAATTACATTCTAATAGAAATATGCATGTCAAATTAAAAATTTCTAGCACAGAAAGTTTCCGAGTAATCATTATTATGGAGCATATTCTAATCATTTTTTTCTTTAAAATCTCGAATATTTTAACAAACGTTCCTACCGAGCGTTTATGTCTTACAACTAGTCAGCATATCAAATTTCATGGTTTTGGAATCAACAGAATCAAAGAAATCCGTATTCTAGAACGTTTTTCTCTCTTACACACCCGATGGTATATTTTGCAAAGCGATAAAATATAGCCTTTTATTTTAAACAGAGATTGTCATCATTATAATCCTAAGAGAAGATTGGAAATCGGTTCAATAGTTCCAAAGTAATATAGAACATTTTCCGCTCATTTCACACTTTCAAATTTCGATTTTTTTAGAAACTGTTCTATATGCGATCATTTACGTCTTAAAAGTAAAAGCCATGTCAAATTTCTTAGATTCTAGACCCAAATAGTTCAAATACAGTCGAACTTGGTTAATATGGAATGCAAGGGAATTGTAAATGTCCCCGAATTAACTGTTCTTCGTAACACCCGTGAAGGTAATAGAAACCTTAAAAACATATTTAATCAATAGCTATGCTACCTTAATTAACCAATTCTTTATCACATTATATTGCAGTCAATAAGGTATTTCTTTGTTATAGGGACCTTGTCATAACCCAGTCTTAAAAAAAAAAAATGAAATTTTGTACCAAATAATATAAACAATCGCAAAACTGAAAGTTCAACCAATGAAACAAAAAGGCCAAGAAAAATCATGAGAATCTACGAATTCTTCTTCGTAAAACGAAAAAAATGCTAGGAGAATTTTACTATAAGTTTGCATTTTAAGTAGTATTTGGTGTGAAATATGTATATGTATGCATTGCTAAATGTGCATTATTTTTTAGCTTATTTGTATAATAGACATACGTTAAATATTTCGTACAAAGTTATTATTTTAAGTCTTATTTATGTATATGTTAAATAAATTGCTTTTCAGTAAGTGGTGTAAATAGTGAATACATTTCTTTTGAGTTTTATATATTGATAGCTATTTCATAAAGATATAACACTATGACGAGCTTCTAAAATGTAAATAAAGGTTGGGAGAAACTACATTTTTAAATTTTGTCAAATTCAATCTTTTCATTTTCTCTATTGCGCCAAGGCCCCTATTAACAAAGAAATACCAACAATATTCCTGGTGATCCCAATTTCTATATTTATGATTTTATATATACGGTTATTTAATTTTGTTTTTCATGAGATTCAAATTTCATACACTTTCTCTAAGATTTAAGTGTCGAATAAATTTACTTTCTTGTTATTCTATTTTATAATTTTTATTTATTCTATTTTACATTCATTCCGTTTATGAATATTAATTAAATTTATGTATTCATGTCAAAGAATATTGTTTAAAGTGATTATTAGGCTTGGGATAGAACACGATTAATCTAAGACAGGATTAGCGTTACGATTAGTAATAATATTTGGACGACGATGGTAATGACTGATTCAGGTTTATACACTGAACCAGGATATCTGTTTATATCATTAAATAATAAGAAAACTATCGGCTGATATTTTAAAATGGGTTTTATTTGCAGTCATAGTTGGCATCAAAGGTGGGCGAGAAAATGATCATCTAGAATACCATTAAGTGTTTGTCACGCAAAAGACAAACCTGGTTACAACAATTTATTTACTTCTGCGCCAAATTTCTCTCGCTAAAAAATCAAATTGGCTATGGATCCAGTTACAGAACCTAACCTTCCTATTCTTTTCTACCAATATATGAAAAAAATTATATAGAACGTTGTAAAGTTGTTGGCTGATCAGATCATAGTTTGTTATAGTTGTTCGTGATCGAATAAATCCAAGGGAGTCAGGTTCGTGGTATAATAAAAAAACTCCAGAATAGATGTCAAGTCATTTTATTGTAAGATCACCATGAGGATGCCAAGATGGTCGCGGACAGAAGAGGGGGAAACAAGACAACCGTTCTTTAAACGGTCATTATTATACGAAGACAGAAAGCGAAGTGAGTGTTGTTTCCACGATACAAGTTGGAAATGCACTGACAAGAATCTCGCCAAAATAGGGTTGTTACAGAGTGTCTAGGCGTAAATACTTTCAGATGAAGCTGCCGCATAACTAATGGTATTTAGCAAGCCGGGTTGCTAGATTTTTTCAAAAGGACGAATTTTGTTTCAAAAAATAATATCACCCTGGCGATTATAACCGACAAATATCTTTCTCATGAGAACGGATTTTCGATAGACAAAACAGTATATGCTTTTAACAATGAGAATATATTTTTAGACCTGGGTGTGAGTGATTGAGTTATTACCACTACCATATAAGGGCATGCATTTTGGCCAAATGGAAGATTCGCATAACTTTTGTGGCCACAAAAATGCGTTATGAACATATTGTGTTATAAGCTTGGTTACGGAAAGTAAAATTACGAAAAGGCATCTGTGCTGATTTAATTCTTTTCTTTTTTTTATTTTAATCGAAAAGCCGTGAGTTATTAGTGATCGAGCATAAGTGAAAATGAAAAAGGGAAAGGGTATAAATTACAGCGGGCTTATTGTTTGAAGTTAAAGATAACACGATTAAATTTTGACAAAGGAAGGGGAAAAATATAAATTAAATAAAGGATAGGGTTTGTTAAAACTTAATATATGATTCTCATATCATATATTTCCCCCGTTTGCTCAGATAAAAGAATAATTTGTTAGGGTTTAAATTGCAGGCATGCTCCGTCTGAAAGTTTACATATAATCAATGCACAATATAAGAAAAATATAAACACATACAAATATAAAAAATGAAAATGGAAATGGTATACCAAAATTTTTGCTACTGGTCATCATAGTGTACACACTAGTTTATTCCTTGAGTCCATGGCTTCATAAGAGTTTTGTTTTGTAGAAGTAGATGTTGTTGATATTTTTGCTGTTCCGGAACATATGGCAGTTGAACTACTCTACATATATAGTGATGACCAAAATATGACCAGAAAAGTTGCATTATCATCAACTAATGTTTATTTTACTGATAACTGGTCGTAAGCATGCTAAATGAATTTAAAATGTTCATATTTCTGAACACATATAAGCTTATGTTAAGTTGCAACTACAATACAATAAAATTTTCTTTGTTCGAACATAATGCAAAATACTGATATATGTAATCTTGCATAAAATAAACATGAAATATATAAATGCAAATACAAAATATAAAAACAAGATACCGTTACAGTTACATTAACAGTTACACATGTGTAAAAATGAAATATAAAAATGATGAAGATAAAAAAATGAATAAAATTTGGGTTTAAAAATAGTAAAAATTTGTGCATTCGCACAGGACAGGATAGGGAAAGTGACGCACGATCCAAAAAAAAATTCCTGCCCTAAATCTTGTCTAAGGACAAGTGTGATGGCGCAAGTTTAGGACTATTGCCTTATTTGTGGAGGGAATATTTAGGGCGAGGTCCACATTGTTGTCACAACATAGACCCCGTTGCTCCCGCAGCAGTAATGCAACAAACTGAGGAGCAGTCTCGTATACTCATTTTGACAGGGGATTTAAGGTGAATTGGAATACCAATTCGAATATGTCTCTCATTACAATGGGGTGGAAGATCCCAAGGGCAATAATTTTGAACAGATCACCACTCCGAAAGGGAATAATTAGAAAAATAAAAAAAATATATATATACCTAGTGTATGTCGAATAAAAGTCAATCCTAGAGTAATGAGAGAGAGTTTTGTCAAGTTCGGTAAAAATGTTAAGTCATGAGGTACATATTTACTTAATTAGCATTATTAAAATTTAAAAAAAAAACTGACCTTAAGAGAAAAAAAAATTTTTTAGTGCAATTAATGTTACTATAATTATGTTTATAATTATTTATGAGATTTAAAAAAATATGACGACAAAAGTTAAGATTTTTTTTTTTTTTTTTTTTTTTTTTTTAATGTGTATATGTGCTAAGACCCCATAAACATAAAAGATAATGTTCACAACAAGATTGCCATATCTGCCATTCCCTTGATGAAACAAACTTGGACCAGCCGAGAACTTTCACAAGGAAACATCAAATATAACATCACTATATTGTGTACATCAATATACACAAGTGTGAACAAAACCAAAAATTCGCACAAAATACAACATTTATAAAATTATACGCTATTTTCTAGGTCTTAAATTATAACGTGTTGAATAAGTTGGAGAGTTAATGTTATTGTAACCATCATGACTTGTAAGTAAGTGATCGCTTCTTGGTGGAGCGATGATTAACCTATCAATGTGTACTCTAAAAGCAGTGTCATCAGGTGCATGTAAGCGTTTGATTGAAACAGAGACAGGTGAATATTTGTGTATAACAATGTAAGGTCCAGAATATTTTGGTTTGAACTTATCTACTGATTTTAAATACACAATATCTTTATTCATAATTTTTCTTAGTTTAGCACGTTTTTGAAAATGATCATTTCTTTTGTTTTGAGAGTCTTTGATGTTATTATATGCTTTCCTGTAAATAGAATTTAAATCTTGTAACAATTTGTAAGCTTCAAAATCTTTGTCTAGAACCTGATTGACATTATGGTCCTAAGTATCAAATATTAAGGATAGTTCTCTTCCAAAGTGAAGCAAGTTGGGAGAATATTTTGTGGAGGAATGTAGAGATCCATTATAAAGAGATTTATGAATTGATAAAGCATTTTCAAAAGTGTGACCTTCTTGAAGTAAAGTAGAAACTGAGTACTTAATTGATTTATTAACTCGCTCTGACACGGCATTGCTTTGTGGCCTCGCTACACTGGAATGACGCACCTTTATGCCTAATGTGTCGTTAAATTTGTCGTATATGTGTGAAGTGAATTGTTTTCCCAAATCTGACAAAATTACGGAAGGTCTTCCAAAGATAGTTATGTAACTGAATAAACATTTAATTATCTTTTCAGAAGTGATGGTACGCAAAGGGAAGAGTTCTAGGAGTCGAGAAAAATGGTCGGTTACTGTCAATACCGACTGTCCATTAGTAAAGGGACCGACCAAATCAACACTGACTGTATCTCCTGGATGCGTAGGTGTGTATGTAGGTTGTAGTGGAGCAAGTGGAGTTTTGTGATGTTTTGCCTGTAAACATTTTGTGCAAGACGCTACAAAATTTAAAGTGTTAGCATACATTCCTTTCCAAAAATATTTTTTTGTGACAAATGCATAAGTTTTTGTTAATCCAAAATGTGAAAAATGACATATTGTTAGAACTTTTGCTTTTAATGAATTTGGGACAATAATGTGGTAAGAAAAGGTGTCATTACAAATATTTTCTTTTTTTAACATTAAAACCTTTGAATCGGGATGAATGAAGTACATAGGGAATTGTTTCGATGAGCCATTTTGCATAATTTCGTTGTAAATTTCGGATAATTTTGTGTCTTTCTTTTGTTCGTTTACAAATGTTTCATTTGAAATTTCCAATAAAGGGTCTTTTTGATCCTTGTTACCAATAACTAAGTAATTTAGAGAATGTGTACTGTATGATAAATGATCATTATTAGTGTCTGGAAGATCATTATCTACAATTCGCAATGCATATGGTTCGTTGATAAGCTCAGGGTTGGAATTTAAATCAACTGTGTTTTTCTCGAAAGAACATCTGGACAAATAATCTGCAAGTACATTTGAAGAACCGGGAATGTGATCAAAAGTGTATGTATATTCTGATAATTCTGTTAACCATCTAGTTGTTATATCAGCGGGATTAGTTGTTTTCTTGTATTTTTTTAAAGGAGCACTATCGGATAAAATTACAAACTTTCGGTTATATAGATAGTATTTAAAAGCGATTACAGATTTGTAAAAGGCCATTAATTCAAGTTTTAGTGCTGGATAACGTTTTTCAGACTGTTTAAGAGATTTTGAAAAAAATGCAATGGGAAGTAATTGTCCTTCATGTTCCTGTAACAGAGCACCTCCTATGGCTATAATTGACGCATCCGTGTTTACATAAAAAGTTTTAGACCAATCGGGTAAACGAACCATGGGAGAATTAAAGAACACCTGTTGCATTTGATCAAATAATTTTTGATGTTTTTGAGTCCATTTAAATGTTGTTTTTGGTGTAGTGAGATCTATAAGCGGTTGGATAATTTTTGAAAAGGAAGGCACTAGAGATTTGTAAAATGTGACCAGACCAATAAACCTTTTTAATTGTCTTTTTGTTGTCGGTGTTGGAAAAGAATTTATTTTGACAATATTTGATTGGACGGGAGAAATGGAATGATTTTCAATGTGAAAACCTAAGTAGTCAACAGCGGTTTTGTGAAATGAACATTTATTGGGCGAGAGCGTTAAATTATATTTCGATAAAATTTCAAGTACTTTCTGTAATTTTGCACATGTTTCCTCAAAAGAATTAGAACCAAAGATCAAATCGTCTTGGTATGCAAAAATACCTTCTATTTCTAATTCATCAATAATAGTGTCCATTAAATTTTGAAAGAAACTACTACTATTCTTTAATCCAAATACCAATCTTTTGAAACGAAAAGTACCATAAATGCATGTGAATGTAAGTGGATCTTGATATTTTTCAGGCAAATTAATCTGATGATAGGCCTGTTGAAAATCTAACGAAGTGAAATATTTATATGCAGATAAATTTGAAATAATGGTCTGTATTTTGGGAAGTGGATATGAAGATCCTTGTAAGACGGAATTTAGCATTCTTAAATCAAGAGCAAGTCTGTATTTTTGTTTTGCAGACCCATCAGACTTCTTTCTAACCAGCAAAATAGGACATGCCCATTCTGAACAGTTACGTTCAATAATATTTGCTTCCAGAAGTTGATTTATTTGCTCTTTCATTTCTTGGTGTAATGATTGTGGTACAGGAAAAGGTAGTGTTTTGATTGGGTAGTCATTAATGAATTTGAGATTTGGAACAACCTTGTCTGTGTGACCTAATGTTTTCATTGATTTAGAAAAAGAACTGTAGTATTTTAGCAATAATGAGCCTAAGGTTTTTGCTTGTTGAGTGTCTAGATGTTCCAATTTGAAGTCTTGTATTGTTAAATCTTCCTTTCTTTTTTTTAAGACCTCATCTGAAGCTTGAATATAATTGCAAATAAACTGTTGTAAATTATCATGAGGTTGAATATTGAAGCTGTTGATGTTGTCGCATGACTTCATGGTCTGTGAAAAATTGTCATTTTTAAATGGTTCCATAATTTCCGAGACCTCATATAAAATTCCTATTCGTGCATTTTTGTTTATGTGTACAGGTTTGTTAGAAGAATTTTGTAAGAATATGTATACATGTGATTTTTGTAGGTGTTTGTTATGATTTTCCTGATCGACCGATTCAACATCTTTATTGTTACCTAGCAGACTGTCATAACAAATAATTTGTTTATTAGAAATAGTACTTTCAAAACAATACTGCATTGAAGGGTTTAAAGAATCAGTGTCGATGGAAATCCATGTTTTCTCATGTGGTTCTAGTTTTAATTTATGTGCAAGGCGAATCGTTTTGACTGAATTTGATGGAGAGTTTACATGTTCACTTAGAAGATTTATGTCTTTGCCATCAGCTGACGCGCTAAGTAATGGCACATGAAATTCATTTGTTGACATTCTATTTTTGTGAACATCAATTATGATCCTGTGTTTATGAATAAAATCAAATCCTAATATTCCTTGAAAACTAGAGGTATCGGGAATGTCAACAATATAAAAGTTGTGGCTAAAAGATTTGTGGTGAATTCTGATTGATGCTTTTATACATGCGGTGAAATCAACATTGGAATTTACTGTTTTAAGAGTAACTGTTGTGCCTAACCTTTTATATTTAAGATTGTCCTTAATAGAATCGAAAAGGGACTGTGATAAAAGAGAAATTGTCGACCCTGAATCCAGAAGTAAAATTGTGTCTGTTCTTGCTATAGAGGCCTTTATAAGGGGGAGTGTTGGGGAACTATTATTCACATTTGAAATAACCTCAACTTTCTTTTCGTCACTTGATGATGCAGTTTGCGATGAACTTTCAGTTGATCTGTGCACTGTTTGTGCCGACCCATTCCTGGTCATTTTTATGTTTGTTGTGGTCTGTGAAGCGACCGAATTGACTAGTCTTTCCTTAGAAATTTTTGGAAGAGTTTCATCAAACGACCATGGGAATGTAGGGCAAGTTGCTGATGTTAAAATGTTTTCCTGAGATGCAAAGCCATCAGCTAAATTACATCTCCTTAATAGTTTAAAGATTCCCCTTTCTGATTACTTTTTTTACGAAAATTTGGATTGAATTTGTAATTTTGATATCCACCTCTATTCGCATTAGATCTTCTCCATTTAAAACAAAATTTTGCAGTGTGGCCACGTTTCAAACACAATTGACTAGTGGGTGGAGAATTCGAATTTTTTTTGTTTATTAGTGCGGTAATAGCTATGACCAGTGTGTCTTTTTTTGAAGTCTTTTTTGTACTGATCATGCGAATTTTGTGGGCGAGAGGGTTGATTATGAGAGTTATTTTTGTCCTCGCTACCTGTTAACGACAAAGCGTTAATTTTTTCATTTAGTGTTTTCAACTGCAGGGCGATCGAGTCTGTGGAGCTAGATGATGCGCAGGGCTGCAATATTTTCTCATTTTGCATGATCTCCTGGAAAGTTTGTGCTCTATCTACCGCTTGTTTATAACTTGATATTCCCTCCTCTTGTATTTTAACCCTTAAATTAGAAGGAATTGCTGAAATAAACTTAGTAAATAGAATCTACAGCTAATGTTGGCATCAAACCTGGTCGATATTGGGCAGCAATCTGTTTTTAAGGGTATGAGAGTTACAACAATGAAATTAATGGTAAATATTCATCAAATGAATGGTTTTTTAATGAAAAAAAAATCAATAAAATGTATATTTTTCAACCGTATCTTCTCAAATGTGGCTGCAAATTACACATAAATAGCCTATTTGATAAATTGCGCATCAAACTTCATTCTATTGAAAATCGCATTAAAATCTATGCAGTAGTTTTCGAGTGCTACTATAAGAATGCACAAAGTTACAAAAAATAATTTTTCTAACAAAGCTTTTATAAATAATGATAATAATAATAGTAATAATATGTCAAAGCTTGTACATACAATAATAATAATTCAGAACTTTTACAAACATTATATAATGACTAGGGGGCCTACCCCCTGCGAGCTACGCTCGCCAACCCCCGCTCAGACTTCGAGGCCTCTAAAAACATGACAGCGTGCTTTGTTTTAAAAATATTGGTAAATCTGTAATTGGGTTGCCATGCTTTTAACGTTTGAATGGGGCGTTTTTTGATTATCATGGTCTCATACACAGCTGTTGCGACAACTGACGACTGTTTTCGGGATTGATAAGTAAAATCAATTACAACTTGAAAACCAGCTTGTATAAAATGGTTAGGTTTAAATTGTGGTTACCTCTCGGACTTTTATAACAACGATCTGTATTCTATTCTTCCTTTGCGTTTAAGGATGAGAAAAATTCCATCTGTTTGTGAATAACATTAAGAACCACGGTATTGAAAAGTACTATATTATAGACATTTTCAGTAACAGGTTTTATTTTTCTCACTATTTTAGTGCACCATCATGCATATTTTCATGTTATTTTAAATATGTAAATTATTTAATTAATATGTATATACGAATTTTCTAATAATTATTTATCATACAAAATTAATTAAATATTTTGTGCATGCATGCCTGCATTTATTCGGCATCAATTGATGAGATATTTAAACAAATTTGCTATCCGCGATTATTTTACACAATGAACTTGAATATGTCGTTGTCCATGAGAAAATCGGGTACTTTTCCAGTATAGGATCCTTTGCTTTAAGTTTGGCGTAATTCGAACTTCAAAAAGGGATAGATTCGTTAATATACATAGATTTGTTGCCAAAAGTTATGAAAACAAACCCAGTGAACTTTTGGTGCTTTTCGATTATAGAGGTCTTGACGCTTTTTTAAAAAGCTTGGCGCAATTCAGGCATCAGACAGTGAGATTTGGTGCCAAATGACATAAACAGCCATGGAAACAAATTCGACAATTTTTTTTGTTTATATGCGCATTTTAATTATACGTATTATTGTTTTTCTATACAAATTACTTCTGATTATATATAAAATAGGAAAAATGACATTTTACGCTAAACAAATTGTATAAATATTGAAAAAATGCTTCTGAATACGAAATGACAAAGTGATATACGGTTGACAGAAAGTATGTTGCCAAATTTCCTTTTCCGCCAAGGCTATTTTCTCTGTTTCGTCAAGGCCCCATATACTGGAAAAGCACCGAACTTTTATGCTTGTTTATACATGTATTCATATGTATATATACAATTTATTTATAATTGTCTTTCAATTTACCTCTTTTTGTACATAAAAATAGATAAATGGCTTCTTTATATTAAATAAATTGTATAAATATCGAAATAATTGCTTGTGTATATCAAAAAGCGAATAGATTGTTAGAAAACATGTTGCCGAATTTCAATTCATCGCCAAGGTCACTTTCTGTATCTCGCAAAGGCCCCTAAATTGGAAAAGAAACTAAAATCATTTTAATATATAACGTAATTTACACCTTAAGTGTGTTTCGAGTATAATAATTTAATTATTTGTAGTTTTTTCTTCTCTTTGTTATTTATGTGTAAACATATAATTCATTATTAAAAAAGTAATGCTACTGAAATATTCATTTGTTTTAAACTTTAATAGCATTTCTCTAATATATAGGGAGCATTTTTTTCCTTGCTGCCAATAAAAGAGAGAAAGGTGTAAATGTCATTTTACCATAATTGATGTCATATTCTCATTAAAATTGGAAAGAAAACCAAGCAGGATATTTTATTCTCCTTCCGTTCAGTTGGCAATTATTATTTTATATATTCGTTTCAAATATCCGAATTAGTGATTTTATAAATTCGTTTAATTAAATTTTACAAAAAAATAACAAAATGATACCAATAATAATAATAAAACCGTAAGTCATGTGACTGTCATCAACAGTTCCGGGATGTCCGCTTCACTTTTTCATATGCCAGGCGGCCATTTCTATTCAAAATTATTGTTTCGAGTAAAACTGCATAAAAGTTACATTTTTAGAAAGATCGTTCAAAATAAATTAATATTTGAGAGATGACTTACGTTCAGTTATGTATACATTCTGCAATAACTTCAGTTTAAATTAAGTTTGCAGTTCATATTCTCTATCTATGAAAGTAAACAAAGAAAAAAGATTCATTCGTTGTGAACGTTTAAAATATTAAACCATGAATTTTTGGACCGCTGCCTGGCGTAAAAAAATTAATCCGCACCAGTGAGACAGTCAAAGTTTACCATAATTCTGTTCCATACAACTCAACTTCTTTCCGGATCTTTTTTTGATGTAAGTTGAACTCATGTAATAATATTTAATAGATCAAATTTCGAAAAGAATTGTCAGCTTTTATTTTTGTACGTGCAAATTAGAAACGATACTTTAATTTGAAATCAAATGTTTTGATTTATGATAATTCTTATTTTTCTATTTTTTATTTTAAATGAAAAATGTGAACGTCATGTATTTTAAATTGGAACAGCTGTCACGGACGCACCGGGGTTGGCGCGATTTTTGTTTTGCGCCAAATATGTTTAAGAATCTCCGCATTAGCGAACATATTGCAACTGATAAGCAAACGGACATGAAGCATAAATTCTTAAGTGTGTTAAGCGGTTTTTGTCAAGAAAGATGAAACACATAACAAAAAAAAATATATGCAAAATGCTACCGCGATCGCAAAAGTTCTTGATTTGTCAATTAGATTTTTCCAGTTTGGCGAGGGATTAAGGAAAAAAAAATTATGAATAAAAATAATTTGTTACAATGCTTAACATACATTTAAAGGCGACTAAACTGGTCGCCAGTGGCGGCTAGTAAATAATATTTACTATTAATTCCTTTCCCCCCCTTTCTTTTGCGTTTACATAAATGACGTCATTTGGACGAATTTATTCAAAATATTTTCAGTTTATCAATTAAATTAAATGCTGACAGACGATTGAATCCTGACGATAGAAATGTGATTTTTTTTTTCAAATTTTCCTGAAAAACATAATTTAATCACAATCTTGTCTTCATTAAAGATTGAAATAAAAGATAAATTCAATTTCAATTTGAAAACGGCGAATAAAAAGAAATCAATAATCCCTATCGGGATCCTTTTCAATTTTTTCCCTTTTTGTCACAAAAAAACTGAGTAATTAGTTGCCATCATTACAGAAATGTCATTAAAATTAGAAAAAAATTAATATCTCGAAAACTAATTCCAATTTCAAAATTCTATTGCCAGTTTTGACATCCCCGGATTTTTATGGACAATTGGTATTAATTTCACTATCAAGCGTTTAATATTTTATTAAAAATAGCCCTGAAACAAAATCAGTCATTTAATCAGTCGTTTCATAAAATCGTTTCATAAAATCGTTTCACAAATTCGTTTCATTAGGATTTTATATATATAGGGTAGATATTATTATTAGTAATATCAATAATAACAATAATAGTGAGACATGAGAAAATAGTGCTGCAAAAATCAAACTTGTCTTTTTGCGATCAAACTTGAGTTGAAGATAAAAGGTAATTTTTATTTAACTTTTCTGAAAGCTGTCATCTAAAGAATTATTGTAAATTATCCTTATTTACTATGTTTCATGACTTGGCATTTTCAGCAAACACATGTAGATTGCATGCTGATAAAACACGGGAACAGGCGACGTAGAGCTGACCGTTAGAAAAACAAGGTGATCCTAAGTGCAAATCAGCTACTTTCAACGACTGTCCCTGTGATTTGTTTGTTGTCATAGCATATGCTAATTTTAAAGGGAACTGCAAACGTCTGCATTGAAATGGTAACTCATTGGGTATAATTGGCATCCGTGGTGTAATAACACTATTTCCTTTAGCCGACTCAGTCATAATAGTAGCTTTTACAATATTGCTTACAAGTTCATTGATAAGTAATCTGGTGCCGTTACACAACCTATTATCTATATTACGTATCTATATTACGCATAAATAAAACTGGAACACCGTTTTTTAAATGTATTATGTGTGAGGGTACCTCAGCCATTTACTGTGAGTTGAGAAATTCAACTGGATATGAGGTGCTACTGTCAGCATTTAACACCATGTCCACGGATGTGTATAATTTGCCTTCGTTTGGTATTAGATTCAAAATTTTATTATTTACCGCATCGACAGTTTCATTTTTGGGAGCCAGAATTGCTCTTTCCCATAACCAATTCACATTTTCCCTGTTTTATTCAAAATCTTGGAAAACTGTTGCAATGAGCTGTTCTTCTGAGTTAATTACATTGCAAAAGTCGTTTGTAAAATGTATTTTATCATCATTGTTTACATTCAGTTGTCTTTGACCAAGTTTTAGTAATATGGATGCAAATTCTCCTGATTCAGTGTCATTGTATAGTTGTACTCTCATGTTGGTGGTTAAATGTAATTGATGCACCCTATGTCAATGTGGAGATGCTTTTAAACATGCGTTCTTTTCATCGGCGGGTGTTCCCCTAGGAATGACTGGCAATGTTTGCCGGATGTCACCTGCAAGCAGTACCACCATACCACCCATAATATTTGAGTTACTTTGTATGTCCTGCAGACTTCGATCGAGAGCTTCTATTGCATGTTTGTGCAGCATTGTGCACTCGTTCCACACTAACAGTTTACAACATCGAAACCTTTTACACCGACCTCTGTTTTTTGTAATGTTGCACATTGCGGTTTCTTCATTTGCCAAATTCAACGGCAATTTTAAGACTGAGTGTGCAGTCCGTCCACCACTCAGTAGAGGGGCGGCAATACCAGATGACGCGACGGTGATTGCGATGTTTTTATCTTTGCGAACTTCAGCAGTAAATTGAGAAAAAAGATTTTGCCAGCCCCACCTGGTGCGTCCAAGAAAAATAATGTACCTTCTTTTCTATTTATGTGCCCTAAAACTTTATCAAATACTTGCTTTTGCTCTGGAAGAAGTTTCGGTTTTATTGATGTCACATAATTCTGAAGTACTGTTGTGTCATAATCGAGTTCCCTGCTAATATCATCACATATTTTATGTTGTTTTTGGCGGCATAGCAATTTTTTGATGCAATTTTGCACGTTAAAGTAGACCATAGATTAACATACAAGATAGGACACTCTCATAGAGCGTAATTGTAACGCGATGACGATCGCAGCGGCTGTAGTGGCAATGGGGAAGAAACTTCTTAAACACGGAAATATTTCTGCTTTTGAACGTCTATCTTTCTATGATCTTTCATTTTTCAAATATGACATGTTTACGCTTTCAACTTTGTAGAAGAAGCGAAAAATGAAAGCTTTGAATTCCGATTTGTATGCAGACAAGATTTTGCCTGTCATATTTTAACTTGTTTAAAAATACAAAAAAGTTTTGAAAAGAAATATTGTTTCAAGAATAATAAAAGAGAGATTAAAAATGAAGTTGTTTAAAAGAAACGTAAACCATGCCGCAATGGTCAGTTTGTAGAGAATCGTCTGTGTCGAAGAGAAAAGTATAGATATTAAAACTATAGAGCATCAACAGATTTCATATACATAGGTAAATTTCGAAAGCTTCTTGGTTGCTCCCCCTTATCACTAGTGACGCTACCATTGCTATCGTTACAGATTTTGCCGTAACTGTCCTATCTTGTATGTTAATCTATGAAGTAGACATGCTCACCATTTTCTAAGTGGTCGGCAAGTTGAATTACTGTCAGGAACCTCTCGTGCAATGGGAAATGGAAAATTCTCCAAATAGCCTCATAGCTATATTGACATAACGTCCTGATTGAAATGACTGAACTTCATCTTTTGAATTAATGCTTTCATTGTTCTGTCGTATGTCAAATATTGCTTGGTCATTACCTTTATTTATGTACTTACAGGTATATTTAATTGCTTTTACAGAACTACATTCTTCTACATTGATATGGGCATAAATATCTTAACCAATATTGGTGAATACGGCACTGACCAACTGTTATCTATGATCACTTTCTCTAGATGACCCCTTAGGTTTATTTCATCCGTTCGTCCTCCATTCTCGGGTGCTCTACGTTGGTAGAGAGGGTAGCCCTTGTCATTGTGATGGGTTTCTTTAATTAGTGTCCGAAGATACTTTATTGTGCATTTAATGTCTTTCATACATGGTGATAAGGGGTTGTACGGACCACAAGGTCCGTGAATCATATTCCTAATGATAGTATCGAATAACTGCTTATCATTATCTGCGTCCGGTATCTCAGCACTTATAATATTATCGATCTGATTTGGACACAGCTTTTCCCTGAGCCATAGCAAAAAATGCACATGAGGCAGTCCATGCTTTTGTCATTCAATCGAATACATAAAACATTTCATTTCACCAAACACTTTACCTTTCTTAATTACAGCCAGTAGTTTTAGCACTTTAATTCTGAAAACTCGAGCAATAAGGTCGTGTCTATCCGTTGCTTTTTGTCTAGGCAACAATTAAGCAGTAATCTTTTTCCAACGGGGATTGGAAGTAAATGTAATAAACAGGTCAGGACGTCCATAATTACGTCCATAAGCAAATGCATCCTGCGGATATTCATGGACATATCTTGGGTTATTTATGAATGAAGATGGAAGAATTACAATTTGTAATTTGTTTGTCTTTTGTAAATTGTTTGTCTGTCTTGTTTGTTTGTAATTTGTTTGTCTTTTTCAATTTGTAATTTGTTTGTTTGTTTACAATTTGTCTTAATGCATTGCGATTTACGTTCGCATCGGCCCTAACTGCATCTTGTAAGTGTATATATTTTTTTGATCGCAGTTTGTTTTGATTTAAAGAAATAAAATGTAGACGTTCGCTTTCTGTCTTCACATATACATCAACCATAAATTGATGAAGAAGTCGTTTGTAACGCAAAAGTAAATTAAAATTATTGTTTCGCATCATAAGATGATAAGCATAAAAGTTGACACATAACACTTTTTTCTTTAAAATCGACTGTTCAGTATATGGATTAATTTGCGGAATGTTAAAATGTTAACCTTCTTGTCCTTTCCAGAATATTAATGGATATTCGAGCGCGTCGTGAAATCAGCGTGTGTCAGAACAGAAATACGACTGAGCATATATTACGCAAATGAAGCACTATATCTCGCGGTGAATTTCAACTGCCGGTAATAATAGCTGCCACTTCATTTGTAGTTGGAGCATTATATCTCCGCTTCTCCATTTTGCGTACGGTTAGCATGAATGACCAGTTTACAACTTTCTTTGGGATTATGCTCCAAAGCAGTTTTAAATGAAAGCACAAGTTGATTGTTATAATTTAGAACTTTCTGTATTTTTTTTAACTATTTCTCTTTCAATCTTTGGAACCACCTGGCAATAGTTATTTGTTTGTGCGTCTTCGTCCCCCATAAAGTAAACCTGTAGGAATTTTGGTTTTTGATTAGGTGTGGGAAGAAGGGAACCATGATATATTTTTATATATTGTATGATATATTGTTTGATACACGCTGTATGATATTGTATGATATACGTATATGTATTGTATGATATACGTATATGTATTGTATGATATACGCTGCCGCGCATGCGCGGCAGCGTATTACTGCTTATTTTACTGTTTATTTCTGTTAATTTTACGGTATAATACTGGCAGCTGGGGTGCTAGTATTATCAACAACTGTAAAATGAACAATTTTTTTGGCAGTGTAGTAATATGGCCAAAACTGATCGATGCTTAACCCTCCACAGCCCCCGACGCCCCACCAGTGGCCGAGATGTTCTGCTCTCAAAGCTGGTAGACGGGAGGTGCTGGGTTCAAACCCAGGTCGCGCTCGTCGACCTAAACATTTGGAGTTTTCCGTGGTTTTCTTCGAACCTTGCCGTAAATACGGGTTAGGATCCCTTAGAAAGACACCCACGGAGGACACTCCACCCTAGGGCCTATATCCCTCGTGTAGATAATCGGCCTTCATCAATCAACCACAGCCACCACCAACAACGTTTTCTGCAAGTGGTTCTGTTATTCGCACATTTCCATGTTTGTGATCCATGATTGTTTTTGGTTAATAACGACCAACATATTATGTGAGTAATTGTAAGTACTGTTGAACAATGATGATTGTCAACTGTCAATTGACATCCTTCTTTCTCATATATTTAAAAAAAAAGAAATTGAAAATTTGCAGATCTTCTACAGCCAACCACCATAAGTATTTTTTTTTTTATGAAGAACCCATTTTATTTCGTAGTTTGAACACATCTTCACTGCAAAAAAAAAAAAAAAAAAAAAAAATCGTTGATTTTACAATATAATACTGGCACCTCAGCTGCCATACCGTAAATATTATACCGTATTATACCGTAAAATTAACAGTAATAAACAGTAAAATAAGCAGTGCGCAGCAGCGTATTATTGCTTATTTTACTGTTTATTACTGTTAATTTTACGGTATAATACTAGCAGTCCAGGTGCTAGTATTATACTGTAAAATCAACATTTTTTTTTTTTTTTTTGCTGTGTTGAAATTGGTTTTGAAATGATATATCAAATGATAATGATGATGATTCATTTAGCAGTGAAAAATGTCTGCCAGGTATGGAAGTTTGGCTTACCCACTCATCGTTGGACGAGAGTTCTGGAAGTTTTGGATTGTTTTGCTGCTGAAAAATAATTTGATTTTTTCATGCAGAGCGAACAGTTGGGCCAGCATTTTCCCCGTCGACAAACATCTCACTTCACTGCGTGAAGAAGGTGAGTATATTGGGAAACTACTGGTGGTTATCAGAACAATGGAAATACCTGTGAATAAAAGTGACATTTAAGAATGCGCTTCATAAGCATTAAAATATAATTCTAGCTATCAGTTTTTAAAAAAATATATAAACAGTATACATCATGGTAGTATGAGGTAGCTTTCGTGAAGTTGTATATGTCTTGGATTTTTGTCAAACGTGTAAAATGTCGGACTTCACAGATTTTCAAAGAGGCCAAATTGTAGGAGTCCAACTAGTTGGAGCGACTGTGACCGAAACATTCCAGATTTTAGGCGTGTCTAGAGGTACGGTGTCTAAAGTCATGACAACGTACACACAGCGCGGCAAGACAAGCTCGGCAAAGCAAAATAGTGGACGGAAGGAGAAGCTGAGTGAAAGAGACCGACGGAAATTGAAGCGGATTATAATGTCTAAAATTATAATGTCTAAAACGAAAACAACTGCAGACAAAGTGACCGCAGAGCTCAATCAGCATCTGGATTCTCCAGTGTCAGTAATTACAGTTAGGAGGCAGCTTCATATACAGGACATTTACGGCAGAGCAGCAATTCTTAAGCCACACTTGTCACAGCTGTTAATGACAAACGCCATCTATAGTGGTGCCACAACCACAAAAACTGGTCGATTGCTAAGTGGAAGACAGTTATATGGTCAGACGAATCATCTTTCACACTTTTCTCCACAACAGGACAGAGACACGTTTGGAAGACACCTACAGAAGCATATGATCGTGATTGTCTCCTTCCAACTGCCAAGCATGGAGGTGGATCTGTGATAGTATGGGCAGCCGTGTCGTGATTATCTGCTGGCCCAATCGTAACCCTGAAAGGAAGGATCACTGGGGAGAAGTAAAGAGGTTTTAACTGACCAGGTCCATCCTATGATGCAAACTTTGTTTCCTGCAGGAGATGGAATTTTCCAGGATGATAATTATCCTATTCATGCAGCGGGACTTGTCTAATCATGGTATGATGAACACGAGGATAAAGTGCAACATCTACCTTGGCCCGCACAGTCCCCCGACCTCAATGTAATCGAACCGTTATGGTCTATTTTAGATCGTTCAATCGGGAATCGATATCCTCCGCCGGCATCTCTTCCGGAACTTTCACAATATTTCCCCGAAGAATGGTACAATATTCCTCTAAACACTATTCAGCACTTGTATGAATCGATTCCCAGGCGAATCCAAGTTGTATTACACTCCAAAGGCGGTACTACGCCATATTAGTAAAGGATTCCTGATAAATCTAGGGTGTTTCCATTATTTTGATAACCATCTGTATTTTTTCACAAAGGGCCTCAAACGATCGGGAATTAGGTATTGAGAATTATTGCCTCGAATATTTGAGAATTTTCAATTTGTTCTTTGAAATTTTTTTTAAATTAAAATTTACATGCTTAGCAAATGTACACCCATTATCGAATTTATCAATGTTTACTATAATTTAAATTTTCAAAATTAAAAATTTCAAATTTCATAAATAGTATAAGGATTTTTTTTATAATACAAAAACTGGTGGTCCACAGACCATCAGTTGCCTAGCAATTCCATTAAATTCTGGCAAATTGTATGATTGAGAGAATATTGGAGACTTTCGTTAATAAGAACTTAAAAAAAAAAAAAACTTCTGACCACAGTGCGTCTGTTCAAATTCCTCTTTCTTGTTCTGTGCACTCTGCCAGGTGTATCTATTTTTATGCATGGAAGGTTTTACGTTGCGTTTATCAGGGAGTTAAAAGGCAAAACATTTTAAAAGTACTTCTACTAACCGAAAATCCTCATCATACCCATAATATTTTACGGGAAGAAAAAGTGTTGAATCAACCGCTGACAATCATCCACTTTGATACTTAACGACTGTGGAAATACATAAAAAAAAAAAAATCATAACTGTTAGCTCGACAACATGGTGAAATTGTATTATATAGTATAATATACATGTAGAAACAACTCCAAAAACGAATTGTTTTCATTTTTTATAGTAACTATTAGAAGCTAGAAATGATATTTTTTTGTAAAATAATCAATAAAATTTTGCCTTCACTCAGATACTGTATGAATGCAGAAAAAATTACCGAGCGATGCTCGGTCTTCCACGTACTATATATAGATCATTCCAGTATGACGTCAAAAACATGGAACCCAGAATCTTCAATCTGCGCAATCTACTGCACATACTCTGACGCGCTTAGAGCGAGTTCATGTTTACCACATTGGCTTCTTTATCTCACTTTATTTGATTGCCAAGTATTTCTTTACTGTTATATTTTAAAATTTGTTTTGTTTTGATGAAAATTAAGACGTGTGTTGCGTTTAAAATGTCTAGCATACAGAAAAAAATTATGTAAACTGGAAAAAATATATCAGGTAAGTGTTTTCTGTCTTTTTTGGTTATGTCAGTGTTACAATTTCTGTAATGTTAGGATCTGATCATGTTATTTCAACTATTTTTGATCGGTGTTATTTTACGAATTTAATATAATAATTAAGTGGGTGGGGATGAAAAGTTCGTATCTTACGCAAAAAAAAAAAAAAAAAAAAAAATTTGCTTTGTAAAAATAAGATTTGTCTAATTTTATAGATTTTATACACACAACTGGGAAAGTATGTATTCATGCACTTTTATTTAAAGTCATTGTAACTGAGCAGCTATATCTCTTAACAATCCCTTTTTAGGTGCGTTCGTAATTATATAAATACGTAGCACCTATAGTCGTCGTTTGGTCCGTCCGTCTGTCCGTCCGTCTGTCTGTCTGTCCGCATATAACAACGCAAAAACTACCCAACCAAATGGTTTGCAATTTGAAATATATTATCTTTGCATAAATTTGTCGAGACATTTCAAATTTTATCAAAATCGAATCAAAACTTTAGGAGATATTAATAAAAATATTTATTAAGAAATTTGATTTTTTTTTTAAATCGGTGCTTTTTTGTTATAGGAGCTTCCGATGGATGTTAAATCGTCAAGCGACCGAGATACTTATTTTATTACAGAAATTAATCTGCAGACGATATAATTCATTTCACAGAATTAAAAATCATCAAGATCTGAATATTTATATAACTAGCTGATACATATATATCTGAATATTTATATAACTAGTTAAGATATTTGTATGAACAGTGTCATAAAATATATACTTAACTAGCTGTTTAACCCGTTCTACGCACGGGATATCATGAATTTAATTCTAAAACGTGCGTACGAACGCACCTCGTTTGTAACGTTTGACGTACAATTTCCAACTTGTTTAACAACTAGTACAATCTGTACCCTTTATTATCATTATTATTTTTGTCTTGCAATTAAATGTTATTGTATAAGTTATACGCGTTCTATTCAAAATCGATGTTTTTTTATTTATTAATCTTTGTCCACGCAGTCGTGCAGTTTATATGCTTTTATTAATTTTAATATTTTGTAGGGCAGTACCATAAAGGGAATATTTATTTTCTCAATAATGATTTGCCGAATTTATTGTTTGATTTGCAGTGTTTGCAAGTGTAAGATTCTTATATTATTTTATATTTTAATTTCATTTTAAAGCTTAATGTAACTAAATTGTTGTTCAGATTGAGTGTCTTTAGAGTAACAAGCATGATTTGTTTTTTATAAAATGCATGATTTTTATGAATACATGATCTAAAGTAGGGTCTAACTAACCTTACATGAGGCCTTAGTACAAAGATCCACTATTGGGCCCTTGTAACATGTTTTTAACCACTATTTGTACTCACTTTAAGAAAAATACAAGGCCGCCCTGTTTTCCGTTGTGATAATCAGGCCCTTCTGTAAAGAACTAACACTAATCTCTTATTTTATACCAGAGCCGAAACTAAGAGGGTGTGCCGAGGATGCCAAATATGAACATTTGGTTTGTTGTTTGATACAAAATACATAGATATGAAATTTGAGTAAAAATGTTTTTCAGTTGGAAAATCCAAAAGAAGAATTGAGGTGATTGGGACACTAAACACTATGGGTTGGAAAATTCACAAAATATAATACTTAGTTAAAAATTATTTGTTTTTGTTCTACTAGGTCACTATTATAATTTTGATAATTTATGTTAGGTTTAGGAAAGAATCTAGACATAACAGTCTATTAATAGGAAGAGATACTTCTGTGAAATTGGCTGTATATAGCACACATATATTTTACGGTATTGAAATGGAATTCATTGTTACAGAAAATCCTGGTTTTTCAGTTCTTAAGACATTGTGACTCATATGACTTTAAACGCCTGCTTAATTGCAATGTAATACAACTACAGTAAAATCTGTGTGCAACAGAATCTTGTCTTAAATGAAAACTTTACATGGTTTCAACAGAAAGGAAACCAGCAATTTTATTTGCTAATAGGAAAACCTGTATAAACCAGAATTTTTCTAGTTAATTTTGATTCCAGTTTCACAGGTTTTATAAATATTGGACAAAAGTGTGATTGCCCATTTTTAATTTTAAAATAAATCAGTTATTATTAACTTGTAAAATTCTCTTTGTAAATTTACTTTGCAAAAAAGTGAGGGGGGGCGGGGGGGTAGATGCCAAAATCCATGTTTGCCCTCTGTGAAAAAAAGCTAGTTTCGGCCTTGTTTTATACATATATGGATATGTTAATACATTTCTGTTGACCTTCAAGTACATAAGATGTCTTTTCTTTTCAGAATCTTAAGATTTTCCTGGAATGAATGGAACACGATAACTCAAGATGAAGACACACAGGCTGTAGAATTGTTACCAAGTGCATATGTGTGTTTTTCATTTCATATTCCTTGGTAACATTGCTCCAGCTAAATTTCATTTAAATAGGGCTCTCAAAATCAAAGCTTTTTGATGCAGGAGACAAAATTGTGAATGAAGGTGGAAAAGATTGAGTATACATTTGAAGGAAAACCACACTATTCAATTGAGGTATGTTAAGAATTTATGCTGTCTTCAGTACTCTAATTATGGTTCTATGTAACGATTCTGTTCAACGTATATTATTAGATTTTTAAGGTTAGCTTTTTACACTAGTTTTTAACAATATTTATAAATGTGTCATATACATTTTTCACATAAATCCTTGTGCATTTTTTTGCATTTAATTATAAATAGTAAGAAGTTTGTCTCAAATATTTTCTTCTGTGTTTGTTTTTCCAAAATTGTTTTTTAAACCAGACCCATCGGTTGGATGGGGTTCGAGTGAAATTGGATTACCTGACCAGTGTAGAACTCTACTTCCATCAAAATATTTTTTCCAAATGACAATTAAATTTTGACCTCGATATGGGGGATGGGGGGGTATAGGGCTGGACCCCCTCACTAGTCTCAAGTACCACTTGTGCTTCTTAGGGCTTGAAAATCTTTCCATGTTAAGGAGATTTTCGTCTTACACAAAGTCCAACTTAGACAGATATTACTGAAATTTCAACTATTATTTATAATAATTACTGTAAAACCCAAATGTAATTCCCCCCCCCCCTCCCCCGTTTTCAAAAGCAAAACCAGTTAAATTTAGGGGCTGACAGTGAGGGCTTATGATCGAGTTTTTTTTTTAATTCGTTAAAACACTGTTTTATCATTAATTTAGAAGTAAAAAGGTAAATACAGGGGAGAAAAGCTTCTTCCGCATTTTAGTGAATTTCTGCTTTAATAAAATAAAATTCATCTAAATCCTTCTTTCTTCCCGAGCCCACAAAATTTAAAATCCTAAAAAAAAAAAAACATTTTTTCAAATTTTCTGCATTATTGTAACAAAACATAATCAATCATCTAAGTCCCCCCCCCCCCCCACAATCCCTGAAATTCTCACTTCTGCTTCTGATACCCAGAGAAGTATAATTAAGTTGAATTCTGGGAGTGGGAAGAGGGAGAGAGATTTTTCTCTTTTTTGCTGTTGGCTGTTTTGTTTTTATTAGCGGTGTATAGAGTAGTACTTTAACCAAATATTGAGTACTCAGCCAAGTAACTAACGAGTAGTTGTGTATATGAAAGAATCACTGATGTGCACATGAAGTGAGCTTAAGGATATGAAGGAGGGAGATTTAACTTGATATATTACAATGTAATTTATGTGTTTAGATTGCCCCCCCCCCCCCCAAAAGTATAAGGTTTCTAAATTTTATCTTAAGGTGAAACTTAATTGCCAGCTTACAAATTATTTATTCCCAGTTCCTTTTCCTAAAAATTAATTTATCATTTTATTTTGCTCGTTATTACATTCTGACTGCATTTTCATCTATTTAAAAAAAGAAAAGAAAAGAAGTCTTGTGCCTGGAAACAATGAGAAATCTTTGTTCACAGATGTAGTACATCTATATTTCGACGGTTAGTGTATATGCTGTCAATTCTCACGGCATATAAAAATTATTTCTTTTGTTTCTTATTCACACAGCCTTTTACTTGCCATATTATGGTACATCAGCACCCATTAGTCATATTTTTAGCTCTCATCTTCCACTTTTTACATAGTAATATTTTAGGGTGGTTTCTTGCAAAAATTCACAAGGCTCCATTATGCGGTTTTAATCAGGCCGGCGTTAAAATTCATAATTGCTCTTTGACTTAATCTCATTCACTTTAACAGATAAAACCACATGTGTCTGTCTGTTCAGACTCCTGTATCGCCAGAATATATATTTTTGGCTAATTAAATTTCTATTGTTTTGCCAATGCCTTATACAATCTGTGAAAGTTATGACAGTTTTCTAGAGATACTCAGCTTTTGCTCTGCATAGTATCAACATGTAATTGCATTTACCTCCTCTCCGGCATTTGATTACAGGCGTTGTATTGTGTACCTTGTAAAGAACCTGGATTATCAATAAACAGAGCTTGTAATTACATTTGAAGTCTTCTTATATTCTCGGTGAAACTGCTAGTGCCATTCAAAGAAATGACAGCATTGGTGAGCTCTATGGTTAGGAAATAGTTACTTTTGGTTAACCGATAGCATCATCCCCCCCCCCCCCTCCAACCTTACAGTTGGATAGACAACAGGTTCCAACAACCTATTATTTTTATAACATGTAACTAATCTCTTTGTATGCTGCCAATGGACATTTTAATTAAACGTCTTTTAAACAGAATGTTTGAAACAATTTTGACACTGTTTTCTGTTGAGATGAATCCACATCATTAAAATAAATTTGCATGGTTAAACTCAATTTTTGCTTGTAACTTATAAAAACTTAGCTAGTTATGATACTTTGAATTTCATGCATTGTCAGATTTTCTAGTACAAAAAAAGACACTTTTCCATTTTTAGTGATTCAAGCACTGAAAATTCATGAAGTTCTAAGTATAACTCAGTAAGTTTTAGTCATTGAAGAATAATTTTTTACTGTTATACTTGTTAGAACACTTAAAAATTTTCTAAATAAAACTTATTGGACCCAGGCATTCTATACAATTTTTAATTCCTTAACTATTTAAAAAGTAATAATTTTTACGTAATCGATTTTTATGTGATGCAAAACAAAGTTTGAGACATTTTTGCAATTGGAACTATATTTCTAAAACTAATGGTTTAGAAATTAGCTAATTAGTAAACGATAAGAAGAGATACCCTGTATCAGAAAAAAAAAACACATTTTGCAAATCTCACAAATATTATTTACAGTGACCTCTCACTTATATGACTCTCGGTTCTACCCCGAATTCTCTCGGTCCCATCCATGCTTTATAGGAAATAATGCTAAACTTCTCTCACTTATATGACGCTTTAAACATTTCAAGCGAGTTTACATTTCCCATTCAAGAATTCATTTTTATAATCAAAGTACAAATCATTAACGCTTCTTATCTTTATCCTTTTGACTATTGTTAAAGTGTTTATAAATAATGAATAACATTTCTTATTTACCTTGGTGTGTTATTAACGATGAAATCTATGGTGGGAAGGTGGTTGTATGGAATTTTCTTGTGCTTGCTATTTAAGAAAACCGATTAACAAAAGCCAAATGACCACCTGCAGATCATGTCTCTGTATAGTACTGAGTGAGTAATCAGGGTTAGTGCAAAATGCACTTTCCTGGATCAGTGTCCATCACATCCAGATATAAAAGATGTACCATTTCTGCAACAAATTAAAGTTATATTTTTGCCAGCAGATTCTACAAACAGATTAAAGCTATTAGATTTAGGGATTATAAAGAATTTCAAGTAAACTACAGAAGGAGTTTGATTTGGAAAACAAAAAGGAAGCTAAAGCAATTTCCACTTTAGATGCCACGCATCTTACAGCATCTGCATGGAAAATGTGACATCGGAGACAGTTAAGAATTGTTTTAGGAAATGTGGTTTTTCACAAGACCAAACTGCTAGGTCAACAGATAAACCCGATTTTAAGAGCTTATGGGAATTCTTTAATGAGAAATCTTTGAAGATATCAGTAATGAAGACGTGAGAGCAGAGGGTGACAAAGATGGAAACAATGTTTCTGCTGTTGTAATTTTTTCAGAAGCAAGTGCCGCTATAAATACATTAAAGAATTATGTCCACCAAAATGAATATCCGTAAAATAGCTTAAAAACTTTAATAGACTTAGAAAAAAACATTTTATCTTTTAGTCAACGACAGAGGCAAACTAATATCACTTCATTTTTTGAGAAAATCTGATCTGTTAATCTTCAAAATAAACATAGTGGTGAGTGAATTATTTTGTGAACTTTTTAAACTATGTTTTATTTTTTATTATTATTTTTCTAAATTTTGTTAAAATCTGTTCTTAGTACTCAAAACTTATCATTTTTAATATAGGTAAAATAATTAATACATGTAAAGTTTGAAACTTGTATAATGAGATGATCTCTCAGTTATACGACTTTTTCTACAGTCCCCTGAAAGTATTATGAAAAGTGGTCGACGGGATAATAGAGAAGTACCCAGATTTTTAATGTTTCTTGCAACCTTCAATTTAATCTTGAAGATAACAAGCAGTTTAGTTGAAATATTTTATTTGTTTAGTAAGGGAGAGGTCACTGTATATAGTTATAATCGAATGCAATTCATCTTAACAAATTTTCAATATGATTTTTAAATTAATTACAATTTTATTAAAATTAAGTTACTACACAACTTATACAATGGTATTTTCTTTCTTTCATTTTTTGCCCCAGGTGCCAGTATAGAAGGGGAGCACGAAAAGATTTAATTCATCTTTCGGTAGAAAAAAGAAATAATGAAATTAGGGCAAAAAGTCATGCAATCGGACATCCCAAAGTAAAATAGTACCAGTTAATTTTATATACCTTGCTTTGAACATGGCTGGTTTTTACATTAGGTGACCTGGGATATTTGAATAATGAATTGAATACATCAAAGATACTTGCAAGGTCAATACACTGTCCCAATTAGACCCGAATTGATTCACCATTTCTGATGTTATCATGATGATAAGTTTTGCCTGTTTTTTACTTTTGTGTGTCCCTGTAAATGAACTATGAGAGCTACACATTTTATTAACAAACTCATCTAATGGCAAATCAATTTACTTTTCCAATTTGATTTGAAATTTAAAAAACAAAAATATTAAGATAATGTACTTTCTACCAATTATTTCATATTTAAAATAAAAATAAAAGCAATGGATCGAAAATTCTGTCTATAAATTTATTTTGGAAAGGGGGGGAGAGCTAATGAATGTCTATTCTGGGGCCCTTCTTTTCATACATGGTGAAAAGTTACTATGCAAAATATTATCTCGAATATTGATTTCATCCTTCTCAAAGTAGATGAAAAGCTCTTTTCGTACACAACTTTTATGATTGTATACATTTGATAGGTCATTTTAATAAGAAAATTTCTAGTATTTTTCAATATTAAGACTCTTTTATTGCATTTGTGATGAATATTATAGTATATTTGGGGGGGGGGGGTTAATATTTTGCTTAAAAAATAAAGTATTTATTACTTTCCAGCTTTTGCTGATATTTTGCTAGCAATTATCTGAATTTTGAGAATAATTTTTTTTTATTTAATTATTAAATAAACTACGTACATTGTAAAAATTGCTTGTACTTCTAACGACAGGTGGAATGTGATTTTAAAGGTAGATTAATATGAACCATGGATTGCTGGAATTAAAAGAGCATATATTTATCAAATAAAAATTGTGTATGTTTATAAAGACACATGTTTGAAGATAAAAGTTTTGGTATCCATTTAGAGTAGATAAATATTAATTGAAGGAATTAAATAACATATCTTAATGAATTATTTTTAGTTGTGAAAAGATTATATGAATGTCATGATTACTTGAGTATTACAATTTACTTAACAGTTTTATAATATGTTATGTTAGTAGTGTACAGATTTTGGTACTTCTCTATTATCCCGTCGACCACTTTACATAACAAGAAACTATTGTCAAACTGTAATGCCAAATAAACAGGAGAACGTTGCCGTTGGAATATCAAAATAAATAAAATGTAAGAATTAAGGACACAATTGTTATTTTAATGAATGAAATAACTCATAAATCAGTAAAACTGAAAAATACACACACATGTCGAATTAAAAACCACTTGATGACATAACAAACACGTATAATGCTTCTGACATCAAGTAAATGGGACTGCGTTTTTGGCGTTTAATCTTGCAGTTTGGCGATAGTTTTTTATTATGAAAAGTGGTCGACGGGATAATAGAGAAGTACCCAGATTTTTAATGTTTCTTGCAACCTTCAATTTAATCTTGGAGATAACAAGCAGTTTAGTTGAAATATTTATTTGTTTAATATTTGTGTTTTATATTAATGTTTAATATTTGTTAAGATATTTTAAAAATAATTAGAAGTATCTAGGATATTCTGATGGCATTGGTATCATTTGTGCAAAATCCAGGGGCAATAAACGAATGATGATTATTATAATAAATAATTTCAAAAAAATTACATTCAAATATAACTGCTCTCTTTCTAAGTGTTTAACTATTTTAAGTCATATGGGTTGAATAAATTTTAACATACATATATATAGTTACTTTCATGTGTTTTCGAAAAATGTTGAAGAATAAAATATTTTTATTTAATTTTATTTTATTTGTGTATTATTATTCCAATTGTTTATTCATTAATTACATTTTTTAACTTGAATACACAGAAACTCCGTCAAGATGAAGATTTGAAATTTAATTACTGATTAATAATGCATTAATTTTAATTTAATAGCTAAGGTATATAAACAAACCTGCCACTGGCAGATTTTATTATTTTTTCTACTATTGGTGTACCGAGTAGTTGTGTTTAAGAAAGAATCACTGATGCGAACATGAAGTGTGCTTAGTGGTAACACTTCTATGTGTGTGTGTGTTTATATAGATACCTATTTATAAACATGCATCTTGTGCATATAATATAATCATATTTTTTAAAATTAACTTCAATTTTTTTAAATAAACTTCATTTTTTGAAATTTTATTTCATTTATTGTGGACCTTTTAATGACAATTTTTGAATATTCAAAAATTTTAAAACAGTAGCATTATTTAAAAAATATATATAAAAAAAGAATTAATATATAAATAGTTCAATTAACCAATATGAAATTAAAATAGATTATTTAACACATCTTTACCCATTTGTCATTTTGATACCTGAAATCTGTCTATCAAAAATGGTTATTGCTTGCTGTAACAATTCCTTGAATAATGCAAAATGTTTCATAGTTTTTAAAAGTATCTTATTTTCTTTTGATTAAAAAAATTGGGTACTATCGTGTAATAGCGGCCCTTGAGGATGAATCGTCAAGCGACAAAGATTTATCGCCAAATTATAAAGCATGTATGACATAATTATTACGTTAAATAATTACTTTTGTGATGTATATGGCCGAGTTATTAGTCATATATAACACATATATGATGTATACATATAACATGTGCATAAGTCATATAGGATGTATATATATGACATATAAGACATAAATAATATGTATGTAATGACGTATATGGCTGTTTGGAATAATATGTGTATATATGATGCATATATAAGCTTTTCGATGATCTTGGCGAAATCAGAGCTGAAACCTTGACATAATTGTAATTGTGGAGGCCGCTATAACACGAAAGCACCAAAAAGGGGGCTTTACAGTTTCTTTTCTTTTCTTTTTGTGTGTGTGTAATGTGCTAAAATGCTATTTTATCAGTGCTCGCAGTGAACACATTTTTTCTGGAGCAGGCCAAATTTACAACCAATAAAAAAAATGCCCTATCTCCAGAAAATGTAGAATGATTAGTATTTTTGTACCATAATTTGCATACAGCAAATTTAATAATTATTTTTTTTTTTAATTGCATTTATTGTATTTTCTGTTTCTACGTACTGCTTCTTTATCCAAAATCAGTCTTTTCCTACAGTTTTAGAAATGTCTTTTTTTTTAATATAAATATAAAATTAAACTTCAATTTACATTAATTTTGCATGGGGGTTTTTTCTTACCTTTTTCTATGTTTTATAGATAAATTTTTATGTACCGAGTAAATAGTTTTTATGAATTATGGCATATATTATACATTTATATTCAAATAACTTTTTATAGATCACTTATAAATTAATTTGTCTTTAAATATGCTTAAAACATGAAATTCTTGCAACTATTCGGTATTGGCCGAGTACTCAGCCAATTTGCCATATTAGGCCCTATTTTCTACCACTATTTCTAAATCAATCTACTCCAAAAATTTGTAAGAATCTGCGATGAAGGTCATTGTTTTGAAATAGTGGTGGAACCAATGTTCATGAAATGTATTAAAAAGCTGCTTCTGATTTATATTAGGTAAATTACTTCTGTATGTATGTAATAACAGATAAGACTTCTGTATAAGTAAATAAATCGTATAAATATTGAAAAAATTGGTTGTGTGTGCCTTTATAACAAAGTATAAAAAATTCTTTATTTCAGATATGTAATTTCCTACTCCTAATAAATCAGACTGCTTTTGTTAATAAATATTTTTGTATTTCTAGTAATCTGCTCAATAGCGCGAAACTTTCTGACACATTTTTAAATGCAAAGACATAAAATTGGCAGGCCTGACCATGGAAGCAATTTGGAATCAAAATGAGTTTTCCATTTTTTGATAAATAAATTACTTATCGAGTTACAAGCTATTCGTTTCATGTGACGGCATGTTTTATACTTTCTCTGGCTGTCACGTACAGAAATCCAGTTCAAAATGGTAACTTTGACAGTATTTTCTGAAAGATCTTTTGCGTTTACCAAAAAAACGGAAAACGTGTTTCAGTTACATAAGTTTCTGAATAACAATAACTGCCAATTTACGATCAAAAATGAATTTAAAAATATGTCGTAAAGTAGACAGTTTGAATTTGAGAATAAACAACCTTAATATAAAAAAAAAGAAAAAAAAGAGAGAGAGATAATAATAACAAATGTTGAAATAAGATTTAACTGTTGAAAATTTTTTTAAATATTGCATTTTGCATATGAAAGGTAATATAAATGTTAAAATACCAATGAAGGTGATGCAGTTTCTTTTTCTTGGGGGCCCATTTTGTGAAAAGTAAAGGTTATTTTTGTGAAATTTATTATATTTTTCTGAAAAATAAAATTTTGTAACAAAAGTTGAAATCCAGTTAATCAAATTCAAAACAAACATTTATAAACAAAAACTTTTAAAATCCTTTTCCTGAAGTTTTCTTCTCTGGTGAACTTGTTTGTTTACAAATTACGCATTTTAAAAATCACAAAATAATAAATAAATAATAAATAGTAAGTTTTTATGGAATAGAATTTTGTGAAGAGACCCATTTTATCAAACTGACATTTGTGAAGGGGTCCATTTTATTAAATTGATTTTTGTGAAGGTGTCCCTAAATAGGCCCCAAATTTTTCCTGTATCGACCCCTGAAACGGATAACATTTTGAAAGTTTCTGCTGATTATCTCTGTATAAACAGCTCTGACATTTGATATAAGTTTAATTTCTTGCAGGTTTTGTTAAAGTCGTTCTGTCTATTTTGTTTACAGTTGAAAATTTGCCTTTTCATTAGAGTAATGTATACATAAATTAGAAATAAATTGTATTAATGACTCTTTTGACTTTTAGAACTTTCAATCCTTTTTTAATAAAATGCAAGAAGTAAATAAGCATTAATTGTTTACATATAAATATTAAGGTGCGAGGGGAATATTGAAATGGTGATCAAAAGCTTTCTACAAGTTTAACATTCAAGCATTTTATTTCTTACAGATATATTAATGCCCTTTATTCTTTGGTTTTTCATAAAAATTTTAAATTAACATGATAATTTAAATTTTTGTCCCAATGTTAGACAAAAAAAAATCTACTTATTTTGTTTGACTTACAAAAATAAGTAATAGAAATGAAAAAAAATTCTTTATTATCTGTTTTTAAATTGCAAATTTAAGAAATGAAATTTAAAAAGAAAGCCAGTTCATGTTATTCATTTTTACAAAGAATAGTTTTGAAAAACTTGTTTTTTAGAGGGAAGGGGTATTCAATAATGCTTAAAAAAAAAAAAAAAAAAAACTCCGCCAAAACTTAGCTGAGTACTCAGTACAGCTCTAGTTTGTTGGCATACATTGATTTATGAATGTTGCTAATGAATTTAAAGTATACTGAATTTGTTAAACTATATCATATGTTTTAAGCACAGATTTAATAATTTGATAAATTCTAATTAGGAAAAATGAAGAATTAATAAGAAATTTAAATATTAACAGTGAATAAAACAATTTCTGTACAAAAGCAAAATTTACAAATAATAATCTTTATAAAGACTCCTTCACACTTTTATTAACTACTACTCAAATGTGTTTGAATCTTCTTAAAATGCGTTTATATTAAATCAGTACAAAAACCCTTAACGGGTTAAAAGTGTTGACGCAGCACTTTCTTTTGGCTCTATGAATTTTAAATATGGGTCTTAAAAGCAATGATATCAAATTTAAGTGACGCTATGTTAATAATTTTTTTTAAAATCATAATTTTCTTTTTAGTTTTATTTATGTTCACAGGTGCAATTATTATCTTAATATGAAAAAATATATAAAATTTATTCGCTGATGCTTTTTCATTCACATCTCTCATGAATTCAAAATATGGGTTTTAAAAGAAATGATATCAAAATTTGAGTGACACCTTGACGTTAATTTAATAGGACTCTTTTAAAATTCAATTTAAATTATTTTTGGTTTGTCTTGTAAAGTATATTTACACATACAAACAATACTTTTAATTTTTCAATACACTTTTAAATATATTACTTTCACTGAGCCTATATTATGTATTGAAATGTATTTATTTCAATAAATTGATTTATCTTCTGTGCCACGCTATCCAAAATCATAAGTAAAATTTATGTAAATGATTATTTTGCGTCATATTATCCACTTGCATACATTTCCCTTTGTTTGGATACTATGACGCAAAATAATCATTTACATAAATTTTACTTATGATTTTGGATAGCGTGGCACAGAAGATAAATCAATTTATTGAAATAAATACATTTCAATACATAATATAGGCTCAGTGAAAGTAATATATTTAAAAGTGTATTGAAAAATTAAAAGTATTGTTTGTATGTGTAAATATACTTTACAAGACAAACCAAAAATAATTTAAATTGAATTTTAAAAGAGTCCTATTAAATTAACGTCAAGGTGTCACTCAAATTTTGATATCATTTCTTTTAAAACCCATATTTTGAATTCATGAGAGATGTGAATGAAAAAGCATCAGCGAATAAATTTTATATATTTTTTCATATTAAGATAATAATTGCACCTGTGAACATAAATAAAACTAAAAAGAAAATTATGATTTTAAAAAAAATTATTAACATAGCGTCACTTAAATTTGATATCATTGCTTTTAAGACCCATATTTAAAATTCATAGAGCCAAAAGAAAGTGCTGCGTCAACACTTTTAACCCGTTAAGGGTTTTTGTACTGATATCATTACTTTTTTAAGGTTATTGATGAAAATGTCAATTAGTCGAAATTAAGTATAGGGTATAAATTAATCATTAGAATAAAATTTTAAAGAAATGCTAAAAAGACCCCTTGGACCCCAATAAAATATGAGGGTGGTGGCCCAGGGAGAGGAATCCAAGACTCAACTTTTAAATTATACAGCGAGAGAGTAACACAATTAGAAGGATGAAAATGCATGGCAAAACCCGTTTGTTCCATCTTCCTCCGCCAAAGGGCGCAATCTTTTCTATACAAACATAGCTGAAAATTTTCAGGCTGTCGATTCCGAGTCAAATGAGCCATACATCGTCGTGATCGGTCCCATAGAACCCGATAGGGAAGTGCCCCTGGTGGTGAAACTTGGAACTAAAATCAATATATCCTGTCGATGTCGAGTCGAATGAATCAAACTGCATTGTGATGGGACCCATAGGACTTGAGATAGCTGCAAAATCCGTTAGTTCCATCTTCCACCACCAGGGGGCGGACTCTGTTCCATGCAAACATAGTTGAAATCTTTGAGGCTGTCGATTTCGAGTCGAATGAGCCATACCTCGTCGTGATGGGGCGCATAGGACCCGAGATAAGAAAGCGCCCCTGGTGGTGAAACTTGTAACTAAAATCTATATATCCTGTTGATGTCGAGTCGAATGAATCAAACTGCATTGTGATGGGACCCATAGAACTCGAGTTAGCAGCAAAATCCGTTAGTTCCATCTTCCACCACCAGGGGGCGCACTCTGTTCTATACAAACATAGCTGAAATCCTTCAGGCTGTCGATTTCAAGTCGAATGAGCCATACCTCGTCGTGATCAGGCCCATAGAACACAAGATAGGAAAGCGCCCCCTGGTGGTGAAACTTGTAACTAAAATCTATATATCCTGTCGATGTCCAGTTGAATAAATCAAACTGCATTGTGATGGGACCCATAGAACTCGAGTTAGCTGCAAAATCCGTTAGTTCCATCTTCCACCACCAGGGGGCGCACTCTGTTCTATACAAACATAGCTGAAATCTTTCAGGCTGTCGATTTTGAGTCGAATGAGCCATACCTCATCGTAATCGGGCCCATAGAACATGAGATAGGATAGCGTCCCCTAGTGGTGAAACTTGGAACTAAAATCGATATATCCTGTCGATGTCGAGTCAAATGAATCAAACTGCATTGTGATGGGACCCATAGAACTCAAGTTAGCTGCAAAATCTGTTAGTTCCATGTTCCACCACCAGGGGGCGCACTCTGTTCTATACAAACAGCTGAAATTGTTGAGGCTGTCGATTTCGAGTTGAGTGAGCCATACCTTGTCATGATCGGGGCCATAGAACCTGAGATAAGAATGCACCCCTGGTGGTCAAATTTGAAACTAAAATTGATATATCCTGTCAATGTCAAATTGAATGAATCAAACTGCATTGTGATGGGACCCATAGAACTCAAGTTAGCTGCAAAATCTGTTAGTTCCATGTTCCACCACCAGGGGGCGCACTCTGTTCTATACAAACAGCTGAAATTGTTGAGGCTGTCGATTTCGAGTTGAGTGAGCCATACCTTGTCATGATCGGGGCCATAGAACCTGAGATAAGAATGCACCCCTGGTGGTCAAATTTGAAACTAAAATTGATATATCCTGTCAATGTCAAATTGAATGAATCAAACTGCATTGTGATGGGACCCATAGAACTCGAGTTAGCTGCAAAATCCGTTAGTTCCATCTTCCACCACCAGGGGGCGCACTCTGTTCTATACAAACATAGCTGAAATCTTTCAGGCTGTCGATTTCGAGTCGAATGAGCCATACCTCATCGTAATCGGGCCCATAGAACACGAGATAGGATAGTGTCCCCTAGTGGTGAAACTTGGAACTAAAATCGATATATCCTGTCGATGTCGAGTCAAATGAATCAAACTGCATTGTGATGGGACCCATAGAACTCAAGTTAGCTGCAAAATCTGTTAGTTCCATGTTCCACCACCAGGGGGCGCACTCTGTTCTGTACAAACAGCTGAAATTGTTGAGGCTATCGATTTTGAGTTGAGTGAGCCATACCTTGTCATGATCGGGGCCATAGAACCTGAGATAGGAATGCACCCCCTGGTGGTCAAACTTGAAACTAAAATTGATATATCCTGTCAATGTCAAATTGAATGAATCAAACCATGTTGTGATGGGACCCATAGAACTCGAGTTAGTTCCAAAATCCATTAATTTCCCCTTCCACTGCCAGGGGCGCACTCTGTTCTATATGAACATAACTGCCCCTGGTGGTGAAACTAAAATCAGTAAGTTCTATTGAGGTCGAGTCGAATGAGCTAAACTGCATCACGATTAGGAATGCACAACCTGTGGCCCGTGATGGGTAACTGGTGGCCCGCAGAGACCATACATGCCAACCTATCCAAAAATTTCGAATTTCCATAATAATTCGTGAGAAAAATGCGCAAATTTTGTCCATAGTTCGTAGGAAAATATGAATTTCATCGATCAGGTGCATAAAATTAGGAATTGCATCGACTGGATACAAATTTTGTCGAATGGGCATGGAAAAATCACAAATTTCGCCATTTTGTCGCTAGAAAAAGAAACGCAAATTTCAATAATCGGTCAACAGAAACCAGAGATGCCAAAATCGGTAATTCTGGAGTTGTAAATTTCGTCAATCACTCAAAATCTTGAATTTTGTAAATCAGTTGAAAAAACCTGCAAATTTTGTCGATAAGGCACTTAAAATCGCAAATTTCATGGATCGAGCAATGAATTTCATCGAATGGCATGGAAAGATCGCGAATTTCAACGAACAGTCGCGGAAAAAATTTGCAAATTGTCCATAGATTGTGGGAAAACATTATGAATTTTGTCTATCGGTTCTGCAAAATTATGAATTTTGTCGATAGGCATGGAAAATCGCAAATTTCGTATATTGGGCATGGAAAAATCAAGAATTCCATTGAATGTTTGTGAAAAAATTGCAAATTTCAACAAACGGTAAAAAAAAAAAAAAATGAAAATTTTGCCATTGTCTAGAGAAGAAAAATTGTGAATTTCATTAAATGGCCGACGGAAAGCATATCAGTTGAAAATCACGAATTTTGTCAATCAGGCACAGTAAAAACATGAATTGTGTGGATCGGGAGAAGGAAAATCATAAATTTTGTTGAACGCATGCATAAAAATCATGAATTTTGTTTATCGGGCATATAAAAATCATTAATTTCGTCAAACGAATCCATAAAAATCAAGAAAGTCATCAATCGGGTGCGTAAAAATCTTGAATTTCATCGATCAGGCGTGTAAAAATATAGGACAAAATTGCCATTCGCCAATCGGCGAGTAATACTGAAAATTTGGCGACTGACTTTACTGCCACCACTGGTCAAACTTAATAGTCCCAATTGCGATGATTGAATGGAAAAAGATTTTTTCCCCGCTGTCGCTCGACAAATTTCGAAACCATTCGGCGAATTTCACGATTTTTTCTCCGAAATTATTTGACGGATTGTGACTTTTTTTCTTCTCGAAGCCATTCGACGATATTTGAAAAAATTTTCCCCTGAAACCAGTTGATGAATTTTGTGATTTTTCCACTATCAATGAATTTTGTGATTTTTCTGCTATCGATTGATGAATTTCGTGATTTATTGACTATCGATTAATGAATTTCACGACTTTTTCCATGAACGAACAAATTGTGCACTTTTTTTCCACTGCTATTCGACGAATTTTGCAATTCTGTTCCGCGATTGTTAGACAAATTTCACTATTTTTCTCCCGAGATCATTTGATGAATTTTGTGATTTTTTTCCCCCGAACGTATTTGACGAATTTCTCTAATTTTTTCACGACAGTTAGACATAATTAATTTTTTTCCTGCAATGCCTGATTTCTTTCCCGAGACCATTTGACGAATGTCGCGATTTCTTTCCCAACACTATTTGACAAATTTCGCCGTTTATTCCACAATCGTTTGACAAATTTCTTAAATTTTTTATCAAGTATTTGTAAATTTGTTATTGGTCATTGCTGAAAAACAGGAGTAAAAAAATCCATGTACTGGCCAGTGGTCACTGAGTAAAAAAGTTGAAACCTATACATAAAAGTTGAACCTATACATAAAAATCATGAATTTTTTAGAACGGGCACATTAAAATCACAATTTTGTCAAGTAGCCGCATAAAAATCACAAATGCATCTAGTGGGTGCATTCTTCCAAATTTGCAACCGAACAGTGCTGTATGTATGGATAATACTAATTATCCCCACCCCCCCTACCCAACATCTCCTCGAAACAAAATTCTCTCTGTGCTACTGATGGTGGTCCTCGACAACCTAACAATTTTTTAAGTGGTTTTTCGCCTAAAAAGATTGGGCACCTTTACTATCAATTAACAATAAATTAACCTATCGCTTGTGTCATGTATTCATGAGCGGTGATTGCAATGCAAATTCTTGTTTACAAGAATAAGACTCATATTAGGTATTTTATTATTTATTTATTGTTTGTTTACTTATTTTGATTTGATTTTCTTGTCCTTTTAGAAATTGACTTTAGATTGTTACTTAAATGGTGAGATGATTGTCAATTACCTGTTTTATCGATAAAAATGATACAAGGTAAGGAAATTGCATCGTGTCGAGTGAATATTTAGGAAGTATTTTAAAACCCGCAGACTAAAGAAGATTTGTGTTTTACTTGTTAGCTATATTTTGCAACTCTCCAAATTACTGCAATGTAAATATAGTATGAAGTTAACTTTCCTCTGTTGTATAGCTAATTTTATTGGAAAAAAACCCTGAAAATGCATTGTTGTAGTAATCAATTATTTTTGAAGTTGTGTAAATTCTGTCATAACAATTTTCAACTAAGGGAAATCTTACATTGGACATTTAATCACAGTATTTTAAATAAGAAAACTTAAAATATTTGCAAATTAAAGAAATGAAAAGAGATTTTGTTTAAAATTACATCTAAATATTTTTTTTTATTTTTACAAAAAATGCAAAATTCGCCAGTCATTCGGGAAATTATCACAAAATTCTACTAATAAAATGGGACTGTAAACAAACCGGTTCAAAATGTGTCCTTTTTAAAAATTAAATTCCATCCCAGCAGCCCTGTTGTTATGTTAGTCGAGCACTAGCTGATCGACAAAATTTTTTAATCTCGCCAACCTTTTTTTTCTGACCAATCTTTAACATAAGCTAATAAAGTATAGCCAACATTTTAACATTGCTATATAGTATCTTAAAAAACTTACTTAAAAATAGCTGAAATATAATCTTGATAAAATACGTAAACACAAACATATCAATACAAATAACAAAATCTCATGTAATCGGGTAGGGGAGACTGGTACACAGTGGACCACTTTTTCAGTTAAATTTTTTTTCTCTTTAACAGACTGACCAATCGGTATGAAAATATTTTTGAATATTCCTTAAACCTTCTTACATCCATCATAATTTTCTCACAACATAGTTTTCAATACATTAAAAAATATATATATATATACACTGGTCCACCCACAAGGGTACAGTGGACCACTATTAGGTATTATCTAAAATATAATATAAATCTATTTTTCATTAATCTAATTCTTTTTTGTTGCCTCTTCATTCGCAAAATAACATAGTAATATAAATTTTGAAACAAAAACAAAAAATTAATTATATTTTGAAAATAATAACAGATTAATACAGGAACAATTGCAATTTAGTTGAAGTTATTACTTAAGTACAAAAAAAATCAGCTCACAATAAAATTTGCAAATGAAATTCCAAAATACTTATCAGTAAGATTGAGCCTGGAATTTTCAAGAAATAATTTTGGGTCTGCGAGCAACATTATGAAATCATTGACATCAACAGCAGATTCATCTACAGTTTCGGGAGAAATAAACTGATTTCCATTCAATTTGCATCTCATGAATCTTACTTGAATAGAATCATCAACAATTAGACTACAGTTATATTTATCAAAGGCAGTAAATACAAAACAAAATATTTCTTACTATGTTAAAAAAAAATTGTTACTTTTATTTGTTTACTTTATTTTACAGTTAATTCTACTTTAAAACAATCTTTCTTTATAGAAAACAATTATTACATATTTTGAACATTCTGCATTAGAGGAGCAGAGTGGATTGTGGACCACTGTGCCCCAGGAGTGGGTGGTCCACTGTACCCCATGTTGAAGTTCAATAAATAATCATATTAATATTGTTTATAGCTTTCTTTTAAACATAATAACTTTAAAGTAAAATAAAAACAAGTATCTTAGCTTTTCAAAAAAGCTGTTTTATTTTATTTATCTACAACCTTTAATTACTAAAAAAATAAAAATATGATGATGAAAAATTTTACTTTTAGAAGCTCAAAACAACAAAGCAGAATAAAATAGTTCAATCTGAGCTAAACATACTTTCTGAAGGCTATAAATAATCATTGCAGTGCTGTTGTCTATTAGGATAGAAGAGAAGCTTAAAAAAAATTTAAATAAATAAAATATTAGGGGGTGGTCCACTGTGTCCATAGGTTCACTGTGTACCGGTCTCCCCTATATTAATGATAGGCTTAGTCAATAAAAAAAATGTTAAAGTAAGCCATAACATAAATTAGAAACATTGTATTTCATAATGAAAACATCGTATCTAATTTTATATACATAAAAGTGAAAACTTACGTTATATAAATTCCCTATATAATATACCAAAGTTTCATCACAATTAAACGTATTTCAATCACACTGAAATAAAAAGTTTTAGTTATTAAATTTGTGTGAGGTGAATGATGGGAAAGTTTGATTTGGAGAGTTGGAAAATATAGCTAACAAGTAAAAAACCAATCTTCTATCGTCATCTGATTTTTAAAAGACTTCTTTAAAAGATTCACTGGCCATAATGCAATTTCCTTATATTATTTTTAACGATAAAACAGGTAATACTATTGACAATTATCTCACCATTTACGCCACAAATTGCATCAAAAGACAATTTCTAAAAGGACAATCTAATCAAAATAAGTAAACAAACAATAAATAAATAGTAAAATACCTCATATGAGTGTTATTCCTAAACAACATTCGCGACTCAAAACAAACAGATGATTGATTCGTTGATTAGAGTCTGTTTCAAATTAACTGATAAAAAAAAATCTGAATATTTTTTTTCCTTTAAAAAATGACAAATTAAATATATAAATAATAATTAAATTGTATATATATAATTATAAAATATTTCAATATTTTAATCAAGGAGTCTAAATATTTTTCGACTTAATGAAGATTTTGAAATAAGAAATTCTTTATTATAACAAAAAAGAAAAATATACAAACAATAATTTAATTTAATACATATATATTACATATTAAAAATTGCATTAAAAACTGTTTTCGTATTAAAAAAAAAAAGAATCTAAATAGTTTTTCAGCGATATGGATATGCTTTAACGTTTAACTGTAACCGTAATAGGCAAGAGCTTCCTTATTGCGCAGTAATAAAAAGCAGTGAAAAGGCTGAAGATCTGTAATGTTAGTCTACCAGAAAAAGCATAAGAAAATAGTCCGATTTTAAAAGTGAATTATATTGAAAACAAGAGTTTTCCTACGTTAGCGCAATATCTTAAACGCTTCATCTAAAACTGATTAATATAATATATTAATTTTAAAAAAATCGTTCGATCCATTTTCGAGATAACAACTCTGTGCCCATTACACCATTACATTTTCCATTTTCGCTTAAAAATTGGTTTCCAGATCTCAAAATCTACTGCATGTAGAAATCTATAAATTTCAGGATAGAGTTAGGCCATAGATATAAGACTAATGTGAAAAAATCGAAACGGTATGCCTCATATTTACTGAGATATTAAATGTCGGCGTTTCGATTTTCCTTTGATGTCCTGCTAGCTGTATATATGAGAGTGACGGAATCTTCGGTTTTGGGCTTACAGTTTTCGGTTTTTCGCTGCGTCACTCAAGAGACTACCGTCTCTTATGATACGATTTTGTGAATTATATGAAAGTTTCTGTTCGCAACATAGAAATTAATCGTAAATACAAATTTTCATTTGCTTTATAAAAATTCTTGAGTGAAAAATCATTTATATATATACATATATATATATATATATATATATATGATCATAGCTGCACAAAAAACCTTTTTATTCATTAGTAACTATTTCGGTGATAACTTCTAATGTAAATTAAGATAATATTCTTAAATATATTATCTTATATAATGTTCCTTAAAAGTTGTACAACTGGTGTTATTATTTTTATCATGTTTCATATGTCTATCTCAACAAAAATAAACATTTCAAACTTCCGTTATACGAGGTTACCAGAAGAACGCCAATAAAAACACCAAATCGCCAGCTCCATTACCGGAGATGACGTCAAAAACATGGAAAAAACATGGACTCACGTGACTCGTTGCCATCTATTGGAATGCCCTATTATCACAGTAGTAAGAATTGGGGTGCCTCTATATGAAAGGAGCGACATACGCACAGGGCGCATGCTCAGACTATGTTAGACAGACGTTTTTGTCCGAAGTATGGTAAATCTACATTCCAGATTTAGCGATACTTGCCTGGACGAGTTCTATCATAAGAGTGAGAGAACAAGTTCAGAAGCATTAGCTTGGCGATAATGGCAGGTTCACTAAGATACTTGGCGATAATGGCAGGTTCACCAAGATACTTGGCGATTCGCTTTTACCCAGAATCATCTCAACGAAGCAAATTTTATATTCCGTATGTTGCCACTCCCATATCGGGGCACCCTAGTAAGAACGAAGCTGCACATTGCTGATAAATTATAACCACAAAACAGTAATGTACATTAAATTTTAATTATTATTTTACAGCAATAAATTAACTTCTAAAATATTCTTATTCTTTTTTCTTGAGGAATTTTTGTTAGATATATAATGTTTTAAGAGAAAGTTTGACCTAAAGATTCTTTTTATTCGAAAGAAGGTTATTTTAATGATTCTATTACACAAACATCTAAAAAAAAAAAAAAAAAAAAAAAAAAAAAAAAAAAAAAAAAACTTAAGATTCTATCTCTTATAGATTTATTGTTGTTTGTTCAAAGTTGATAAAGTTAGAGAGAAAATCGTCTAACATTTTTTTACATATTTCAAAAGAAAAACGATATCACCAAGAATCTTTGTTATTTACGGATACTTGGGAAGATCCGTAATAAAGAATCATTGTTTGTTAATAATGTTTAAAAAAAAATGATGAGGCATTTAAACACATAACCACATCAAAAATTGCTCTTTGTATATCATGGTTATTAAAATCATATAGCAAATTGCTATCAACTATAAACTTAACATTCGTAAACATTATTACGAAGAAACACCGAAGAATGTTGTCTAAAAATATTAATTGTGCCTTTCTTAAATGGTTTCGCGGGTAAAAACTAAACTCTATCAGAATTAATGAAACACCCATTTACAAGTATCTCGTATTATGCAGCACATACTGTATTATCTGACTCCATCTCGCTTAAGTGAAATGATAAAAATCAGATGATAAGTACCAATGAACTCGAATATCGAGTCATTTCAAACTTTGATGTAACCGAAAGTAGTTCTTTGAGGGTAATAAATGAAATGAGGGAATAAGTGAAAATAAAAAAATAAAATACCTTTTTTCCGAATGCAATCTCCGAGTACACAAGTGATAAGATCGTAAAAATCTTTGCGGCTCCCTTGACGTAAAAATGAGATAATGGATTACATAATATTTTTATGTTTTGTTTTTAGAATGGGGACGAAAAAAAAAATCTAAATTAATGACCACTTGTTTTGTTTGCTTTTCTGAAAGTTGTATAGTATTGTATGAAATAACAGAGGAGTTATAGAAAAATTTATTATCGATTAAATAAGTAATGGTTTTACGATTACAGAGAGATTTTCTAAATTTGCTTGGTTATGATTTACTTATTGATGTAAAAAATAATAACAGCACACTTGATTTCTTTCTTTCTTTTCTTTTCTTTTTTTTTTTTTTTTTACTTATATTACGAATTAGAGCACAATTTATTCACAATCACTTTTTAAGAAGAAAAAAGGCCACTGTTAATTTTTTAAAACAACATAATTCTAAATCTAGGACGGTTGAAAATTTTGAACAGTAGTCTCGTAGACTGGTACTAGCAATGGCCACTAAAATTTTAAAGGAGAAAGCTGTAAAAATCCTTCCCTGGCTATCTTGATTAGGGGTCATACATTAATTATTTCATGTAAATTTCGTGGTTTTTTTTTTTTACCCTGTCCTTCCCCTATGTCATAGGTTGTCACTCTCGAGTTGTCACCCTTTCCTGTTGTGACGTCACATTTTTTAAAACTATCAATTTAGAGCTATTTTTATGCCAAAATTTTTTAGATACAATCTATTATCCTACTACTGGTGCCTACTGATATAAATAATGTAAAAAAACCCCCAAGATCTTGCGTGCTTTTACTTCAAGCCGTTTAAACGCAATGGTATAATATACCTAACTAGGACTTCCCTCAAAGGGATAAGTCTGAGTGATATTGCTGAGAACATTGGGTTAACAATTACAATATAAAGAAAAAGAACAAATTAAATGATAGAATTACAAACTATCACATATAAATTCATATACACTGTTAAAAAGATAGAAAAGAAGTACCGTTCATCAGATGTGTTGTCATATTTTTTTTTAACATGTGGCAAAGAATCTCATTTTCTTAAACGCGTATTGCGCAAAACTTGAAAAAAAAAAAAAAAAAAAAAAAAAAAAACGCCGGATCTTTTAAAACGCCAAGTTTTTTAAAGTTACGTAATTGGATTTGCAGCCAATAGATTATTCTATCAAGCGTGGCTTAACGCAAATTTAATTTCATTGTTGCACCTTTTTTTGTGTGTGAATTTAAAATTTTTCTTCCTTGATTATATATCTATTATTTGTATAACTGTTTATAGAAACTCTTACACTTCAAACCACATTGATAGCATGCTTTGCTACAAACCAGATTGCAAAACTATAGTCTAAATTACTATTAAAGTATACAAAAGAATTTTCGATGACTTTTGTAAAATAACTTTTACATTAAATCTCCATATCGGAAAAATTGAAAAATTATATATATTTCAAAGTTAAGCTTAACAGATACTTCTTGATTATTCTCTAGGAGGCTCTGCCCCCTGCGCCTTTACTGCGCTTTTACTGCCCCAATCCGCAGGCTTTTCTTTTGCCTGTCTGTCTGTCTCTCCAAAATCTGTCTGTTTCCCTATCCGTTCTTCTGCCCGTCTCTCTAACCGATTGTCTATCTCTCTACACGTCTCGCTACCTGTATCTATATTTCTCTACCGGTCTCTCTACCCGCCAATCTATTTCTCTAACCGTCTGTCTATCCGTCTAACTACTTGTATGTCTAGCCGTGTCTCTATCCACTTCGCTACCCATTTGTCTATCTGTCTCACAACTTGTCTATCTGTCTCTCTACCCGTCTGGCTATACGCCTCTCTACCCATCTTCTTACCCATCTCCATACCCATCTACTGTCTCTCTACTCGTCTGTATACCCTCACTATCCGTGTGTTTTTGTACCCGACTCTTTACCCGTCTCGCTACCAATCTCATTACCCGTCAGTCAACTCGTCTCTGTACTCATCTCTGTACTCGTCTCTTTATCTACCACGCTACGCGTATCGCAACCTTTCTCGCTATATTCCTGTCTACCGGTGTCCCTACCCGTCTCGTGACCCATCTCGCTACCCCTGTGTCAACCCTCTTTTTACCTTTCTCTCTAGCCGTGTGTCTATTCGTTTCGCTACCCGTCAGCCTACCTATGTCGCTACTCGTCTCTCTACCCATCTCACTACCCGTCTGTCTACCCGTTTGTTCACTCGTCTTTCTACCTCTCGCCACCTCTTCCCAATATTTAAACAATTCATTTAATATACAGAAGCCGTTTATCAGTTATTAAATGCAAACAGAAGTAATTTATCTAATAAGTGTAATCAGATGCAATTATTTTTAAAAATACATATATAAACCTGAATAATAATTCATCAGTTTTGTGTTCATAGTTGTTTATATCATTTGACAGTAAATCTCAACTTCTTAAACCTGAATTGTCTTAAGCTTTTTAAAAAAACCACAAGGTCTGTATAACTGCAAGATACCCTGAGGGCTATATTAGCTACATGTTGTTGAGTTAAGTGAAAGTTTCGCTATCGCGTTTGCAGCCAATTGTTTATGTCAGAAAGCGTAGCTTAATGCCATTTTAAATTCATTACTGTAACTTTCTTTTCTTTTTCTTTTCTTTTTTTTTTTTTTTTTGGGGGGGGGGGGAGGGTTTCAAATATATACATTTAAATTAAAACTTTGGCCTCCATGCCATTTGGGTTGTTTGTATTATTAACTAATACCTTGTAGACCGAGCTTCATCTGAAACAAATGTAAAAGACTTCTACAGTTTTTTTTAGGAGAAAATTTCGTAATTGGGCCCAAAGCCAATCGGAGCATTTAATATCATTATTGTAACTCTTATAGAGTTAAAACAATATTGTTGCTAGATTTACTCTTGTTTGAGACCAGCCTTGCCTGTGTATCTGAATGGGGAAAAGTTTCGTATCCAACGTCGGTTGACGAAAAAAATTTAAAATGGTGCCAAAAGGTAGTTTTAGCATCTTACAAAATTTTTCAAGAGAGCGGTAAGACATGTTTTTCAAATATTTACAAACATACGTTTATTAAAGCGTGTTTTTGCACCATCTTAAAAATTTAAGCACGATGCTAAAATAAAATTTCATTGCCATATTCGATATTTTAATAAGTAATGAAAATACATTAACAAACTTATTTAACAAACCTAAGAGGCATTTTTGTGATAAATAATTGTTATTGTCAGGGGGGTACATTGTAAACAATTAATAAACGGTTAGTAAATAATAAATAGCATTTAAAATCTAAAAATGGAGAAGTGGTCCGTATAAAAATGCAAAACATAACATTATACGCTTGATATATGTAAATCTTTCTTTATTTTTTAATATTTCCGGATAAAAAGGTAAAAATCTCTTTTCGAAATGCCATTACAATTTAATATATATATATATACAACCTGTGGCCAGAAAGTTCGGTGAATGAATTTTTATTTCAAATACAGTATTGTACAGCATCAAATACAATTTACTGTCCTTCAAAATAATCTCCATGGATGGTAATGCACTGTTGAGACCGAGTATATAAGACCTGGAAACAACTTTAAAACAGTTCTTTCGGAATGGCGTTCAGCTCGGCCGTCAGGTTGCGTTGAATGTCGGTGATGTCCGCAAATCTCTTTCCCTTCAGGGTTGACTTCAATCTGGCGAAGACGAAGAAGTCTTCAGGTGCCAAATCAGGCGAATAAGGGGGTGATCAAGTGTCACAACTCCATTCGTGGCCAGGAACTTCCGTACAACCAAGGCGGTGTATGGCCGGGCATTATCACGAAGAATAGTCCAGGAGCCTTGCGTGGCGTACTCAGGGCGAACGCAACAGATTCGTTGCAGTAAACGCTTCAGAATATCGGCGTAGGCAACAGCATTCAATGTGGTACTCTCAGGGAGGATTTCTCTGTGAATGAGACTCTTAGAGTCGAAGAATGCGATGAGCATTGTCTTTATGCACGATTTTTCTGACCGTACCTTGATTTTTTTTAGGCGACGACGGACTCCGCCACTCCAAACTTTGTCGTGCCAAACTCCAAACTTGGTTAAGTTTGGAGGGAAACAGATTTATGGACATCGACATTCAACGCAACGTGACGGCCGAGCTGAACGCCATTCCGAAAGAACTGTTTTACAGGAGTTTCCAGGACTTATATACTCGTTCTCAACAGTGCATTACCATCCATGGAGATTATTTTGAAGGACAGTAAATTGTATTTGATGCTGTACAATACTGTATTTGAAATAAAAATTCATTCACCGAACTTTCTGGTCACAGATTGTATATATATATATATATATATATATATATATATATATATATATATATATATATATATATATATATACAAAATAGAAAATGGTACTTACGTATTATCCGTGCCAGGAGATTGATCGCCAAAAATGGTTGCCAAGTACCAATCGTGTTTATCGTTGCCAATCATGTTTTCAAATGCAGTAATTTAACATTATCAAAAAACATTGTTAAAAATGGTAATTAATATAAAATAAATAAAATGTAATGTATGTTTATTAAATTTATAACATTGTTAAAAATAGTAAATAACATTATTTTAGTAAAATTAATAAATGTTAAATAACATAGTAAATAAGAAAGAATAATATTATAGATTATTCCCAGGCATGTACCATCGCGACGTCACGGTACCATGCAGCAAGAAAACAAAATATAAGGGTTACTATAATTAGTAATATTGGCTCTATGCCTGGCGCAGTTGGCTTAAAACTGGCACGGATAATACGTAAGTACCTGCAAAAAAATATATATATTTACATAATACTACATCTGCAAAAAAATAAGATTTAATAAAAGTAAGTCAAAACCTGCAGATCCCAACAATCACATCGAAAAACTTATCACCAAAAAAGAACTCGCCAAAATCTTACGGCACAGGAGATGGATTTTTCCCTCTGAATGCAGAATATTAGTTTTTTTTTCCTTGTACGATGGGTGATTATAATATAATTGTTTCATTTCACATACTACATACCGTTTGATATATTGGTACTTTTATGTTATCCTGCCGTTGATAAATCGCCAAATATTGTTCCTAAAACATTTTCATATTGAATTAATTTAATTTAAATATAAACCTTTCACTCATTTAATTTAAAATACATGCCTTTCATTAATCCCATTTAAAATGCTAAAAAAAAAAAAAAAAAAAAGAAAGAAATAATGCCTTAAATCGAAACCTTTTATTTAAACACCAAATATATATATTTTTTAATTTACACACGCGAAATAAAAAAAGCTGCTATTGCTGAGATTTGCGCCAAATCTCTAATACCAAGTCTACCAAGTTATTGCGAGGTTTTTCTTTCAAACAGAAAAAAAAAATCCAGATTAATTTTCGATTGCTACTAAATTGAAATATATTTTATTGTACTGAATATTAGTGCGTACATATTTTTTTGCTCCATGTACTCCATGAACTTTTCAATTCCGATTGTCTACGAAAATCTCCCGCCGGTGAAAATGACGCACGCAAAAAAATTTCGTGACGTATGTACTTTAATTGTGCTTTTTTATCTATTTTTTTAATATAATTTCCAAACGGTTTGACATTTATTCTTGGTAATAAATAGACGTCGTTGTCACCTTTATAGGTACCTGCTGTAAAAATTTGAACGAAATCCGTTAAATATTTTTTGAGTTATGCTTGACGAAAGGTTTTAATATCCATCGTAGCTATATATGGGGCAAAGTAATACTGCGCTGTGTATGAGTCTTCGTTGCACTCAGACAATTATTACAGATATAGCTATTTATTTATATACTCTTAATTAATAATATATCTATTGCTACCTGGATAAAAATACATACATTTTAACGAACTTTATTATGTTGCGTGCAAATAGTCTTCTTGCTTGTTTTTATATTTTAGATGTGACGTCACAATATGTTAATCCTCCCAGCCCATGTCACACCAGAGTTATTATATAGTAGCCTTATGTCACAGCGTGTCACACTTTGTGGACCCCCTCCCATCTCTTGAAGTATGACGTAATTAATCGATCACCCCTTAGTCTCGTTTGTCTTAGTTACATGCGAGTTATTTATTCAACAGAAATAATAAAAAAGATGTGCTTTATAAAATAATATATTTATTAAAAGGAACCATCTAATGTTGACTGGTGTCCCAGTTTTATGTAAAATGTCCCAATTTTGAGAGTCTCAAGCGGAGGCGCCATTTCAAAAGTTTCTTCGGGGGTGGGGAACAGGCAAACATTTATTTTGATCTTGTTGTGCACAGCTAAGAAGGTATATTGATATAGCTTTATTCTCGCATGTATTTTAAAAAATTAGCTAAAATACTCATTAATAATGAATATTTTTCACTTTGAGAATGTTGCTATAGCAAGATTTTAGTAAATGTTATTGATAATTATTAATTTTTGTGCTTAAAGTGTTGATTTAATGCTAATGTTTCAATTTTAATAAAATCTGACAAGATATTTTAGCTTATGTTCAATTTCTGAAAAATGTTTTTTGAGTCTAACCTGTATGACTGGTAAATTCTGAAATATTCCCTGAAATATGATGATTCCCCTGAATGGCGCCCCTGGTCTCAAGACCTGAGGCAGGGAACAGAACCACAAATTTCTAATAATGTCCAATTTTTAATAAAATACAATTAAAAAAAAAGAAATCCGCGCAAGTTATGTTATTTTTAAACCTGTTTCGAAGTCTTAAAAGACTATAATAAAACTATAATAATAAGGACTACTATAATAAAAGACAATAATAATTTTAAAGACTATTCTCTGTGTAAAAGATATAAGAAAAGTAAACAGCCATATATATGTCTCAACAAGGATTATAAAAGACAGTTTGCAACAGTTTTTTTCAGGGATGAGAGGGGGGATTTATGATCTAATCCTCCAATCAGTATTCGCACAGCACAAAAATTATATTCAAAGGTATCTGAAAAACATTTAGAGTCAAGAATTGGCCTTTTAAAAGAAAAAAAAAACTCATCTTTATAGCTTTATCGTCGTTAAAATCTTGAAGTATAGAAGATTTTCCTTTCTTTCTTCTTCTTCTTCTTTTTTTTTTAATCACATTTCATAGTTATAAATGGGATGATTTTTTTCTGAGTATGAAAGATTCTTCATAATTAAAAGATTTGTCGCGACCGAGACAGTATTTGACAAAATCGGTATCATTGTCATAGTCGGGTTCACCTTCTGAATACATGTCAAATTTAGTTTCATTTTCTTCCAGAAATTCTTTTTTATCATGAAGTTTCTTTTTTCTCAAGATCTGTTTTAATTTTTTCACATCATAATATTCACATCAGTAATTTACTTCGGATTCATTTTCATATTCATATAATGGTTTATGGACATCTTTAATTTTCTTAGAAATACTCATCAATTTGACACTTTTTTGTGATCAACTTTTTAAAGATTATTTTTTCTGACTTCTATATTCGGTTTGTTTACATTTTTGGGCTATTATGAAACTTTTTCTTAATCTTCGAAATGAGAGGAATATGTTTCAGTTTTGCTGTTTTTGGAACTTTTAATCTTAGTTATTTCGCGTTGAAAATTTTCGTAATCTTTTTGTGAATCATCTAGTTTTATTTTAACTTTTCTTTTGGAAATTTTCATCCTCGAACATTCTGATTCATCTAACTTCTTTTCTAGTTGTTTAGAATGTTTGTTAGCTTTTACTAAACGTTCTTGGTATTGATCTCGCGTTTTTGGTCTTCATCTAATTGGGACACCAATTCTTTCATGCACTTCTCTAATTTTCTGTTAAATTTCACGATATTTTCTTTTCTTTCATTCCTTGTTCTAACTTAATTTCCATGTCATACAATTTAGACTCTAGAGATATTACTGCGATTTTTGAGTTTGTTTTTTCTGATATTATTAGCCCTTTTAATTCAATTAATTCACTTTCTAACATTTTTTAGGGTTCTTTAATTTGTACAATTAAATTTTCTTTTTCTAACTGTAATTCTTTAATTTCGGAGCTAAAATAATGAAGTGAATAAATGGTGAATTTTTGATTTGCTTCAGAACTTCCTGGTTACTGTTTGGGGATGACTAGGAATGAAAAGGTTTAACCCCTTCGGGACCGGCGGCTTTTACACAAATTTAATTCGGTTGGCACCACTTTTTTTTGAAAGCTACCTTTACTTAAACTGTCACAAAAATGCTCTAATTGGAGAAAGTAAATATTACTTTTATTTTTTACTGGTGCCAAAAACAAATTCTGTATGCTCTTTTTTGAGGGTGCATATATGCACCCATGGTCCCGATTGGGTTAACATACTCATTTCATTTGAATTAAAACATTAACTAAAAAGTTGTTGGATTCTTTTTTAGATTTATCTGCTGCTACATCATTACCAGAAACAATTTATTTATCTTGTTGAATAGTGTGAGTATCAATAATCGAATGAAAGTTAATTGAATTATCGTTAATCTCAAAAATTGAAGTTTCAAATTTAGGATTTCTGCTTTAATGCGACGAATTAGATTAACAAATTTCTTTCCTAACCCAGTTAAAGCTATATTTGTTGGTACTAATTTTACATAATCTTCTATTTTGTCATAATTACTCTTTTTTAAATAGTCCTTTGACCATCCGTGAAATTAAATTTTAAATTTAATGAATGAAGCTTAATCGCTTTGAGTATCAAATTCTGAGTGCAAATAACAGTGTTTACTTGTGAGTGTTCATTGGAAAACTACATATTTTTTATTTAGTTCATTCATAGGATATATAGTCATATTTGTTGCAATAAAAACAAAGGGGGGTCTTTATCTTTATTATTCAAGTTAACGCTCTTGTGATTATATATTATTATCACCACAGTTATAACATCGAATTTCAGTTTTTACCGGTTTGCTTTTAAGCTTAATCTCAACTTCTTATTTTGATTGTTTAACACTATCATAGTCATTTCTTAATTTCTCATAAAATTTGAGATTTTATTTGAACTTATGAATACTATGGCAACCATATAAAAATGATTTTTAATCCCAGAATCATTTATTCCATTTATAACATATTTAATAAAAACAGAACCTTCTACATTAACATAACTGCTTCATGATATAAAAAAAAAAAATATTCATCAAGTGACTTCTTTAATCTTGAATCTTTAATTTTTTTTTGGATAATAGTTTATGCTGAACTATTCAATATTCACTATTAACTATTAATATTCATTTCATAACATTCATTCATAACTATTATATTAACTATTTAATATTCAGCTTTTAGAAGCTCAGCTGAGTCGCAAATTGCGCCAAATGCAGAAATTAATATTTCTTTATCATTTTTTAATTATTCAGTTACCCCAATTATTAATTTTTATTCACTTTGAATGAGTAATTTTGCTTTTCCAGTCACGCATCTTCTGTCAAAAGATAAGTTATATATGTCACTTATAAGAAACAGGTAAATAACATCTTCAAAGTTTTCAAACCATTTTTCAACAATTTGAAATGGACTGTAGTCAAACTGCACATCCATGTTACTGATTTCTGAGAAATGAATAGTAAGTTTTAATAAATTTTTTTGAATTAGAAGTTACGAAATTTGATTTATTTTACTACCAGAATCATTTCTCGAATTATAACAGGGAATGCATTGAACAGTTTAAATGTTTGCATCATCTATTTTATTATTCGAAATATTACTAACCCTACTGCTAGAATTTTTTTCAGCGCTCTCATTTAAACTTTCAGGCTCATTGTCACTGTCTTTTTCATCATGGGTTATCTTTAAGAAAATTTAAGTCACATAGACAAAAATCAATTCTGGAAGTTAAACCTCAACCATGGCACCTAAATTATCAATGCACAAGATATTACAAATAGTTATTAGTTCATTTACTGGAAAAACATTTTTAATTTAAAGATAATTTTTTCTCATCTTCTTCACTTTGATTGCAAAAGGAAATCCGGAACGAATACCTTGGCGGTTTTTCATATCGCCTTTATTTTCAAAAATAAGCTTATGCAAGCTCTTAATTTTTGCCGATTTTTCATTCTTTAAAGCGATTTCTAATTCTGAGAAGTCAGTTAATCTAGCCATCATAATAATAATAATAATAAAAAAAAAAAAAAAAAAAAAACTCATCTCGATAAAAAATACTTATTTGGAAGAGCACCAGGGCCTGATTATCCAATAGGCACGTGAAGCACATGCTTCACTTCTAAAACTTAAAAGAAGACCCAAAATGACTGTGAAGAGGGCTCTCCAATTCCCATTTTATTTTTTTACATTGTATTTTTAATTTATTTTTTTTGGAAAAGAAAGTTTGATTAATCCAAGAAGAAATCCACTTCACGAAACTTTCTAACTCACGAATATTACTTCACGAAACTTATTTAACAGGGAAATATTAATGTCATGGATAATATTTATATAATCATATAGCATCCTGATGTGCCTGTCATAATCCATCTGGGAAATTGAGCATACAGCTATATAATAAAATACATCTGTCTAAATATATTCCCCACCAGTGGCTGAGAGGTTTTGCTCTCGAAGCTGGTAGACGGGAGGTGCTGGGTTCGATCCCAATCGCGCCCGTCGGCCTAATCGTTCGGAGTTTTCGTGGTTTTCTTCGAGCCGTGGATTTATCCATGCGTAAATACGGGTTAGGTTCCCTTAGAAAGACCCCCACGAAGGGCACTTCCCCGGGCCTATATCCTAAGTGTAGATAATTGGCCGTCAATAATCAACCCAACCCACCAACCCTGACTAAACATATCTGAAGTGTACACAAGGAACATAAAAAAGCTGTTTAAATGAAATATATGTGACCTCGGCGAAGGGAACCTTCCACTCGGGAATAATATTAGTATCATTTGGCGAGTTTTCATGAATGAAAAATATTAAGAAGAATATTGCTAAAAGTAACGGGCACCAAAATTATACCGTGCTTTCTCTAGATTCAGATGTTAATCGGGCCCCGAAAAGCACAGGCAATTAAATCATCATCGAATTCAACCTTAATCAGATTAAAATAATCTTTAGACCATAATCGAAACTTGTCATAGTAAAAATCACTTTCATTCAAAACAACAAAGAGCATAATCATCCATCGAAAATAGGAGATTCCTCACACCGTAAGCATTCTCCAGACACGACAAGTGCATGTACAATGAATGCGCTCTTGCTTTTACTCAAAGGATTTCAACCGATTCAATTCTTTTGTCTCTGTGAGTGTTGAAAATCGATCCCGCTTTTCAAACGCTAATTTATGAAACCCTGAAACCAAATCATAAAAAAAAAGAGAATATAGGTACTTTTCGTTTAATTAAAATTTATATTAAAACGTAGAATATGTACAAGTTAGTTGGATCGTTATTTTATCATCACAATCAATTATTCTGGCTCTGCCGATTAATCCTTTTCTTGGACGACTTGTCATCTTCTTCGCCTAGCTTAGTCTCATCTGCCCTAAACCTTTTTCCTATACTCTGTCTGACGCAAAGGAAGACTCGCTGAAAAGTCCATGATGTCGCCATTTAGGAAGAGGAGCTCTGTCCTTCAGAAGCCAGTTAATTCTGCTGTGAAGCAGAAGATTTTAACACCATACCAAAAGACCATCTCTATCTTTTGGTATGGTGTTAAAATCTTCTGCTTCAAATAAATGAAGCATCGACATCCACGAGATTTCATTTAGAATTTAAGTGTTCTTCTAAGTTTCTAAGTGAACATTTGTTTCTAGTAAAAAAAACTTTTAGTGAGTAGCATCTCTTTTAGCCAGGAGTACATTTTATAGAGTGAACTTAGTTTTATTGGGGTGAGAAAGTTCTTCTGCCCGCCCTTCAGTTCAGTGCATTATCGGAATTAGTTGAATTCATCTTATTAAATGATTCCACTGCATTGCTTACCATTTTCAATTTGTTAATTAAACCCGTTATTTCTTTGTTAATCTTGCGGCCAGTGGCGCCAACTTATATGGGCCTGTGGGTCTCGAGCCCACCCAATAATTTGTCATCCCAACCTACCCAAATCCCATTGTTCTATTTCATTATTTATTTCATTGTTTATTTTTTTACTCTGAAACAAAACTTATTTTATCATTTACCAATAGGGGTGAGTCAATGACCATTTCTTTTTATACCCCACTGACACTAATAAATCAGTTAAAAATGACCTGAAATGTTTTGCTCGATGTTTATTTTTTTGCACTTTCAAATCATAGTATGATGATATAATAGAAAATATTGGTGTCTCAAGGAATCAAGAATATAATTTAATAATATTACAACTTTATTTTTTACTTTAAAACATGATAATTTTATTCTGAGTTATCGTCCATCCTTTTCCGTCCACCCTTCAATGGTAAAAAGAAAAAAAAAACTGGTCGTGCAATTTTACCCAAATATTCTTGAGCTCACCCAACCATCCAATATTTTTCAAAAGTTGGCGCCACTGCTTTCGGCTATGGATCTTTTACAAGCGAAGGGTGCGAAGGGTCAGCCACAACTGAAAATTTCAAAATTTATTGCCGTTTAAAGAATACTATAGTTTCCCGTTGTATCGCGCTTCGTTATATCGCTCATTTGGATATATATTACTCATTTGAAATATTGTGCATATTTATAATTCTTTCATTAATCGAACCCGGTTAAGACACTCACGGTTAATACGCGAATTTTTCCGGGACTCTTGAACATCGCTCATAAGACTAATACAAAAATATCACGTTTAATATGCGATCCCGCTTAATACACGAAAAAGTTTATGTCTCTTGAGGCAAACAATCTCGCTTAATATGCGAATTCATTGACCAATAAGCGATTCTCTTCTCCAGTGTTGATAATTTTGTGGGATTTTTTTTTATTCAGATGTCTATCACAATTTCTGAATAGTAATATGCGCCTTATTTAATGACAGATTAATTAAGGGGAATATTACTAATCGGAAATAGTGGTAGATATTTGAATTTAAAAATTCCGCTAAATTAGCAACACTGCAACTCTTCTTTGGTCCCGCGTCCTAATATTCTTTGTCCCTCGCTTCGTGTATGTTTTTACTGAAGTAGGGAAACATAGACGATTTTTTGTCGTTTTTTGTTATTTATTCTTCTTTCTTTGCTCGGTGTATGTTGTCAAGTCTTATTTTTCTCTCTCGTACACTATAGTAAATAAAGCCTCCCTCGTAATATCTATATATTTAAAACGAAAGGCGCATTCTGTCAAATCCACATGAAAATCGTGTCTTTGCGCATGCGTCAACGTTTTCTCTGAAGGCTTCTACCCTCAGAAACGGGAAACCTGATTGATTAACCCAACCCTCACCTGTTTAGCCTAGGGGGATTGAAAAGGGTTGATTGAAAACAGATGAAAGGGTTTTCACTACTAAATATGCATATTTTTTCGCAAAATTTTAAAGGAAGCTTGGATACATTTATACTTATAACCGATTGAAATGTCAAAGAGTTCGGAAGATGAGAACTATTTTTTTTATTGCTATGTTAAAAGAGCCGAAGCGAAAACAAACAAACAAAAAAAAAAACGAGAAGAAAACATTTCGTTTACAACTAGATAACAATATTTTTTCACGAAATTTTTACACGGGCTGTAAAACCGTTTTATTTATCACCAATACAAATTTCAAAGAGTTCGGACTAAAAGAACTTTCTATTTTAAAAATATGAAACGACCCTGGGTAAAAAAAACAAGAAAATGAGCGCTTTTATCATTAAATATCAATATTTTTTCGCGAATTTTTCATTAAAAAATATCATTTCATACAAAATCGGGTTAAAGATATAAAATAATAAAAACTTGATTTTTTTTAAAAAATTATTATCACAGACCCGGGCAACGCCGGGCGGCGGTCAGCTAGTATGCTTTTAAACACATTTAAAGAGAAAAAAAAAACCTGACGGCTCGGCCTACAGGCACAGGTGGATTTCGAAGACGCACACCGTGTGGCGCCTGTTTGTTGGGATTTGCGGAAGAAATGACCTTTTTGCCATGATGCGGCATTTAGAAACGCCCACTTCGAAACCTAACTTGTTTGCAGGCGGAGCCGGCAGAGATTTTTTTTTTGTTTTTAATTGTTTTTTGCTATAAGGGTTGGTCTTATAAAAAACTAGTCAATATAAAAGTTTTAGATAATATTAAGAGGATTTATAATAAATTTAAGAGGATTTGATATCTTCTGAATTGACGAAGTTATGATTTTTTTTCTTCTAAAGCCCTCTCCCCTCCCCCTCCTTGGTGCCATTTTTAATGATATCAAAAATCTGTCATACATAAATGTTCGGCATTTTTCCTAGAAGTAATAATAATTTCAAACGGATTCGATACGTATCATAATTAAGAAATTATGGTTTTTTTCTGTTTTCACAAAAAGCCTCCCCCCCCCCTTGATTCGATTTTGCCCATAAACGAACTTGACCGAGATTTTATGCCCCTTGATTTTATACATCTTATATATCTTAAAGCTAACCTTCAAAATTATTCCAAATTTATTCACCAGCTGGGCCAACCTCTGCTTAAAACACAACTACTTTCCACTCACATTGAGACAGGGCGAGGTGGTCTACTTTCTGAAACAAGGAAAGGATGCCTCGGAACCCACATCCTATAGGCCAATTTGTCTCCTCCCCACGTTGGGGAAGTTACTAGAGAAGCTACTAGTCATCAGACTAGTGCACTTCCTGGAGACAAACAGCATCTTGCACCATAGGCAATATGGGTTTCGAGAGGGCAGGTCATGTGACAAGGCACTATTTGACATCCTCTCCACTTGCAATGAAATGATCAGCAAAGGAAACTACACCACACTAGTCTCACTAGATATAAAAGGTGCTTTCGACAACGTAGAGTGGAGAGACTTAATTCTGCAACTTATTGCAATTCACTGCCCGGCAAATATTGCTGGAACCATCGCATCGTACCTCAGCCAACGAAGTATACTCATTAACTGGGGCTCAGGCACATCCACACACAACTTAGAGAAAGGCTGCCCTCAAGGCTCGTGCCTGGGTCCAATCCTCTGGCTTCTAATCGCGAATGTAATTCTGAAAGAACTTGAATTAAGAGGTTACATACTATACGCGTTTGCAGATGATTTCAGCTTTGTTTTCTGGGGCGGCAGGCGCAAGGACGTAGAGGTCATGGCGGCTCAAGCACTCCCCGCATTCTACCAGCTACTGTCCAACCTCAACCTCCAGCTTTCCACACAAAAAACACAAGCACTTACATTTGCAAAACCACGCGACCTCAAGGGCAGACCGCCCACCATCAAAGTCAATGGGGTCAGCGTCAAGCATGTGCCATATCTCAAACTTTTAGGCCTTACACTAGATAGGAACCAAAGCTTGGTGGAACACATCAACACCCTCAGGATCAAACTAGAAAAATTACACAATAACGCACGTAAACTTACGTCCAAATCCTGGGGCATTAAGCCGACAATATTAAAGATCTGGTACCACACAATAGTTGAACGGATTGTCTTTTACTGCGCGGGCGTCTGGGGAGGTAATTTGACACAGGCTGCAAGGGACAAACTAACTTCGATACAGAGGCTCTTTCTGCTACAAATGTCACGCGGCTATAAAACAATCTCAACAGATGCACTTGCAGTAATCACGGGAATCCCTCCAATTACAATAACACTAACATATGAATACCAGAAAAACAGAGTCACACACCTTGAACACGAACCGACTTGCATGGACTTATTTCCACATTTAACACTACAGAGGAAGGTTGGTAGCTGGAAAATGCACCCTGCTGAAGAGACTTCACACCTACAAGTTAACACAGCCAGGCACGGATTTGAATATAGTTACTCACCCCGCCATCCAACCCTTTACACTGATGGGTCACGTACAGAGACAGGCGTGGCGGCAGCATTCTGCACCATGGTAGGCGACGTGGTGACTCATGAGTGGGCCTGCAGAATCGGTGATAACAACACGGTCTTTCAAGCTGAGTTGTTCGCGATTCTGAAGGCTCTGGAGTGGATGGTTTCCAATCCTACACCAGAATTCACACACATCTACACAGATAGCTTGTCAGGCCTACAAGCAATCTTTGCTCACCGAACTAAACACCCAATCGTTCTACAAATTAAACTTATTCTCAAAGACCTTGCAAGACGCGTTTCCCTTGGCCACGTGAAGGCGCACATCGGCATTACAGGTAATGAACACGCAGACCAATTGGCCAAACAAGCAACAGAACGCACTGCAATAGACTTCCATCTTCCCGTACCCACCTCATATGTACGCAGAGTACTTAAATCACGCATTATCACACAATGGCAGACCCACTGGAATACCTCCACAAAAGGGAGACATACATTCACTCTAGTCCCCAAAGTTTCCCGAGATCTACTGAATCTCTCTCCATCCACAACAGCATTCTTAACAGGGCACGGTCCCTTCCCCACTTACCTGTGTTATTATAAAAGAGCGCGAACCGATGTGTGCCCATGTGACCAACAGGGCACTCCCTTCCATTATTACTTTGACTGCCCACTCACCAGTGACTGGCATGTAATAAAACCCACTAACCCACCGCCATCTTGGCTCACAAACATATTAACAAGGAAAAATCTGCTAAACAAGCAAAGGAAAATCTTTAGCTATCTAATGGACATCACCAACTTAACAGATTAATTAATAACTATCATACTATAAATAGAATCAAAATTAACTTCACCAGAATCACCTAAATTAAATTAAAACATAAATAAAATCAAATAAATACATAAATTAAATCAAAATTAAAAAATCATTTTAAATATTTCAAAATTTTTAAAACTCAAACAAACTTTTTTTTCTGGTCTTAAAGTGTGAAATTCCAAATGGAATTTCCCCCAGTGCAAATAGCTATAACAATTCTCAGTTCACCCTAACCCTGGCAGCAGGGACCCTGGCTTACCAGCATCTTCAAGTAAAGGCAGCATCACTCCATAGCAACCATCATCACACCAGAATCAGCAAACCGTTAAGGGCCGCCTTAGCTATGAACTGTGCCCCATGGCGCAGGATTTCTAAGGACTGCTCAACCAGCATTAAACAACACCCACCGCTCTCTGTCGCGAGGGAGTGCTGACTCCAGCGGCTGGGACCACTTTATGTAAATTTCACTAAAGGACAGCTCATATCAAGCTCGACATACCCACCGCTCTCTGTCGCGAGGGAGAGCTGTCTCCAGCGGTTGGGTCCTCCCCTTGTTACCTCGCTGCAATTTTTCTTATTTCTTTTTATTCTCCCTTTCTGCCTATGCCTGCCCATTGTCGCGTGGGGTAATTCCCGGCAGTGCCGGCCATGTGGCCTAGTTTGTATTTTTTGTTGTTTTCAATAAATGTTGGCCGGGGCCGCGCGCGCGTGGCATTGGCGGTCCTGGCGTGGGCCTTCCCTGCCCGTCGGAGACTGGACTCCAACCTACACGAATCCCCGCGTGCCGGGGAAAATCCCGGGTGGGGCGCTACAAGTCTACGGTCTGCATCTCAGACCGATCTGCCCCACTTAGGCATTAAGTGGTGCCACAACCATAAAAACTGGTCGATTGCTAAGTGGAAGACAGTTATATGGTCAGACGAATCATCTTTCACACTTTTCTCCACAACAGGACAGAGACACGTTTGGAAGACACCTACAGAAGCATATGATCGTGATTGTCTCCTTCCAACTGCCAAGCATGGAGGTGGATCTGTGATAGTATGGGCAGCCGTGTCGTGGTTATCTGCTGGCCCAATCGTAACCCTGAAAGGAAGGATCACTGGGGAGAAGTAAAGAGGTTTTAACTGACCAGGTCCATCCTATGATGCAAACTTTGTTTCCTGCAGGAGATGGAATTTTCCAAGATGATAATTATCCTATCCATGCAGCGGGACTTGTCTAATCATGGTATGATGAACACGAGGATAAAGTGCAACATCTACCTTGGCCCGCACAGTACCCCGACCTCAATGTAATCGAACCGTTATGGTCTATTTTAGATCGTTCAATCGGGAATCGATATCCTCCGCCGGCATCTATTCCGGAACTTTCACAATATTTCCCCGAAGAATGTAGAATATAGAACATATAGAAACAACTCCAAAAACGAATTGTTTTCATTTTTTATAATAACTATTAGAAGCTAGAAATGATATTTTTTTGTAAAATAAACAATAAAATTTTGCCTTCACTCAGATACTGTATGAATGCAGAAAAAATACAATATTCCTCTAAACACTATTCAGCACTTGTATGAATCGATTCCCAGGCGAATCCAAGTTGTATTACACGCCAAAGGCGGTACTACGCCATGTTAGTAAAGGATTCCTGATAAATCTAGGGTGTTTCCATTATTTTGATAACCACCTGTATTTTTTCACAAAGGGCCTCAAACGATCGGGAATTAGGTATTGAGAATTATTGCCTCGAATATTTGAGAATTTTCAATTGTTCTTTGAAATTTTTTTTTAATTAAAATTTACATGCTTAGCAAATGTACACCCATTATCGAATTTATCAATGTTTACTATAATTTAAATTTTCAAAATTAAAAATTTCAAATTTCATAAATAGTATAAGGATTTTTTTTATAATACGAAAACTGGTGGTCCACAGACCATCAGTTGCCTAGCAATTCCATTAAATTCTGGCAAATTGTATGATTGAGAGAATATTGGAGACTTTCGTTAATAAGAACTTAAAAAAAAAAAAAGAAAAAACTTCTGACTATAGTGCGTCTGTTCTAATTCCTCTTTCTTGTTCTGTGCACTCTGCCAGGTGTATCTATTTTTATGCATGGAAGGTTTTACGTTGCGTTTATCAGGGAGTTAAAAGGCAAAACATTTTAAAAGTACTTCTACTAACCGAAAATCCTCATCATACCCATAATATTTTACGGGAAGAAAAATTGTTGAATCAACCGCTGACAATCATCCACTTTGATACTTAACGACTGTGGAAATACATAAAAAAAAATCATAACTGTTAGCTCGACAACATGGTGAAATTGTATTATATAGTATAATATACATATAGAAACAACTCCAAAAACGAATTGTTTTCATTTTTTATAGTAACTATTAGAAGCTAGAAATGATATTTTTTTGTAAAATAAACAATAAAATTTTGCCTTCACTCAGATACTGTATGAATGCAGAAAAAATTACCGAGCGATGCTCGGTCTTCCACGTACTATATATTATCACAGTAGTAAGAATTTGGGTGCCTCTATATGAAAGGAGCGACATACGCACAGGGCGCATGCTCAGACTATGTTAGACAGACGTTTTTGTCCGAAGTATGGTAAATCTACATTCCAGATTTAGCGATACTTGCCTGGACGAGTTCTATCATAAGAGTGAGAGAACAAGTTCAGAAGCATTAGCTTGGCGATAACGGCAGGTTCACCAAGATACTTGGCGATAATGGCAGGTTCACCAAGATACTTGGCGATTCGCTTTTACCCAGAATCATCTCAACGAAGCAAATTTTATATTCCGTATGTTGCCACTCCCATATCGGGGCACACTAGTAAGAACGAAGCTGCACATTGCTGATAAATTATAACCACAAAACAGTAATGTACATTAAATTTTAATTATTATTTTACAGCAATAAGTTAACTTCTAAAATATTCTTATTCTTTTTTCTTGAGGAATTTTTGTTAGATATATAATGTTTTAAGAGAAAGTTTGACCTAAAGATTCTTTTTATTCGAAAGAAGGTTATTTTAATGATTCTATTACACAAACATCTAAAAAAAAAAAAAAAAAAAAAAAAAAAAACCTTAAGATTCTATCTCTTATAGATTTATTGTTGTTTGTTCAAAGTTGATAAAGTTAGAGAGAAAATCGTCTAACATTTTTTTACATATTTCAAAAGAAAAACGATATCACCAAGAATCTTTGTTATTTACGGATACTTGGGAAGATCCGTAATAAAGAATCATTGTTTGTTAATAATTTAAAAAAAAAATGATGATGCATTTAAACACATAACCACATCAAAAATTGCTCTTTGTATATCATGGTTATTAAAATCATATAGCAAATTGCTACCAACTATAAACTTAACATTCGTAAACATTATTACGAAGAAACACCGAAGAATGTTGTCTAAAAATATTAATTGTGCCTTTCTTAAATGGTTTCGCGGGTAAAAACTAAACTCTATCAGAATTAATGAAACACCCATTTAGAAGTATCTCGTATTATGCAGCACATACTGTATTATCTGACTCCATCTCGCTCAAGTGAAATGATAAAAATCATATGATAAGTACCAATAAACTCGAATATCGAGTCATTTCAAACTTTGATGTAACCGAAAGTAGTTCTTTGAGGGTAATAAATGAAATGAGGGAATAAGTGAAAATAAAAAAATAAAATACCTTTTTTCCGAATGCAATCTCCGAGTAAACAAGTGATAAGATCGTAAAAATCTTTGCGGCTCCCTTGACGTAAAAAAGAGATTAATGGATTACATAATATTTTTATGTTTTGTTTTTAGAATGGGGACGAAAAAAAAAATCTAAATTAATGACCACTTGTTTTGTTTGCTTTTCTGAAAGTTGTATAGTATTGTATGAAATAACAGATGAGTTATAAAAAAATTTATTATCGATTAAATAAGTAATGGTTTTACGATTACAGAGAGATTTTCTAAATTTGCTTGGTTATGATTTACTTACTGATGTAAAAAATAATAACAGCACTTGATTTCTTTCTTTCTTTCTTTTTTCTTTTTTTTTTTTTTTTTTTACTTATATTACGAATTAGAGCACAATTTATTCACAATCACTTTTTAAGAAGAAAAAAGGCCACTGTTAATTTTTTAAAACAACATAATTCTAAATCTAGGGCGGTTGAAAATTTTGAACTGTAGTCTCGTAGACTGGTACTAGCAATGGTCACTAAAATTTTAAAGGAGAAAGCTGTAAAAATCCTTCCCTGGCTATCTTGATTAGGGGTCATACATTAATTATTTCATGTAAATTTCGTGGTTTTTTTTTTACCCTGTCCTTCCCCTATGTCATAGGTTGTCACTCTCGAGTTGTCACCCTTTCCTGTTGTGACGTCACATTTTTAAAAACTATCAATTTAGAGCTATTTTTATGCCAAAATTTTTTAGATACGATCTATTATCCTACTACTGGTGCCTACTGATATAAATAATGTAAAAAAAACCCCCAAGATCTTGCGTGCTTTTACTTCGAGCCGTTTATACTCAATGGTATAATATACCTAATTATTACAAATATAGCTATTTATTTATATACTCTTAATTAATAATATATCTATTGCTACCTGGATAAAAATACATACATTTTAACGAACTTTATTATGTTGCGTGCAAATAGTCTTCTTGCTTGTTTTTATATTTTAGATGTGACGTCACAATATGTTAATCCTCCCAGCCCATGTCACACCAGAGTTATTATATAGTAGCCTTATGTCACAGCGTGTCACATTTTGTGGACCCCCTCCCATCTCTTGAAGTATGACGTAATTAATCGATCACCCCTTAGTCTCGTTTGTCTTAGTTACATGCGAGTTATTTATTCAACAGAAATAATAAAAAAGATGTGCTTTATAAAAAAAATATATTTATTAAAAGGAACCATCTAATGTTGACTGGTGTCCCAGTTTTATGTAAAATGTCCCAATTTTGAGAGTCTCAAGCGGAGGTGCCATTTCAAAAGTTTCTTTGGGGATGGGGAACAGGAAAACATTTATTTTGATCTTGTTGTGCACAGCTAAGAAGGTATTGATATAGCTTTATTCTCGCATATATTTTAAAAAATTAGCTAAAATACTCATTAATAATGAATATGTCTCACTTTGAGAATGTTGCTGTAGCAAGGTTTTAGTAAATGTTATTGATAATTATTAGTTTTTTGTGCTTAAAGTTTTGATTTAATGCTAATGTTTTAATTTTAATCAAATCTGACAAGATAAAAAATATATTTATTATCACTTATGTTCAATTTCTGAAAAATGTGTTTTGAGTCTAACCTGTAATGACTGATAAACTCTGAAATATCAAATTTGGCCTCCCCGGATTTGCGCCTCTGGTCTCAAGACCTGAGGCAGGGAACAGAACCACAAATTTCTTAAAGTGTCCAATTTTTAATAAAATACAATAATAATAATAAAAAAAATCCGCGCAAGTTATGTTATTTTTTAACCTGTTTCGAAGTCTGTAATAATAAGGACTACTATAATAAAAGACAATAATAATAATTTTAAAGACTATTCTCTGTGTAAAAGATAAGAAAAGTAAACAGCTACAAATATATCTCAACAAGGATTATAAAAGACAGTTGCAACAGTTTTTTTTTCAGGAATGAGAGGGGGGGGGGGAGAAATTCCTGATCTAATCCTCCCATCAGTATTCGCACAGCACAAAAATTATATTCAAAGGTATCTGAAAAACATTTAGAGTCAAGAATTGGCCTTTTAAAAGAAAAAAAACTCGTCTTTATAGCTTTATCGTCGTTAAAATCTTGAAGTATAGAAGATTTTTCTTTCTTTCTTCTTCTTCTTCTTTTTTATTACATTTCATGGTTATAAATGGGATGATTTTTTTTCTGAGTATGAGAGATTCTTCAAAATTAAAAGATTTGTCGCGACCGAGACAGTATTAGACAAAATCGGTATCATTGTCATAGTCAGATTCATCTTCTGAATACATGTCAAATTTATTCTAATTTTCTTTCAGAAATTCTTTTTGATCACGATGTTCCTTTTTTTTCAAGATCTGTTTTAATCTTTTCGCATCATAATATTCATAATAATTTACTCCGGATTCATTTTCATATTCATATAATGGTTTCTGGACATCTTTAATTTTCTTAGAAATACTCATCAATTTGACACTTTTTTACTTTCAACTTTTTAAAGATTTTCTTCCCTTCTGACTTCTATATTCGGTTTGTTTACATTTTTGAGCTATTATGAAACTTTTTCTTAATCTTCGAAATGAGAGGAATATGTGGAATATGTTTCATTTTTGGTGTTTTTGAAACGTTTAATCTTAGTTGTTTCGCGTTGTAAATTTTCGTAATCTTTTGTGAATCATCTAGTTTATTTTAACTTTTTTTTTGGAAATTTTCATCCTCGAACATTCTTCTGATTCATCTAACTTCTTTTCTAGTTGTTTAGAATGTTTGTTAGCTTTTACTAAACGTTCTTGGTATTGATCTCGCGTTTTTGGTCTTCATCTAATTGGGAAACCAATTCTTTCATGCACTTCTCTAATTTTCTGTTAAATTTCACGATGTTTTCTTTTCTTTCATTCCTTGTTCTAACTTAATTTCCATGTCATACAATTTAGACTCTAGAGATATTACTGCGATTTTTGAGTTTGTTTTTTCTGATATTATTAGCCCTTTTAATTCAATTAATTCACTTTCTAACATTTTTTAGGGTTCTTTAATTTGTACAATTAAATTTTCTTTTTCTAACTGTAATTCTTTAATTTCGGAGCTAAAATAATGAAGTGAATAAATGGTGAATTTTTGATTTGCTTCAGAACAAGCTGGTTACTGTTTGGGGATGACTAGGAATGAAAAGGTTTAACCCCTTCCGGACCGGCGGCTTTTACACAAATTTAATTAGGTTGGCACCACTTTTTTTAGAAAGCTACCTTTACTTAAACTGTCACAAAAATGCTCTAATTGGAGAAAGTAAATATTACTTTTATTTTTTACTGGTGCCAAAAACAAATTCTGTATGCTCTTTTTCGAGGGTGCATATATGCACCCATGGTCCCGATTGGGTTAAGATACTCATTTCATTTGAATTAAAACATTAACTAAAAAGTTGTTGGATTCTTTTTTAGATTTATCTGTTGCTACATCATTACCAGAAACAATTTATTTATCTTGTTGAATAGTGTGAGTATCAATAATCGAATCAAAGTTAATTGAATTATCGTTAATCTCAAAAATTTAAGTTTCAAATTTAGGATTTCTGCTTTAATGCGACCAATTAGATTAACAGATTTCTTTCCTAACCCAGTTAAAGATATATTTGTTGGTACTAATTTTACATAATCTTCTATTTTGTCATAATTACTCTTTTTTAAATAGTCCTTTGACCATCCATGAAATTAAATTTTAAATTTAATGAATGAAGCTTAATCGCTTTGAGTATCAAATTCTGAGTGCAAATAACAGTGTTTACTTGTGAGTGTTCATTGGAAAACTACATATTTTTTATTTAGTTCATTCATAGGATATATAGTCATATTTGTTGCAATAAAAACAAAGGGGGTCTTTATCTTTATTGTTCAAGTTAACGCTCTTGTGATTATATATTATTATCACCACAGTTATAACATCGAATTTCAGTTTTTACCGGTTTGCTTTTAAGCTTAATCTCAACTTCTTATTTTGATTGTTTAACACTATCATAGTAATTTCTTAATTTCTCATAAAATTTGAGATTTTATTTGAACTTATGAATACTATGGCAACCATATAAAAATGATTTTTAATCCCAGAATCATTTATTCCATTTATAACATATTTAATAAAAACAGAACCTTCTACATTAACATAACTGCTTCATGATAAAAAAAAAATATTCATCAAGTGACTTCTTTAATCTTGAATCTTTAATTTTTCTTTGGATAATAGTTTATGCTGAACTATTAAATATTCACTATTAACTATTAATATTCATTTCATAACATTCATTCATAACTATTATATTAACTATTTAATATTCAGCTTTTAGAAGCTCAGCTGAGTCGCAAATTGCGCCAAATGCAGAAATTAATATTTCTTTATCATTTTTTAATTATTCAGTTACCCCAATTATTCATTTTTGATTCACTTTGAATGAGTAATTTTGCTTTTCCAGTCACGCATCTTCTGTCAAAAGATAAGTTATATATGTCACTTATAAGAAACAGGTAAATAACATCTTCAAAGTTTTCAAACCATTTTTCAACAATTTGAAATGGACTGTAGTCAAACTGCACATCCATGTTACTGATTTCTGAGAAATGAATAGTAAGTTTTAATAAAGTTTCTTGAATTAGAAGTTACGAAATTTATTGAACAGTTTTAAATGTTTGCATCATCTATTTTATTATTCGAAATATTACTAACCCTACTGCTAGAATTTTTTTCAGCGCTCTCATTTAAACTTTCAGGCTCATTGTCACTGTCTTTTTCATCATGGGTTATCTTTAAGAAAATTTAAGTCACATAGACAAAAATCAATTCTGGAAGTTAAACCTCAACCATGGCACCTAAATTATCAATGCACAAGATATTACAAATAGTTATTAGTTCATTTACTGGAAAATCATTTTTAATTTAAAGATTATTTTTTCTCATCTTCTTCACTTTGATTGCAAAAGGAAATCCGGAACGAATACCTTGGCGGTTTTTCATATCGCCTTTATTTTCAAAAATAAGCTTATGCAAGCTCTTAATTTTTGCCGATTTTTCATTCTTTAAAGCGATTTCTAATTCTGAGAAGTCAGTTAATCTAGCCATCATAATAATAATAATAATAATAATAATAAAAAAAAAAACTCATCTCGATAAAAAATACTTATTTGGAAGAGCACCAGGGCCTGATTATCCAATAGGCACGTGAAGCACATGCTTCACTTCTAAAACTTAAAAGAAGACCCAAAATGACTGTGAAGAGGGCTCTCCAATTCCCATTTTAATTTTTTACATTGTATTTTTAATTTATTTTTTTTGGAAAAGAAAGTTTGATTAATCCAAGAAGAAATCCACTTCACGAAACTTTCTAACTCACGAATATTACTTCACGAAACTTATTTAACAGGGAAATATTAATGTCATGGATAATATTTATATAATCATATAGCATCCTGATGTGCCTGTCATAATCCATCTGGGAAATTGAGCATACAGCTATATAATAAAATACATCTGTCTAAATATATTCCCCACCAGTGGCTGAGAGGTTTTGCTCTCGAAGCTGGTAGACGGGAGGTGCTGGGTTCGATCCCAATCGCGCCCGTCGGCCTAATCGTTCGGAGTTTTCGTGGTTTTCTTCGAGCCGTGGATTTATCCATGCGTAAATACGGGTTAGGTTCCCTTAGAAAGACCCCCACGAAGGGCACTTCCCCGGGCCTATATCCTAAGTGTAGATAATTGGCCGTCAATAATCAACCCAACCCACCAACCCTGACTAAACATATCTGAAGTGTACACAAGGAACATAAAAAAGCTGTTTAAATGAAATATATGTGACCTCGGCGAAGGGAACCTTCCACTCGGGAATAATATTAGTATCATTTGGCGAGTTTTCATGAATGAAAAATATTAAGAAGAATATTGCTAAAAGTAACGGGCACCAAAATTATACCGTGCTTTCTCTAGATTCAGATGTTAATCGGGCCCCGAAAAGCACAGGCAATTAAATCATCATCGAATTCAACCTTAATCAGATTAAAATAATCTTTAGACCATAATCGAAACTTGTCATAGTAAAAATCACTTTCATTCAAAACAACAAAGAGCATAATCATCCATCGAAAATAGGAGATTCCTCACACCGTAAGCATTCTCCAGACACGACAAGTGCATGTACAATGAATGCGCTCTTGCTTTTACTCAAAGGATTTCAACCGATTCAATTCTTTTGTCTCTGTGAGTGTTGAAAATCGATCCCGCTTTTCAAACGCTAATTTATGAAACCCTGAAACCAAATCATAAAAAAAAAGAGAATATAGGTACTTTTCGTTTAATTAAAATTTATATTAAAACGTAGAATATGTACAAGTTAGTTGGATCGTTATTTTATCATCACAATCAATTATTCTGGCTCTGCCGATTAATCCTTTTCTTGGACGACTTGTCATCTTCTTCGCCTAGCTTAGTCTCATCTGCCCTAAACCTTTTTCCTATACTCTGTCTGACGCAAAGGAAGACTCGCTGAAAAGTCCATGATGTCGCCATTTAGGAAGAGGAGCTCTGTCCTTCAGAAGCCAGTTAATTCTGCTGTGAAGCAGAAGATTTTAACACCATACCAAAAGACCATCTCTATCTTTTGGTATGGTGTTAAAATCTTCTGCTTCAAATAAATGAAGCATCGACATCCACGAGATTTCATTTAGAATTTAAGTGTTCTTCTAAGTTTCTAAGTGAACATTTGTTTCTAGTAAAAAAAACTTTTAGTGAGTAGCATCTCTTTTAGCCAGGAGTACATTTTATAGAGTGAACTTAGTTTTATTGGGGTGAGAAAGTTCTTCTGCCCGCCCTTCAGTTCAGTGCATTATCGGAATTAGTTGAATTCATCTTATTAAATGATTCCACTGCATTGCTTACCATTTTCAATTTGTTAATTAAACCCGTTATTTCTTTGTTAATCTTGCGGCCAGTGGCGCCAACTTATATGGGCCTGTGGGTCTCGAGCCCACCCAATAATTTGTCATCCCAACCTACCCAAATCCCATTGTTCTATTTCATTATTTATTTCATTGTTTATTTTTTTACTCTGAAACAAAATTTATTTTATCACTAGCTGTTACCCGTGACTTCGTTCACGTATCATTAAAAGAAGCATAAATGCATTAATTAAGCAAAATATTTCATTCCCGATAATTAGAATCGTAAATAATTAACTAACTCTTTATCACATTCCATAGGAGACAATACCGTATTTCTATGTTATACAGGCCTTGACATAACTAAGTTTTAAAAAAGTGAAAATTTGTGACAAATAATCACGAAAAGGAAACTGCAACCAATGAAAAAAGGCGGGCCAAATAAAATCGTGGAAATCGGCGAATTGTGTAAAAACATATGTCAAGTTTACCTGGTAAACTATTTTACTTTTCACGCCTTTGTGAAACGTTTTAGTAACATCCTTCAAAGATAATGGAAATAGTATATTATTTTTCATTAAATTCAATTCTTGTGAATAGGGAGCAATAATAGTAGACCTAACTGCAAGGACCTTAAATTTGCCTCCTTGATATAATTTATACCTGAAAAAAAAATCTTTATTTCTAAATGAAAATATGTTGACAGACGACTTTTTGTTCTCCAGAATAAATTGATTCATGAAGTTTGAATATGTGAAAATACGTTTTTATTTTTCAAAAATTTTACTGTAATCAAGATTTTTTTTTTCTTTCACTATCTATTCAAATTGAAAATAAATTCTTTTTTTCAGTTTTAATGAGAAAAAATATATTAATCCGTTTTATTTCTTTTTTATCCACAAAAATGGAATAATTTAGTTGCCATTTTTAGAGAAACTTCGTTAAAATTTACAAAAAATAATAATAATAATAATAATAATAATAATCTCGGAATTTAAATCATTTTTTTAAATTCTGAGAGTTTATGACATCCTCGGATCAATGATAACCGGTCTTAAGTAAATCGTGTTGCGTTCGACAACCTGAAAGGAGTGGTTGCGAAATGCAAACAGGCGGTCAGATTTTAATATAATAGATTCGTATTTATTTTTCTTTTCCTAATAATTACGTTTTGGTTTTTGGCAAAAAACTCTCATCTGTATGTAACTGATATTCATGCTTAATAATCGGTGTAGATAAAAAAAATATTTCAAATTTTTCGTTTTAAATATGGCGTAAAAGTCATTTACTTTCTAAACTTACCGATCCTTGTATGATTAATGTAAGGAATTGATTCACGCTCCTTGTAAAACACATTTGAAAATTCCCGTTTTATTTCAAATATGACGTCACTTTTTCCTCAGAGAAATCTCTTTTTAATGGCATAATTCTTGTTAATTTTCTTTTTCTGGCAATCAGGGTGTAAATTTTAGCGGAAAACTCACATTTGTATGTAACTGGTATTCAAGCTAATTATTAATCAGTAACGATAAAAAATATTCGGTTTTTCATCTTAAATAATCCGTCCATTATCTATCTACTTTCATTATGCATTGATATTCATGCTCCTTGTATTATTACGAACATTTGGAAATTACATGTTTTATTTATGACGTCATATTTGTCCAAACCGAGGAGGATCCTTTTCATAGTTCCATGGTCCAAGCGAAATCTATTTTAAATAATATAATTATTGCTCATTTTTCCTTCTAATTATAACGCAATTTTTGACAGAAAAAGATCTTTTTAATGTAACCGATATTCATACTGTATCATATGTCATACTGTATCATCATGTATAATGTTGTTTCAAATATCACGGAAATTCATCTTCTTTTGAATTCTTTTTAATTTTCATTTTTCACGTGAAAATCGTTCAATTGAAAATTAGTTGTTGAGGAAAAATTATTTTTCCGAGTTTTTATTTTTTGGCAACGATCAAAGCCCTAGCAACGATAAAGTAAAATGGTTAAATTTTATTGAAAAATGTCCATTTATTCTCTATGAAAATAATGAAATTTTTAATTATTAAAGAAAATATTTGAATAAAATAAATAAAACCTAGTCTATGTTCATTTGAGGGTTATAATTAAACTACATGCAAAAATACAGGATCATTAAAAGTTCCATTTTGACGCTGGCTTCAGCCTAACATTTGCACACAATCAGATTTATAATATTATTAGGATTTACCAATAGGGGTGAGTCAATGACCATTTCTTTTTATACCCCACTGACACTAATAAATCAGTTAAAAATGACCTGAAATGTTTTGCTCGATGTTTATTTTTTTGCACTTTCAAATCATAGTATGATGATATAATAGAAAATATTGGTGTCTCAAGGAATCAAGAATATAATTTAATAATATTACAACTTTATTTTTTACTTTAAAACATGATAATTTTATTCTGAGTTATCGTCCATCCTTTTCCGTCCACCCTTCAATGGTAAAAAGAAAAAAAAAAACTGGTCGTGCAATTTTACCCAAATATTCTTGAGCTCACCCAACCATCCAATATTTTTCAAAAGTTGGCGCCACTGCTTTCGGCTATGGATCTTTTACAAGCTAACGGGTGCGAAGGGTCAGCCACAACTGAAAATTTCAAAATTTATTGCCGTTTAAAGAATACTATAGTTTCCCGTTGTATCGCGCTTCGTTATATCGCTCATTTGGATATATATTACTCATTTGAAATATTGTGCATATTTATAATTCTTTCATTAATCGAACCCGGTTAAGACACTCACGGTTAATACGCGAATTTTTCCGGGACTCTTGAACATCGCTCATAAGACTAATACAAAAATATCACGTTTAATATGCGATCCCGCTTAATACACGAAAAAGTTTATGTCTCTTGAGGCAAACAATCTCGCTTAATATGCGAATTCATTGACCAATAAGCGATTCTCTTCTCCAGTGTTGATAATTTTGTGGGATTTTTTTTTATTCAGATGTCTATCACAATTTCTGAATAGTAATATGCGCCTTATTTAATGACAGATTAATTAAGGGGAATATTACTAATCGGAAATAATGGTAGATATTTGAATTTAAAAATTCCGCTAAATTAGCAACACTGCAACTCTTCTTTGGTCCCGCGTCCTAATATTCTTTGTCCCTCGCTTCGTGTATGTTTTTACTGAAGTAGGGAAACATAGACGATTTTTTGTCGTTTTTTGTTATTTATTCTTCTTTCTTTGCTCGGTGTATGTTGTCAATTCTTATTTTTCTCTCTCGTACACTATAGTAAATAAAGCCTCCCTCGTAATATCTATATATTTAAAACGAAAGGCGCATTCTGTCAAATCCACATGAAAATCGTGTCTTTGCGCATGCGTCAACGTTTTCTCTGAAGGCTTCTACCCTCAGAAACGGGAAACCTGATTGATTAACCCAACCCTCACCTGTTTAGCCCAGGGGGATTGAAAAGGGTTGATTGAAAACAGATGAAAGGGTTTTCACTACTAAATATGCATATTTTTTCGCAAAATTTTAAAGGAAGCTTGGATACATTTATATTTATAACCGATTGAAATGTCAAAGAGTTCGGAAGATGAGAACTATTTTTTTTATTGCTATGTTAAAAGAGCCGACGCGAAAACAAACAAACAAAAAAAAAAAACGAGAAGAAAACATTTCGTTTACAACTAGATAACAATATTTTTTCACGAAATTTTTACACGGGCTGTAAAACCGTTTTATTTATCACCAATACAAATTTCAAAGAGTTCGGACTAAAAGAACTTTCTATTTTAAAAATATGAAACGACCCTGGGTAAAAAAAACAAGAAAATGAGCGCTTTTATCATTAAATATCAATATTTTTTCGCGAATTTTTCATTAAAAAATATCATTTCATACAAAATCGGGTTAAAGATATAAAATAATAAAAACTTGATTTTTTTTAAAAAATTATTATCACAGACCCGGGCAACGCCGGGCGGCGGTCAGCTAGTATGCTTTTAAACACATTTAAAGAGAAAAAAAAAAAACCTGACGGCTCGGCCTACAGCAAGGGCGCCCATATGATTAAATTTAGGGGGGGGCTGAGAAAAATCTCAACTTCCACCAAAGCTATCATACATTTTAGTAAATATTTAAGGTACTTTGCGTTTTTTTACTATCTTTTGGCAAAATTTGAGTTTTTTCCCACGATCTTTTGACGAAATTTGCATTTTTTTGCGATCCTTTGGCGAAATTTGCGTTTTTCCTACAAATATTTGACTAAATTTTCATTTTTTCCACAAATATTGGACTAAATTTGCGTTTTTTTTTCGCGATTCTTTGACGAAATTTCGTTTTATTCCGCGATTCTTAGACAAAATTTGAGTTTCTTTTTCCGCAATCTTTTGACGAAATTTGCGTTTTTCTCTACGAATCTTTAACGGAATTTGTGTTTCTTCTGCGATTCTTTCACGAAATTTGCGTTTTTTCCGCTATTGGACGAAATTTGCATTTTTCTCGTGATCCTTAAACGAATTTGCGTTTTTCTGCGATTCCTTTAGAAATTTTGCGTTTTGCCCACGATTCTTTGACGAAATTTCGTTTTTTTTCGCGATTTTTTGAAGAAATTTGAGTTTTTTCCCGCGATTCTTTGAAGAAATTTGCGTTTTTTTCGCGATCCTTTGAGGAAATTTGTGTTTTTTCACGATTCTTTGACAAAATATTCATTTTTTCCACGATTCTTATTTACGTTTTCTGCACGATTCCTTGACAAAATTTGCGTTTTTATCGCGATCTTTTGACGAAATTCGTCTTTTTCCCGTGATCCTTTGACGAAATTAGCGATTTTTTTTCTGCGAACGATTGACGAAATTGGTGTTTTCTATGATCATTTGTCAAAATTTGTGATATTCTTCCGTGACATTTTTTATGTTCGAATTTTCGGAACCAAATGCCTTAAATTTTCAGACAATTCGGAACATAATCTCCTTCACCACTGACCTGAGGGTACTGAATAAGGGGCTCACAACCATTGTAGACAAAGTCCATTTTGAAAAGAAATAATATAGTCCATTGAGAAGGTGCATAAAATCTGTTTTATCCCTCCCACAGTAAACATAGTCTGTAAACAGATGACATATACAGGGCTGCCACGGGAGACTATTTTTCTATCCTATTTGCACCACTATTAAAAAAATAAAAAAAAACAGATTTTGCAGTGCATTTACTTTCTTCTATCTATAATAGAAGAAAGTATTGTAATCGAAATTTTTTTCGACTTCCGGTTTTTGACGGATTTACACGTTTTAGGGGTCAGCGATTTCGAAAAACATGTTTTTACAAAATGTATGTCTGTCTGTCCGTCCGTCCGTCTGTGTGTCTTCATTGTACCATCTAAAAGTGTATGAAGTTATGCTTCAAATTGAACCACATTTTTTTCTAGGTTTTTGGCTATGGCAAGCAGGTTCTATCAGAATTTGGGGATATTTCGACGGAAGGGGGCGCTGTGATCGATATTTTTGTTTCATTTTCACTGTTGTATCATCGAAGAGTGTATGAAGTTATGCTTAAAATTGAACCACATTTTTTTCTAGGTTTTTGGCTATGGCAAGCAGGTTCTATCAGAATTTGGGGATATTTCGACGAAAGGGGGGTGCTGTGATCGATATTTTTGTTCCATTTTCACTGTTGTATCATCGAAGAGTGTATAAAGTTATACTTCAAATTGAACCAATTTTTTTTTCTATGTTATTGGCTATGGCAAGCAGGTTCTATTAGAATTTGGGGATATTTCGACGAAAGGGGGCGCTGTGATAGCCATTTAAAGATTTCAAATTCAAAAAGATGTGCAAATTCAAAAAAATTAGAAATCCTAAAACTTTTTTTCGTTAAATGTTCGGCCTTGATCCGGAGCAATATTTGTTTTGCCCCTATTTTAAAAAAATAGCTGAGATATAGCGGTTTGAAATTTTAGGGTGGCTGACATTTTCAAACAAGACAGCAGAATTCATCCATAAGCGGGTTTAATTTAAGAGTTTTAGTTAACATGGTTTCGGCAAATTTTCTTTCATTGTTGTAACCATTAATCCTATTACATGCTTATCACTATTTATTTATATTCGCCAACGTCAAATTCTTGCCAAACTTGGCGACAGTTGGCGGAATATTGCCAAATTTGGCGACCAAAATAAGTTGCCATAAATGAAGCCAACTTGGCTGTAGAGGACTAATTTGGCGATATCCTCTTTGAAATTCAATGTTGACGAAAACTGGGATTGAATCTTCTTTATTTAGGTTCCACGCATTTTACCTTCGTGTTTTCCAGTAAAATTAGCTAAAATCGTAAAACCAAGGAATAGGGAGGCTATTTGTTCCTGTCGGTTCAGGCCAGAAGGACTTTTCGTAGTTTAGTATACATCGGTTGTTCGCATCCCTGTAATCCGACGATTCGCAAGCAACTGACGTGCAACAGAATGACGAAAAATATTGATTTTATTGGCGATGTGATAGCGAATTTTGAAGTATTAACATGACTGAGATAGAAGAAAGTTTTGGGATTGGCACATCCGACTATTTCTCTTGTATTCTCACCACAGTCTTTGCTTTTCCACAAATCAAGCCATGTTCTTGCTTCCGACTCCAAATTCTCAATATTATAAAAATGAGATAGCTCCTTGATTTCTTTGACAAAAACATTTTTTTTCATATTTTTCATCATATTGGGATGAAGTAAAATTGCTTTGAATGACGTTTCATTTCGATTCAAAAATCTTGACTCAAGGGATATAATTAAAGAGTCTAACTATGGATTTAGAAATGCTGCTCTGTAATATTCAAGAGGAGTGGCCATAGGAAGGTTCGAACGATAAGATTCTAACGGTAGACGTTCTAAACATTTTGATTTCGATTTCTTACAATAACAATTCTCCATTAGCTCCATGAAAATTTCTGAAAATTCTACTTCTGATACCATTCTGTGCATAAGAAAAATCTCAAGAAGTTCCATCTTTATGTTCTGATAAACCGAATGCAAATCTTAATCTACAGATTGTAATATGTTTACAACTGGCTCCAGATAGAAAAAATATCGAGAAATTATTTTGAGATGTACAATAAACTTTACATATGACGTTGCAGCATCTAAATGAATGGCTTGTGAGCGTGTTTCTTGGTTCGTACTATTGTCTAGAGAAAGATTACAGAGATTTTCTTTAACAGTGGCAAAACAATTAGAAAAATATAGTGTGGACTTATACTTTTCTGACCACATTGTTTCACATAGACCAGGAAAGTGTGATTTACAAGAATTCGACGAAAATTATTTTGTCTTGTTCTGTAGACTTAAGATAGAATTTTCGAGTTCGGGCTGCGTACAATCTGACACATTCAGGATTCTAATCTTTATTAGATTCGGGAAAAAGAATTTTTCAATTAAAAATTGCACTGTACCGTTCACATCTTATTATTAAATCTCTCTCTAATTTCTCCGCGTTTTGTTCATGCAAAATCAGTTTTACCTGTGAAAATAGATCCTGTCTATAACAAAATCCTTCCTTATGCAGAAAAAGTGTTACCGTCTTGTAGGAAAAAACTACACAGTAACACCAGCTAAGATAAAAATCGTCTAAAACGGAATTTGTTTTCTATCTTGTGGTTTTTCTCTTTGTTAGAAGCAGACTATTGGAAAGGACTAATTAAAAACTTATGAAAACAGAACCTGTCTAAAACAGAATCCAGCTTTAAAAGAAAAAAAATATGGTTGTGACAAAATGAATTCCCAACAATTATACCTGCTAAGACGGAAACCCGTCTAAAACGGAAATTTCTTCCGGTGCATTCTGATGTTGTCGAGGCATATTTTATTATGCTTTGTTCATACAAGATACATTTTCATATCTTGCAACTGATTTATATTAAAAAAATTTGACAAAACCAAAATCTAGGGGGGGGGCTCAAGCCCCCCCTTGCCCCCCCATATGGGCGCCCTTGGCCTACAGGCACAGGTGGATTTCGAAGACGCACACCGTGTGGCGACTGTTTGTTGGGATTTGCGGAAGAAATGACCTTTTTGCCATGATGCGGCATTTAGAAACGCCCACTTCGAAACCTAACTTGTTTGCAGGCGGAGCCGGCAGGGATTTTTTTTTTTTTTGTTTTTAATTGTTTTTTGCTATAAGGGTTGGTCTTATAAAAAACTAGTCAATATAAAAGTTTTAGATAATATTAAGAGGATTTATAATAAATTTAAGAGGATTTGATATCTTCTGAATTGACGAAGTTATGATTTTTTTTCTTCTAAAGCCCTCTACCCTCCCCCTCCTTGGTGCCATTTTTAATGATATAAAAAATCTGTCATACATAAATGTTCGGCATTTTTCCTAGAAGTAATAATAATTTCAAACGGATTCGATACGTATCATAATTAAGAAATTATGGTTTTTTTCTGTTTTCACAAAAAGCCTCCTCCCCCCCCCCCCTTGATTCGATTTTGCCCATAAACGAACTTGACCGAGATTTTATGCCCCTTGATTTTATACATCAGTTTGGAAGAGATTTGTACAGAATTATGGGAGTTATCGTGTCCATAAAAAAGTGACATAGATAGATAGATAAAGTTTTGAGCTGGGGGTGGTTTTGGGTTCTGGGAGTCATAATCGGCGTAGATCTGCACAAAATTTTCAAAAATTCCAACTTAGGTGAGAATGTAATAGGTAGTATTTCTTACGAAATCCACCTAAAAAACTTACTTTCGTTTTCAATTATATTTCTTCGTTACTTTCTTCTGATGTGTGATTGCTCCTGTTTTATTCATGGCCAGTGAGTTACATAGATCCAGAGGTGGGCAAAATACATCGAAAAACCATTTTCGATACAAAATACAATGGTTTTAGAACCTAAAATACAAAATACAAAATACTTTTCGAATTCTAAAATTTCAAAATACAAAATACATGTATTTTCAAAATACATTCAAAATACAGAATACATTAATTTTAATTTTAATTATTCTGCATTGTCTTGCACTACACAAAAATGTTTTAATTGCAACATCATGGTATCACATATTCGAATACGAGCAAGTCTTGTGTGTGCGTGTGTGTGGTTATGCAAATTTTATCTTTAAAACGGCTCTAACGATTTTGACGAAAATTTGTATCCTACCGTTTTGGAGCACCAGAAAACGATTGGGCTAGGTCACATGTTCAAGAAAATTCGATTACTGGGTCATTTTGGGTCACAATGGGTCAAGGTCAAGCTAATTGTATCTAAAAAACGGTTAAAACGATTTTGACTAAATTTTGCCTCCCACCATTTTCGGACACGAGAAGCGTATTGGGCTGGGTCACATGTCCGAGAAATTTCGGTTAGTGGGTCATTTTTGGGTCAACGCGGGTCAAGTTAATTTTATCTAAAAAACGGCTCTAACTATTTTGATTAAATTTTGTATCCTACGAGTTTCGGGTACGAAAAAATCATTGGGCTAGGTCACATGTTCCAGAAAATTCGATTAGTGGGTCATTTTTGAGTCAATGTGGGTCAAGCTAATTTTATTTAAAAGCGGCTCAAACTATTTAGACTAATTTTTGCATCCAATGATTTTCGGACACAAGAAGACTGTTGGGCTAGGTCACATGCTCGAGAAAATTCGATTAGTGGGTCATTTTGGTCATGGGTCATTATGGGTCAAGCTATTTTAATCTTGAAAACGGTTCAGAGGATTTGAACTAAATTTAGTATCCTACAGTTTTCGTGAACGAGAAGACTGTTGGGCTAGGTCACATGTTCAAGAAAATTCGATTAGTGAGTTATTTTGGTCATGGGTCATTATGGGTCAAGCTATTTTTGCCTTAAAAAGTGTTGGCGACATTGGCGGGATTTGGCAGGAAAATTGACTTTTAAGATTACCAATGCCAAAACACTTGCTTAGCGCCAAATGAAAAAATATCGTCAAATTTGGGGAATTTGGCGACATCTTGGCGACATTTGGCAAAAAATTTGGCTTTCAGAATCTGAAGGATTTTTTTAGAAATTCCCAATAGAAGCGGAGATGCATGATTCAACCAATCAGAGTCCATAGAACGTTCTCGAATACAGAATTCAACCAATCAGGGTACATATGATAAGGAAAATTGACTTTTAAGATTACCATTGCCAAAACACTTGCTTGGCGCCAAATGAAAAATATTGACAAATTTGGTGACGTTATGGCGACATTTGGCGAAACAATTGGCTTTCAGAATCTGATAGAATTTTCTAAAAATTCCCAGTAGGAGCCGAGATACATAATTCAACCAATCAGAGTCCATAGAACGTTCTCGAAAAAAGAATTGAACCAATCAGGGTACATAGAACTTTCTCAACGCATGCTTAGTGCTAAATGAAAGAATGTCGCTAAACTTGGAGAAAAAGTTGGTTTTCAGAATCTGAAGGAATTTTCTAGAAATTCCCAATAGGAGCCGAGATACATGATTCAACTACCGAGTTGAACACAAAGCTAATGTTGACCGAGCATTGCTCGGTCGTCCCCGCTGGTAAATAAAAATAATGGTATATATAAAAAATGGTACATATAAAAAAATTATATAAATAAAAAAATAGTATAAATAAATGTAATAAATTTTTATCTACGGTATAGACAGGTCCGTAAACAAACAAACAAACAAACAAACAAACAAACAAACAAAAAAAAAAAAAAAAAAAGAGAGGTCTACACGGGCCGAAATTTCCAGCCCCTGTCTCAGCCCTACCTGTAGAAAAAATTTTGAGACCCGACCCGGTATAAAAGTTCGACCTAAGCCTGACCGTGTCCGTACAAAAAATTCTTTGGCACGACCCCGCATAAAAGCTAAAAATTCGGCCCGAGCCTGGCCCGGCTTGAACAAAAAAATTATTGGCCCGTATAAATGCTAAAAGTTCGGCCCGAGCTTGGCTCGCACAAAAATTTAATTGGCCTGAGTGAATTTCTACAAAAAATAAGTTTTTACGCCGATGAAGTTAAAAATTCTCTTGTACGAGGTAGTCTGAAACAAATATTTATTTTAGCTATTTTTCATATTTATATTCTTCATTTTTAAAAAAGCGCCCAGAGCTGCGAAGTACAGGCACAGCCGTTCCAAAATACTGCCGTCCCTAGATTTATTTCTGCCTTTGCCCATGTAAACTACATTAATTTTTTTTATGAATCTCTATTTGTACGCAAACGTTTGAGTTATCATTAATATCATTAATCCATATTACACGGTTTGGAGGCTTACAAATGCGGAAAAAGCTATACAGAAAAATCTTTTAATACGGAATCGCGTAAGGAGCGAAATAAATACGTCATAGACAAGTTCCCACCTTAGCTGGTACATCACCTGTTTTAAATACATTATATTCTTTTCACACAAATTATTAGATTCATTTTGCATGAATGAACATATTTTTCCGTTTAAGACAATATTCCATCATAGACAGGTTTATTTTCACAGGTTTTCGTGTACTGCAATTTTATTGCCTAGAAATATATGTACTATTCTTCAAAAAGTATAAATTTAAAATTTTAATTGTAGAATAATGGCGATTTAAAAAATATATATATATATTTTACAAAAAATGTTGGATCATCCCAAAATTTACTGATTTTTGCAAGGGCGAGACTGGATCAAGGATTTTTGTATGATCTTGGTCGAGACCGGGCCTGAAAATTTCTTCCCATCTAGACCTCTAGGAAGAATGTACAGGTCTTGCTCGGTCCGGAAAAAAAGAAATCTGACCCGGCCCGGTCCAATTCTGCAGGAAAAATAAAGTCCAAGCCTGGTCGGGTCCAAAAAGAGTGGCCCCACCAGTGGCTGAGAGGTTCTGCTCTCGAAGCTGGTAGACGGGAGGTGCTGGGTTCGATCCCAATCGCGCCCGTCGGCCTAATCGTTCGGAGTTTTCGTGGTTTTCTTCGAGCCGTGGATTTATCCATGCGTAAATACGGGTTCGGTTCCCTTAGAAAGACCCCCACGAAGGGCACTCCCCCCGGGCCTATATCCCTCGTGTTGATAATTGGCCGTCATAAATCAACCCAACCCAACCCAAAAAGAGTGATGAACAGCCTCTGTCGGTATCGCCCTGAAAATAGTGTTTTGGTCTGACACCAATTATCACAAAAATTATTATTTTGAAATATTTCCACAGTATACTTATATTTATATCTATCGCGTAGCGGGATGTATCACAATTAATTAATTTCCTTTCATTATGAGTTCTCAAGTATGTATTATCCATCTTTTCACGAGTCTAGGCAATAACTAACCGCATTACTATCTTAACATACTTTAAAAATGCAATACTCGGGAAAACTCTGGACTATCCTATACTTGTGTATCACACAACAATATTTTATAATTCACATAACAACATTAAGAATTATAAAAGCATTTACTAAAAGCATTCAGCAAAAATGTTTTGGGCAGAAGATAAAAATCCTTATCGTGCAAAATTTGAAAAAAAACAAGCTTATACAGTAAAACCTCTAAATAACGGACACCTCGGGAGCGCAGAGATTGTCCGTTATTCGGAGGTGTCCGCTATTGGGAAAACCACAGAGATTCACAAAATCGTTAAGAAATGCATAATGTTTCATTAATTGTCTGTTATATGTCCGAGAACTTATATTATATGATTAATCAGAAATTAAAATTATTTTTTGAAGCAATAAAACTGAAATGATATTGTACATACATTTTCCACCGTTTATTATATTTTTACGAAAAAAAAACTGTTACAAAAGTTTGATTTTGCTTGCGATTACATTTAATTTGTTTTCTATGTGAAGTTTTAATTCTATAAGTAGTTTTAATCCTTCTGAATCATCTTTTTTTACAAAAAGGAAAAAAAAAATACGAAACTTCTTATTGTATTTTGCCGCTTCTTGGAAATTCTCGATATTGCAGGAAACATCCCCTAGTTTCAGTATTCTGATTTATATCACTAATAGAGTCAGCTTTTGTCGAATATTCTGAAGTAATATAATAGCCTACATCAACTCATTCTTCTTTGGTAGGTCATCATCAATGTTAAAAAACATTTTGGCAGCTTCTTCACTCCTGATACATTTCATTAATTCACTTATTGCGCTTAATTCTTCATTTCTATCGGAAACAGGTGTTTCATTTTCTTTTAATATAAAGTCTGCTTTTCTGAAATATTGTCGTACGCTTTCTGATTTTTTTTTTTTTTTTTTTTCAGTTGAATAAATCCAAATTCAAGAACATTAACTAATTTTAGGCAGTATTCATGAGTCTAACTTCGAAAGAGTGTGCCTTAATAAAATTTTCTGTACCAGGCTTTACAATTGTGTACAACGCCTTGATCAAGAAGCTGGCATACGGAAGTTGTGTTTGGGGGAAAAAACACAGTTTTAACATTGCCCAATTTCACATGTTTTGGATGAAAAGTTGCATTGTGCAAAAACAAGAGAATTTTTTTTTGTTTTTTCATCCCATTATGAGAGGAAGTTAACCATTTAATCACTAAAGAACTGGTCATCCACGCTTTTTTATTCGCTCTCCACATAACACCAAATTTATTAAATTGGATGTTCTTTGAGAAACAAATGAGTTTCAGAGATTTTTCATTTATAAGAGCGATTTTAAATTCTCCTAATACATTGCAACATAATAAAATAGTGAGTCGCTCTTTTGACATTTTTTTCGCCGATACAGTCTTCCTTTTTATAGCACAATTTTTCTTATTCGGAAAAATTCTGAAAAAGAGCCCGGTTACATCGGCATTAAAAATGTTTTTTCTTCTCATAACCTTTACGAATTGATTGCAGTCGTTCATGCCAATCACCCACTTTTTTAAGAACTACAGATTTTGATTTTTTACATATTGTTTTGAAAGGACCGGAACTTTTCCAGTCATCCACTCAAAGCCTTAAAATCATGTAATCCGAGTTCTTTGTCGATTTCTAAAGCCTTTTCCTGAATCAAAGGCCCATTGATAGGAATTTGTTTTAACGAAGATAAACCAATTCAGAATTGCAGAACCAATGTCAATGGAATCAGTATTCCGCAATTTCACAATTTTGGTGTTAGAGTCAGAGTTAGTAATCCACAAATTCCTTATTTCTTGTTTATTTCGTAAAATCTCCCGTACTTGTGTTTCACATATTTTAAAAATTTCGGCAAGTATCCGTAAACTGAATTTCTGTTTTTCACATTCACTTACACTTACAATTTCAAATATTTCTTTTAAAGTTAATCGCTTTCGTTTTAATGTCATTTTCGAAACAATCCCAAACAAGACACTAAAATCAAAGTGCGTAGAACTCAATATATTTTGAAAATGATAAAAATGGTGTTAACATATTTTGAAACTTTGAATAATGTATGTCAATTAAGTCTCAAGAATCAAACAGTAATCGAAACAAAATCAGCATTAAAAAACATCGATACAAAATATATTGCGAAATTGGGAGATTCCCCAGGCCACCCCCTACATTCATCTGTGGTCACAACATTTGTAACACATTGCCCTGATAAATTTAGAGGCTTTTTACTTTTTTTCCCATTTTCCTTCACGTTAAAAAATCATTTTTCATCCTTTATCGCCAAAACTTCTGTCCGCTATTCGGAATGTCCGCTATTTAGAGGTTAAGCATAGAAAAAATTAGATTTTGGGAGTGGGGTTTGGAAAAGTGTCCGTTAAATAGAGGTGTCCGCTATTCGGGAGTGTCCGTTATGGAGGTTTTACTGTATTAACTTCCAGAAACAAATTCAAAGACGAAGACAAAACAGACAAACATGTATTTTCCTGTTGTGTATGAGTAATTTGCGGTTTAAACACAAATTGTGGTTTAAATCAGCTTCAAGTCTGGTACGAACAGTTTGAAAAAAATAGAGAAATGCATTTTGAGGCCCCCCCACCAGTGGCTGAGAGGTTCTGCTCTCGAAGGTGGTAGACGGGAGGTGCTGGGTTCGATCCCAATCGCGCCCGTCGGCCTAATCGTTCGGAGTTTTCGTGGTTTTCTTCGAGCCGTGGATTTATCCATGCGTAAATACGGGTTAGGTTCCCTTAGAAAGACCCCCACGAAGGGCACTCCCCCCGGGCCTATATCCCAAGTGTAGATAAATGGCCGTCAATAATCAACCCAACCCATTTTGAAAATACAAAATACATGGAAAAATAATTTCAAAATACTTCGGTTTTATCTGTTTAAAATACAAATTACAAATGTATTTTGAAAATGTATTTCAAATGTAGTTCAAACCCCTGTCGCGCTCATCGACCTAACCGTTCGGAGTTTTCCGTGGTTTTCTTCGAACCTTGCGTAAATACGGGTTAGGGTCCCTTAGAAAGACTCCCACGGAGGGCACTCCCCCCTTGGGCCTATATCCCTCGTGTTGATAATTGGCCGTCATAAATCAACCCAACCCTGAATGACATAGTAAATAAACAAAGCATTCGAAAAATCAAGAAATATTTCAGAATCAATGTTATGTATCCTGTTAAAAATTACAGGCATAATCGAGTTGGGTTGGGTTGGGTTGATTTATGACGGCCAATTATCAACACGAGGGATATAGGCCCTAGGGGGAACGCCCTCCGTGGAGGTCTTTTTAAGGTATCCTAACCCGTATTTACGACAAGAAAACCACGGAAAACTCCGAACGGTTAGGTCGACGAGCGCGACAGGGGTTTGAACCCAGCACCTCCCGTCTACCAGCTTTGAGAGCAGAACCTCTCAGCTACTGGTGGGGCCACAGGCATAATCGACAAAATTGAGATAATAATAAGATGTGACTGATTATAAAGTTACTCATTTTTTTTTTTTTTTTATCACAAGTACTAAATATGGTTTTTATAATTGGTTGTTCTGCAAATATTCAAAATTTTTGGTTTGTGTTAAAAAAAATTAAGCTAGCAGGAAAATTAGTTTTGTTGTTTTATTTTTGGTTGTAACGTATTAATCGACAGTAAAGTCATATTTGAATATTTTTTGTTTTTCAGTTATTATTTCAGTCGGTCCTAAAAAAAAAAAAAAAAAAACGTGAATTAAACGTCCATACAGTTAAATTGTAATCTAAATATGCGTAAAAGGAAAAATTTTCGACCTTAAACATATAAACTAAAGCTGTAAAATTTATTTAGATCAGGGGTTCCCGAAGTTTTAGACTGACGTACCACTAAATCGAAGTCCATACTTCCGTGTACCACTATGTAACAAATATAAAGCTAATATAAAAAACACTCCAAAAACAAAACCTATCTAAAGCGGAATATTTCCTAGGTATAGTAGCTTTATTGCAGTAATTCCCTAGTACCGTTAATGAGGAGGAAGGACTCGCTCTATCAAGCAGAGCTTCCTCATGTCTGGTTCAATATTAGTTAGATTTAGTCGTAAGTCAAATGCGATGCTTAGTTTTTTCCTGTATTTGTTTTCCATATAAAGAATTGAAGTAAAGTATATTCACAATAGGTATGTTGTGTGCTAAAATCTAGTAAAATCGCATTCGAAAAATTTCAAATATTTGCTGGGTGATAAACTTAAGCCGTTTTTGATTTCATTAACCGTTTGAGTGCTATGAAGCGCGATAGCTCCGCATGTATCTGCGGATCTGTTGGTAATATATCAAAAGATTAATATCCGGAATTAATTTCTATGACAGTTTATTTACATCATTTAAAAACTCATCCCGATAAAAAGTAATTATCTAGAATTTCAAACAGGAAATGAAAGTGCCTGATGCAAGATGAAGAGGTTTTTACAGCACGTGCTCTGAACAAGGAAGTGAAAGACTAAAATACGTATTAGTGACGTAAATTGACTTTACGTCATTACCATCCAATGAAAGAACTTAAAAATGATGTCACTATATAAGGACTAAGACTGTTGCATCTCTGCTTTATAGAACTTTAACAGATTCTTTTTAATTCGCGATGGAAACGGACATTATGTCGTTTTCCCTTAAACTTAAATTGAAATAATGTTTAAAACTAAATTTTATGTAACTATTAAATGTAAGCTATGTAAATTAAATAATTTAACAGTATTATGAATATGTTTTATTAATTAATAATATTTTAACATTACTTAATCAGTCTCATGGATATCCTACAAACCAAGGATTTACATAGTGAGTGTGTGCTAATCATAATGGATTAATACGAAATTCTGGCGATCATGGCCTAGCGGTACAATGAGGACGATTGCTGGAAAATAGAGGTAAGCAAATATCTTACCTATCTTTTGTTCCGAAAGTTGAATTTATTATTTATATTGCTTTAGAAAGCGCAAAATTACTGACTACCGAGAAAATAACACTAATAGGATCAAACAAATTTTGTTTCAACCCAGAAATATTTATTCAATAATTGAAATCATTACATTTTTATTCAACAGTTGAAGTCGATACAGCGATCTAGTGAGTTACATTTTATGAGATAAAATTTCTGGGTTGAAACACAATTCTTTGTTCCGCGGATTATAGCCCGAATTTTCAGCACTCAAACGGTTAATAATATGCTGCATTTCAATTCACATACCAGTAACAAACTTTTGCGTACCAGTAGCCAGAGCTGAGCGTACCAGTACTGGTACGCGTACCATAGTTTGAGAACGCCTGATTTAGATGATTGGATGTGTAAATAAGTATAGTTCCTACATTAAGCAAATCACGCTTAATACGCGATCCCGCTTAATACGCATCTTAACCGAAATCTACTGGCCCCACCTGTGGCTGAGAGGTTCTGCTCTCTAAGCCGGCAGACGGGAGTTGTTGGGTTCAAACAAGGACATCTTGATATAACAGGCCGGGACAGCGTATTCACCGCTAGGGGAATGGAGGGAAGGTTGAACTCTATATCCACTATGCTACAATATGAAGTTTACATGTAAAATATTAACACATATATATATTTTTTCATTTACTGTCGTTGATTTCATAAATAAAAATCATTTTAATTTTCAGTACTTATTATTATTATTATTTTTTTTTTTTTGCAATATTCTTATATATATATATATATATATATATATATATATATATAAATTACAGATAAATATAAATTTACTTGCCTTCACCAACACATATGCATACCTGCCAACATGTCTATTCAGAAAACCTTACAATTTTTCTGACGTACTTCATTGTGCATCTTTAAACATATATATGTGGTAAAAGGTATTTATGAAGGCGTCTAATAAGGTATTATAAGATTTGATACAAAATTTACTGATAACTACAAAAATATTAAATAATAAAAATAACCCAAATATTATTAGCACTGATAATTCTCTTTTGATATACGTTAAATAGGCTGATTTGGCTTTACCCAACAATTCTTTGTCATACATTTCTCCATAGTGATCGTGTTGCATGCTTTTAATTATTAAAATCTTTAGTACTTTTATGTTAGCCGGGCACCAGTGATTGCCAAATTTTTTTTTAATCTCACAAAGCATTTTTTTTTCGACAATCTTTTAACATTAGCTATTATAAAAATAATAAATATTTTAACGCTGCAGTATAATGTCTTAAAAATAGCTAAGATATAATCATGATAAAATACGTAAACACAAACACATCAATACAAATAACAAAATCTCAAGAATTGAATTAAAATCAAAATTAAAATCATTGAATTCAAATCATTTGAATTGAAAGGGTTACAATTCAAATGATGCCAACTGAAACAAGATTTGGCACTGGTGCACAGGTAACATAAAAGTTCCAAATATTTTATAAATAAATAAAAAAAATCAAATAAATTTCTAATAAAAAAAGTGTCAAAACTTCAATTTTAGCTTTGCTGTGGGAAATTTTTAAAATACACTGCATGACTAAACATTCTGTGGCATATAATAACGTGTTGTGAATTACTATTTGATTGCTGTGACGTACTATATTAATAATCACGCTCCTCATCTTTGTAACATAAATGCAATGTGTGCATCAGTTTTATTTGTTTACTCATGTAACAAACGCAATGTGTGCTTCAGTTTTATTTTTTTACTCAATAAATAACATATTTGAAGAATCATTTCAAGTTTTATCAAAAAACCTTACAATCTTACCTGTTGCCCTTACAACCTTACAATTGGACCTAAATCCTTACACTGTAAGGATAAACCTTACAAGTTGGCAGGTATGCATATGGCACAACAACTTGCAGAAACTAGTTCACAATAAGTAAAGGCAAATTTCAAAAAGAAATTAAGATGTTATTGTATAATTTTTTTTTAATCACATTAATGAACTGAATGTATAAAAACATGGTTTATTCTAATATTTTTATCACACAACTCAAACAAAAATTTAAATCTTTATTAAAAATTCAGATTTAAATCTTTCCTTTTCAATAAATTTAAAATGAAATCTAATGATAATATTCTTTCATTTATAATTTTTGTTATTTACAATATATATTTAATGTGCATCAAAGGGTAACACGAATAATAGGTTATGGACTTTAATCAATTACATAATTTTTTTTTTCTTGAGGTTTTGTTTGCTTGTTTGTTCTTCACACAGAATAAATAATTCGTATAACGAATTTTGTTTTATTAAAATAACTTACTAAAAAGGATAAAAAGCAGCTGTATTCGCTATATGAATTATTTATTCTCTGAATATTATACAAATTGAATTAAATAAATTATTTGTCATATTTAAAGACTCAACCATTTCTGTTGATAAAGTTACATCAAAGATGGAACAGTTACAGAATATCAAATGAAGTATCTGGACAAATTAAATGAAAATTTACTGGATATTTTTCTCATGATAGAAAAAAATAAACTCTATTTCGGATATTGAAGAATTGAAAAGAGAAAATAATAGGATTGATACCTTACTTAAGGATAATTATGTAAAACTAATATTACCTAACTAAATATTACCTTGAATTGATGGAGAAAATTAGAAAATATTTTAACTAGTGTTAAAAATTAAATTTTTGAATCCCATGAAAATAAAATAGATAATTATTCTAAGACTTGGAAACTGTTTTTATATGAAAATTCTAATAGTGACATTTTAGATCAACTGTGTATTACTTATACTTATATAATTCTAAATTACTTTGTTTGCCATCTTAAAAAGGCCTTTAAAAAGAATATCTGCAAATTTTAAAGTTTCTTCAGGTTTTGCAACAATTAGAAATAAATCATTAAAAGTAAAATGTGTTAATTTGAAACAAAATTTACAAAATAGTCAACTTTTTATAAAGTATTCCCTACAAAACCCACAAACTTGTGGGATTTACAAACAAATCAGAAAATCATGCGACTACTCTACAGGCATTTATGTACACGTCAGTTTTATTTATTTTTTTAAATTAAAGAAATTACTTAATTATTTGAATATTTAAATAAAAAGATTATTATTTGTGATATACCTTAATGCGTATAAAACAATTTTTTATTAAGTAAATATTTTAATTTTTTTATTATTTTTTAATTCAATTTGTACAATATTCGAAGAATAAATAAGCCCCACCAGTGGCTGAGAGGTTGTGCTCTCGAAGCTGGTAGACGGGAGGTGCTGGGTTCGACCCCAATCGCGCCCGTCGGCCTAATCGTTCGGAGTTTTCTTCGAGCCGTGGATTTATCCATGCGTAAATACGGGTTAGGTTCCCTTAGAAAGACCCACACGAAGGGCGCTCCCCCCGGGCCTATATCCCTAGTGTAGATAATTGCCCGTCAATAATCAACCAACCAACCGAAGAATAAATAATTCGTATAACGAATACAACTGCTTTTTATCCTTATTAGTAAGCTATTTTAATAAAACAAAATTTCACATGTATTCTAAAATATTCCCTAAATGAATGAGAAGATATTGTGTATTCTAGATATATTTACTGTATAAACCAGGGATCTGTTAAGAATTTGGTCAGTTAAAGAACACTTCACAATTTTTTTCTTCTTAAAATATGACCCTTCACAATTTTTTTGTCTTAAAAAAGGACCTTTCACAAGAGTTTTTCATACAAAAATGGGCTCTTCACAAGATTTCTTATTAAAATAAAATTCCACCTATAACAGCTGTAATCCTCGAGGACCCTATATTATCTAGCTATATGTATAATGTAAATATGTTTACATGTAAATATATCAAAATTTAATGCATTTATATATATATTTTTGTTAAAACAAGACCAAGTTATAATTTAATTGCCTAAACACAGGAACCTAAATATAACTCTAATTTCAGATTCCCCCAAAAATTATTAAATTTTTCACAAATATGAAAAGACGCTCACAATTTTCAAAAAACAGGACCCTGTGAAAAAAGTCTGGACATACCCCTGAAAATAGCTTTAATAAAAACCTTTGCTAATATTTGCTTTGCAATAGATGAAATACAGTCTTCTTTCATAAGGAAAAAAATATGAATTTAGAAACCTGTTTAATATGCATCAAAGGGTATCACAAATATATATTATGGAGTTTAATCAATAGCATAAAATTATATATCGAGTTATTTTTTCACAATTCAGAGATAATAAACATTTTATATAATGAATACAATTGATTTTTATCGATTTTAATAATAAAACAAAATTTCACATATATTTTAAAAAGTCAATGAGAAGTATTGTATATTTTAGATATATTTATTGTATAAAAGAGCTTTAAAAAAATTGTAAATCTTTGTTTTCAAATAGATGAACTACGGTATATTTTCATTTAAAGAAAAATATATGTAAATTCACATACATGTTTTATACGCATTAAGGAATATCACAAATAATAATATCTTTATTTAAATAATCTCATTCTTTTAAAAATAATAAATAAATAAAACTGATATGTACATAAATGCCTGTATGTCACTATTAGAATTTTCATATAAAAACAGTTTCTAAGTCTTAGAATAGTTATCTATTTTATTTTCATGGGATTCAAAAATCTTATAATTTTTAATACTACTTAAAATATTTTATAATTTTCTCCAACAATTCAAGATAATATTAGTTAAAAATACCTCAAAATTATGAATTATTTGCTTACCTGTAAAGACAGCTACTTGTAAATTCATATCTATTTGTACCGATTCCACAACTTTAACACATTTGTCACACATATATAAAAAAAATAACGCATTCATCGCAATAATGAATATCTAATAATTATCATTAAGGAAGGTATCAATCCAATTATTTTTTCTTTTCAATTCTTCTTCCACATCCGAAATAGAATTTATTTTTTCCACCACGAGAAAAACTCCAGTAAATTTTCACTAAGTTTGTCCAGCTATTTTTTTTTTTCTTTCAATTGTTGCATGCCTCGCGAAAACATTTTCATTTTCAGATACTTCATTTGATATTCTGAAACTGTTCCATCTTTGATGTAACTTTATCAACAAAAATTCTTGAGTCTTTAAACATGAAAAAGAATTTTTTTAATTCAATTTATACAAAAAATTGCATCTAACGAAAAAAACAAACGAAGCACGTGTTTACACCGTAGCAATAACACAACACAAGCCAAATTTCAACTCAGGCAAGAAATCGGAGCGGGGTGAAGATTTCAAGTCGTTCTTGCGTTCCCTCTTTTGATCACATGACTTTCCCCAGGGTGGGTAGCTGTCAAAGCCCGTTATATTGAGACAGCCCTGGTTCAAACCCCTGTCGCGTTCGTCGACTTAACCGTTCGTAGTTTTACGTGGTTTTCTTCGAACTTTTCCGTAAATACGGGTTAGGACCCCCTAAAAAAGACCCCTACGGAGGGCACTCCCCCCTAGGACCTATATCCCTCGTGTAGATAATCGGCCGTCATAACATCAACCGGCTGCGACTGTGCATTTTTTGTTGTTGTTTTTTTGTAGAGATGAATTGTGAAACAAAATATCGTAGTGTTTGAAACAGTTCATGTGAATTTTAGATTAGAAAATTATCTTACTTTTAAATAAGAGGGGCTTGAACTTCATAAGCCTCCCTCTTTCTTGCAAATATGGCTTGAGAGGTATCTTCGTCAACCACAATGCATAATACTTACATATTTTCTACTAAAATCCCACTGATTCACAGATTATTCGCGTCCAAACTTTATGTTAGCAAAAATAATTTTGCTCATTTCTTCATTCACACTGAATTTTGAATCCTTTGTTCTCGAACACCCCAATTATCGAATAATTCAGTTTTCAAACAAGAAATTCGAGCAAAATCTGATTCGGTTCTCAAACAGTGCGAGTGTTGTCGTCAAATCGACCGAATGAAAAAACAGAAAAAAAGCTACCGAATTGATTTTTTAAAATGTTGTTGGACATAAAGCGCACAATACATGCGATACAAAGATAAATAGTATTAACGAATCGGTATAGCATTAACGAAAGTCATGCATTTTGAGATTCTTGTACAGCCAGGTTACTGAATCTACTGATTTTTTGTTTGTTTTTTCTTCTTTTTTCTTTTTTTCTTTCTTATTATTTGTTTTTTATGGGCACGAAGCACATATACATGCGATATAGTGATCACAATGCTAACTAATTTCATATATTTTGAGATTAAAAAATAGCAAGTTAACTTAGTGGTCTTAATGATCTAAAAATTTAAGAATATAAACTTTTTTTATGCTCCCCAGTTTCAAGCCATCCAAAGTGTCACCAATGGTATGGGCACGGTTTTTGTTAAACTTTTATTAAAATGTTATAAAATTGTGATTGGATCATGTAATGTTCAGTACTGTAGCTTTATGTTTTACTGTACTGTACTATAGAGGGTATTGTTTGTAGCAGTTAAATACAGGAAGTATCTTGGGAGATCGGAAGCAGTTAAACGTATTTTTTATTATTTATTATGGTAAAATTTGTTTAGCTTCTCGAACAATTCAGTTCTAGAACCTATTCTTTCCAAAGACTTGTTGGTACCACTGTATTCACCATTACAAGTGCACCTGAAACTTTGAATCATGTGTGGATGAAAATTATTTCATGATTATGTTCCATGTAATTCATTTTAAGAACAGCATTGATATTTTAAGGAATATCATAGTCTCTCAATGTGGATCCTAAGATTTTCTACTCTTATGAATCATTTTAATGTATTCTTCAAACAACCTCTTTCGTGAAGTTATACTTCGAAACCGAATTATAAATCAGTTTTATCTTATACAATTCAGAACTCTTGTATTGCATCTCTAAATCACGACAAGTGGAGAAGAATATTTTAATGCTCTTCTTTATGTTTCAGTAAAATGTAAAGATTGTTCTGTATTTTCTTAATTATCTTCTAGTAACACTGTAAGTGAATAAAAAAGGCCATTGTCTGAAGAAAGTTCTGAGTTTGAATCGTCATTTTGTTACCAGATTTCAGATGCTTCTGATTAAGAAGAGCACGATTATGCAATATTAAACACTAAATGAGATAAAAGTAACAGCATAAAATGAATACTAAAAGGTTTTTAATGAATGCATATGAACATTCCGTGTGAAGCAATAGAAAGAGTTTCTAAATAAGCAACTAAACAGACAGTCTTTGTAACAAAGACAAAATTATAAAACAAAAATGTTTTTCTTCTGTTAGAAAATCAGAATTTTAATATTGATTGGAGGACTGAACACCTGGCTATGATCTTATCCGATTAGGCTCCATTGAAAGCATTTTGGGAACATTACTTTGGGATTTTTTTTATAAAATGAACATTTTATATACTGTTAAAAGTTTATGTTATTTGTATTTTGAATACATGAGATGACTTCTGTATTTTTTATTTTATTTTATTATTTTTTTTAATTTATTTGAATTCTTAATTTTTTAAAACGTGTTAAAAAAGGCGAAATTTAGCTATTTGACCGCTTTCGGAAGAATTATTTTAAAAAACTTTCTAATAAAAATTAATTTTTTTAAAAATATGTTTATGTCTGTCTATTATATAAAACAACATCAAACCGGACTTAATAAGTATAATAGATCAATCACAATTACCGAAAGTGGTTCCCAAAATGAGAGCGAGCATTGGCGCATTCGTTAGTTTTCTCAGAGATTTGGAATACCCGAAATTCGGATACCACACTTACGGTGCTTTTGTTATGCATACTGCAACATTCTTTAAAAAAGTTCTTGGAAATGTTGCTTTTTCATTCCTAGCAAACTTTTCATGGAAATGTTACTCATAAAACCTGATATTTAGTTTGACAGATATATTTCTAGATGCGAAACGATACATGAAGGGTGGAGATGCAAAATTCACACTCTCCACTTAACATAGTTTTTAGAAAACTGCAAAAAACTGATTATTATTAATAAACATGATATATTGGCACAATTTGTTTTGTGTGACATATTTGTTGCCATACACAACAACTACTTGCATACATAACAACTACTTGCACACAGTCCTAAACCTGTAATAATTCTGGTACAGCTAGAATTTAAATTTAAATATGGAAAATGTGAGTTTTGCAGCAAACTTGAATGGGTAATGTTAGTTATAAACCAAAACAGTTATGAATTTAAAACAACAAGAACAACAACAACAAAAAAATATATATCTGAACATTAGTTTATATTATGTTATTTTTGAGGATAATAAACAACAAAAATCAAAACGCAAAAAACATTTATTACAAATAATTTGTGCAAAATTTTATTATTAGACATGGCTCAGCTTCTTCACTGTTACTAAACTAGTGGAACAATTTTTTACACTACTTCTTACTTCTTTAAACATTAACGCAATTTACTTCTGTTTTTGGCTCACAAGTTGGTTCCTCTTCAATGTTATTAGTAGTTGACTCATCAATAACGTTTTTGTAAAAAAACAAATCTTCATTTTTTTCCACTGATCACCATAGTGTTTCTTCGACAAATTATTAACGTCATCTTTCTTTGATTGCATTAGATTTAGGGATAACTGATGTATTCTTGTTAAACACTCCCTTCATGGCTTTTTTGGAGACTTGTATGTTCCAAGGTTACATTTGTACGTATATGCAAGCCTCCCTGATTGGTTAAATTAGACAGTGTGAGTTTTGCTGCAAAACAGTTGTTGGGTTGGTTGATTATTGACGGCCAATTATCTACACTTGGGATATAGGCCCGGGGGGAGTGCCCTTCGTGGGGGTCTTTCTAAGGGAAACTAACCCGTATTTACGCATGGATAAATCCACGGCTCGAAGAAAACCACGAAAACTCCGAACGATTAGGCCGACGGGCGCGATTGGGATCGAACCCAGCACCTCCCGTCTACCAGCTTCGAGAGCAGAACCTCTCAGCCACTGGTGGGACAACAGTTGTTGGATAATGTGAGTTATGCATGAAAACGAGATTTTATGCATTTTGTTTTCAGCCTTAATATATTCATTATTTTCCAAATCCCTATTACAGTCCGATTCGCCTTAAAAAGACGATCACGGTGATATGAATAAATCAATACCTTAAAAAAGTAGATAATGTGACTTTTGCATCTGCACCATTCATATTTGCATTTTCTTTTTAATTTCTTCGTTGCATATACTTCGATTTTTAGGAAAAGATGCTTCTGAAATTAATAACTGTAGCTAAAGTTTTGGATTATTTTGAACAATTAGATTCGGATGATCCGGAAATCGTTTGTTTGCCACATGATCCCAGCATATAGACACAGATGAGGAAGAAGTAATAGAAAATAATTTATAAGACGATTTACCCCATGATATATCTGGTGATTCGTGAAGAAGAATATTCCGTAAATTCTAAATCACCAGACAATAAAGAAAAATGTGATTTAGTGTTTAAAAAACGACAAAGAATTAACTACAGAGTTAATATTTTAGACGAAAGTTTAAGCAAATCTTCAAATCGGAATATAGAAAAAACTAAACAAAACACTAAAATAACAATATACGAGTATAGCTCAAAAACAAATGTCAGAAAACAAAAAAAAAATTAGCGAGAAACGAAAGTTTTTGAATCATTTTCCATGCAAAATAGTCAGACAAAATAGATGTAAAGAGGAAAAATAAAGAGATGGATAATGAAAATGCTTATGGAACTGTAAATTTATTTTTTAATTTTTAGTACAAATGTGGATGTTTGCATAATTTACATAAATTCTTCTTAAAATATCAGTTTAAAAAAGATATTATCTCTTTCAGATTTAAAGAACTCAAAAATAACTATTAAAAGGAACGGAAGCATATGTAAAAAGTTTTAAAATATATTTTCAGGAGCTGTTAAATTTTGTAATAACTTAAAAAAAAAAAAAAAAAAAAAAAAAAGAACGATTTTTTCAAGGAGGCACTCGGGTTTGAGCCGAGGACTTCTCGATCTGCAGTCGAATGCTCTACCACTGAGCTATACCCCCTAGTAGTAGAGAAAGGGGGGTTCAACGGCCACAGGAGCATGAGCATTGAGGAATGGGGATTCGTCAATGAGGAATGAGAATGTCATAATGGAGAATGAGGGGGTAGGAGGTACCTTCTCAACCGGAAGTGTAATCTTCAGGGTCATTCTTCTCTATATAGCAATAATTTCTGTTACATTTAGTTGATATAGCTGATATTTTGTAGAAAGGTTCGTGTATAAGAATATGTTTTAAAATGCAAGTATATCATATATTTATTATAAATAGTTCTATTTGCGTGTGTGTGTGTGTGTGTGTGTGTGTGTGTGTGTGTGTGTGTGTATGTGTATATGTGTGTGTGCGTGACAAATAGTTCTCTTTGTGTGTGTGACTATCTGCTTGTTTATCAACATTTTAGAAATATTTTTCATGTTTTTATAACGAAAAAAATATGCGTTAGTTAGTTAAAAAGTTTTACAAAAAAAAAAAAAAAATGCTTTTAGAAAAAGTTTTACATTGCTTAAAAAATTTAAAAAGTACTCAATAATAAAATCAACAATTTTTATTATAACAAAATAATTTACAGAAAGATATTTACAGATCAAAATATACATCACGATTTTGCGTTAGCAATACAAATCAACATTTTCTTCTTTATTACAAACGGTATTAACGTCATAATGACCATATACTAAGCTGCTTATTCCATCATCCAATAAGTAACGCTTGTCGTCAAAGGGACTTAAGCTAATTTTATTTTGAGTTAATGTATATAGGCGATGGTCCTCTTGGCCAATCCTTATCCGTTTCTCCATACTTTTTTTTTTTTTTTTTGAGGCACTCCAAGTAGTCTTCATGTTTAATTTTCTGCCGAACAATCTGCGTAGATACGCCTTTTGCACGCTTCTTTTCGTCTTTAACAGATTTTAGAGAGTACATTTTTGATTTCAGTCCGACAAACTCAAGGGCTAATTCACCATTAAGTTCATCCTTAAACTTTCCGAGCGTCTTCTTATTATTTTCAGAGTATAAACGATGAGATTTCGGGTATTCAGAAAAGTAAAAAAAATCACGATGCTGCTCCAGATCCTTATAAATATTATTGGTTTGAATATGATACGTTAGGGAATCTCTATCCGTAAAGAGTAAAGCTGCACGATCTTTGTATGTTTTCTTTATAAAATTGTAATGGAAATCATACATACAAAGTTTAGATAGTTCGATTATAGAAAACCCAACATTGATGGGTCGATTCATAAATATGCTAGTTTTTAGTCTCTCCACAGCAGTCAAGTCTTCATCATAAGTTTTGAACGATTTAAAAGTAGGTGAAGCTACTAATTTTTTGGCTCGTTTTTCACCATTACAAAGCACAATATTTCTTCTTTTTCGCAGATTTTCCATGGTTTTACCAAAAACAGAATTGGTCATTAACTTAAAAAAATCTTTCTCAAAAGAAGATTTTGCTTCTTTCCTTTTTTCGGTATTGAAATTAATATATATCTGTAACCATGGTCCCTGTTTAAATTTTAAAGCTTTGTGCTCGGCTGTAATTTTTAAACCAAGTTCTAAATAAAATTTAAGATTACGATAATGGGTTATATAATTTCGTTTATTATTTAAATTTGGGACAAGTTTAGGAGTTCCCACGAATTTTCTATTCTTAAGTAAGCTTCTTGCATGAGAAGACAGCATCTGATCCTCCACAGTTACTCTCTCAGGGGCGACAGGATATTCATTATGCAAAGGATGTAAATGTTTCGGGTATTCCAAGTCTACCTCGAAAAGATACCCAATTTCGGAGCTATCAGATAAAGATAGAACCCACTCTTCTGTGATATGACTTGTTTCACACCATTCAAAACCGCCGTAGGGTAAAAATTGGCTCATAGCCCACCCGTATAAGTTATTGGCATCCCAATACATGATGTAGCTGGGTGCCTCATTTTTCTTATAATCGGGCGTACCAGGGATGTTTGCTCGGGCATATCTTTTACTTATCATGCTAATGCCGCCTCGTATTCCATTTTCAACCATAAGCAACATATCTATGTCACTGAGTAACTCTAAAGGTGTATCAGACATCTTCAAACAAGCCTGCCATGCGAGGGAAGGTGCTGTAAACAGATGAGCAGGGTCAATTTCATAATACTGCTGATATAATTTCCTAAAGTTTTGAAACACGTCAGCAAGTAGTAGAACATCTGTCTTCACATAAAGGTTGTGATAATCACCAAGAGTCTTGATATCAAATGTTTTCCATACATTCAGAGCGTGTTGGTACTCCTTTTCATCTATAGGCTCATTGGTTAAACTATTAAAAAAGGCAGAAGGCGGGGGAAGCTGCTTCTCAGTAATTTTTTCAAAACAAGTAAAATAATCATAGGGGTAAACCCCTTTCCGTATAAGTAAAGATAAATTATTATTTTGTGGGAAATTTTCTGCAAGTATAGTGAATTGATCAGGTTGAAGGTTTTTAACAAGTTTTTCCAATGACGTAGGCAAAAATTGGAAAGAATCTATAAACACCATCTGAATAGGCGATGTAGGCTTTCTGATTTTAAAGGTGATATAGTTTTCCATAGAAGTAGCAATAACATCGATTTCATGATCTTTGAATTTTCCAAGCTTTGTCATAATATGATGCCCATCGTAGTTTTTCAAGTTATGGAATATAACAGGAATTGTTTTACACTGCTTATAATTCAAGTTGCATTCCACATGTGCAGCTCCTCTGTACGCACCTGACAGGTGATCATGGTCACGTGTGCGTTTCTCATCTAAAGTTTTCTTACAAATATGACAAAACTCTGCTTCTCTAAATGCCTTTTCTTCCTTGGGAGAAAGCTTCATAGGTTTAATATTTTGTAACTTTTCTCCTAAAATTTCGTTTTCTTGCATCATTCGGTTTAAAAAATGCTCAACACAGTTTCTACCACGATATACCTGTGCTTTCTTCACACACGTTCCATCGGGGCCAATAACCACATAGGCATAACCACATGGCAAGTGATAGGTTGTTTTCTCGGTATAGGATGCTTTAGAAGAGGGAGGGGCTGATGAAATAGGTATAAGGAGACTCTCAAAATCCGCAAAAATCGTATAAGCAACAGAATGTTGTAAATGAATACCTGTAAACTTTAATATATTATCTTTTTCACTAGGCATCTTTATAGCTTACGCAACATGTTGAGAACAATATTCATTATGCTTATCCAAAAGATCTTGTCTTGAAAATCGATGCAAACATCGATAACAATAATAGAGTGCGGCTCTATGCTTGGTAAGATCACCTAAAAGTCTTGAAAAACTTCTTATCAAACAATAGTGTTGCTTTTCACAATAACCAACCAATAACAAATTAATTACATCTTGATCTTTCTTTTCAGATATATACAGGGGGCAAACTTCGTCCTCTTCATAGCCAAACACATTAACCCGTAAATTGTTGAGTTGTTCAATAACAGGTACCTTCTAAAGGGGTACAGGGCATTCTACACTACCTAATTTAATATCATGTTCATAAGGTCGATAATGTGAATCACGTTCAGGTTTTTTTGTATAATCTAACTTCAGTTTAAAAGCCAAAAGACACCATACTAAACATTTGTTATCTTCGTTTTTTATATTCAGCACTGCTTTTTTATCATCAAGTTTTCTAGACAAAGAATATAGGAACTCGCAGCGAGGGGGTGATATTTAGCAAGCTTGAGTTCTAAATGAAGAATTTTTCTAAGTTTCCAGCCAGAACCTCTTTGTCATCAAACTCCCCAAAAATTACTTTTAATTAGAAATAGTTTAAAATAATTAAAACTTCTAAAACCGTTCATAGGGGGCGCTGCTGTAAAAAAATTATTTCGAAACTTATAAAAAATTAATCCAAAACTTATTTAAAACACTTTTACGAAAAAATTTGGCCAAAATACCGATAAACACCAAGTTGATAATAAAGGGGCGTTCTACATCAGAAGCGTACGAAGCGTATGCTCAACGTCGAAGGAAGGTCACCGGACGTGGCAGGTGTTGACACCGGATGTAGCAGGTGCTGATAACAGACATGCTGGAACAGGAAGTGGGGCATGTTTAGGCAGGAAGTGACCCCGAAAGTAAGACCAGAAACGCGACAGGAAGCGGAAGACGGAAGTGATCCTGCGTCTACTAATCCGTTCCGGTTTCAGGATCACTTCCAGCTTCGACTTCCTGTGGCGTTTCCGGTCTTACTTCCGGGGTCACTTCCTGTCTAAACATGCCCCACTTCCTGTTCCAACATGCCTGTTATCAGCAGCTGCTACATCCGGTGTCAACACCTGCCACTTCCGCTAACCTTCATTCCACTTCCCTCGCATGGCAGGCTTGTTTGAAGATGTCTGATACACCTTTAGAGTTACTCAGTGACATAGATATGTTGTTTATGGTTGAAAATGGAATACGAGGCGGCATTAGCATGATAAGTAAAAGATATGCCCGAGCAAACATCCCTGGTACGCCCGATTATAAGAAAAATGAGGCACCCAGCTACATCATGTATTGGGATGCCAATAACTTATACGGGTGGGCTATGAGCCAATTTTTACCCTACGGTGGTTTTGAATGGTGTGAAACAAGTCATATCACAGAAGAGTGGGTTCTATCTTTATCTGATAGCTCCGAAATTGGGTATCTTTTCGAGGTAGACTTGGAATACCCGAAACATTTACATCCTTTGCATAATGAATATCCTGTCGCCCCTGAGAGAGTAACTGTGGAGGATCAGATGCTGTCTTCTCATGCAAGAAGCTTACTTAAGAATAGAAAATTCGTGGGAACTCCTAAACTTATCCCAAATTTAAATAATAAACGAAATTACATAACCCATTATCGTAATCTTAAATTTTATTTAGAACTTGGTTTAAAAATTACAGCCGTGCACAAAGCTTTAAAATTTAAACAGGGACCATGGTTACAGATATATATTAATTTCAATACCGAAAAAAGGAAAGAAGCAAAATCTTCTTTTGAGAAAGATTTTTTTAAGTTAATGAACAATTCTGTTTTTGGTAAAACCAAGGAAAATCTGCGAAAAAGAAGAAATATTGTGCTTTGTAATGGTGAAAAACGAGCCAAAAAATTAGTAGCTTCACCTACTTTTAAATCGTTCAAAACTTATGATGAAGACTTGACTGCTGTGGAGAGACTAAAAACTAGCATATTTATGAATCGACCCATCAATGTTGGGTTTTCTATACTCGAACTATCTAAACTTTGTATGTATGATTTCCATTACAATTTTATAAAGAAAACATACAAAGATCGTGCAGTTTTACTCTTTACGGATAGAGATTCCCTAACGTATCATATTCAAACCAATAATATTTATAGGGATCTGGAGCAGCATCGTGATTTTTTTTACTTTTCTGAATACCCGAAATCTCATCATTTATACTCTGAAAATAATAAGAAGACGCTCGGAAAGTTTAAGGATGAACTTAATGGTGAATTAGCCCTTGAGTTTGTCGGACTGAAATCAAAAATGTACTCTCTAAAATCTGTTAAAGACAAAAGAAGCGTGCAAAATGCGTATCTACGCAGATTGTTCGGCAGAAAATTAAACATGAAGACTACTTGGAGTGCCTCAAGAAAAAAAACAAGTATGGAGAAACGGATAAGGATTGCCCAAGATGACCATCGCCTATACACATTAACTCAAAATAAAATTAGCTTAAGTCCCTTTGACGACAAGCGTTACTTATTGGATGATGGAATAAGCAGCTTAGCATATGGTCATTATGACGTTAATACCGTTTGTAATAAAGAAGAAAATGTTGATTTGTATTGCTAACGCAAAATCGTGATCTATATTTTGATCTGTAAATATCTTTCTGTAAATTATTTTGTTATAATAAAAATTGTTGATTTTATTATTGAGTACTTTTTAAATTTTGTAAGTAATGTAAAACTTTTTCTAAAAGCATTTTTTTTTTTTTTTTTTTGTAAAACATTTTAACTAACTAACGCATATTTTTTTCGTTATAAAAACATGAAAAATATTTCTAAAACGTTGATAAACAAGCAGATAGTCACACACACAAAGAGAACTATTTGTCACGCACACATACACACACACACACACGCAAATAGAACTATTTATAATAAATATATGATATACTTGCATTTTAAAACATAGTCTTATACACGAACCTTTCTACAAAATATCAGCTATATCAACTAAATGTAACAGAAATTATTGCTATATAGAGAAGAATGACCCTGAAGATTACACTTCCGGTTGAGAAGGTACCTCCTACCCCCTCATTCTCCACTGCTCCTGTGGCCGTTGAACCCCCCTTTCTCTACTACTCCCCCTTGATCACTAAAGTTTTTCATTACAATCAAGGTTTAATTTTAGCATTTATACTTAAAAATAAATATTTTCAGCGGTTGTTAAATTTTGTAATGACATTCAAAAAACGATTTTTTCAAGGGGGTACTCGGGTTTGAACCGAGAACCTCTCGATCTTCAGTCGATTGATTATTGACGGCCAATTATCTACACTTGGGATATAGGCCCGTGTGGAGTGCCCTTCGTGGGGGTCTTTCTAAGGGAACCTAACCCGTATTTACGCATGGATAAATCCACGGCTCGAAGAAAACCACGAAAACTCCGAACGATTAGGCCAACGGGCGAGATTGGGATCGAACCCAGCACCTCCCGTCTACCAGCTTCCAAGCAGAACCTCTCAGCCACTAGTGGGGCCGATCTGCAGTCGAATGCTCTACCACTGAGCTATACCCCCTTGATCAATGAAGTTTTTCATTACAATCAAGGTTTAATTTTAGCATTTCTACTTCAAAATAAATATTTTCAGCGGTTGTTAAATTTTCTAATAACTTTCAAAAAACGATTTTTTCAAGGGGGCACTCGGGTTTGAACCGAGGACCTCTCGATCTGCGGTCGAATGCTCTACCACTGAGCTATACCCCCTTGATCATTGAAGTTTTTCATCACAATCGATGTTTAATTTTAGCATTTCTACTTCAAAATAAATATTTTCAGCGGTTGTTAAATTTTGTAATAACTTTCAAAAAAGGATTTTTTCAAGGGGGCACTCGGGTTAGAACCGAGGACATCTCGATCTGCAGTCGAATGGTCTACCACTGAGCTATACCCCCTTTATCATTAAAGTTTTTCATTACAATCAACGTTTAATTTTAGCATTTCTACTTCAAAATAAATTTTTTCAAGGGGGAACTCGGGTTTGAACCGAGGACCTCTCGATCTGCAGTCGAATGCTCTACCACTGAGATATTCCCCCTTGATCATAGAAGTTTTTCATTACAATCAACGTTTAATTTTAGCAGTTCTACTTCAAAATAAATATTTTCAGCGGTTGCTAAATTTTGTAATAACTTTCAAAAAACGATTTTTTCAAGGGGGCACTCGGGTTTGAACCGAGGACCTCTCGATCTGCAGTCAAATGCTCTACCACTGAGTTACACCCCCTTGATCATTGAAGTTTTTCATTACAATCAATGTTTAATTTTAGCATTTCTACTTCAAAATAAATATTTTCAGCGGTAGTAGAGGGAGAATGACAGTTCAACCTCAGCAACAGCAGCAAGCAGCGGCGGCGGAGGTGGAAAATTTTTTGTCTCCCCTACCTCCCCCCCTACCCCATCCCCCCCAACCCCCCAACACCCCTTCCCCCATGCCCCCCCCTACCCCCCATTTTTTTTTTAATTAAAATTTTTTTTAAATTGTTTTATAGTACGAGCTATCGGTGATGGTAGAGTAGACCACTATCCCCCCCCTACCCCATGCCACCCCCCCCCCCATTTTTTTTTTTAATTTAGGAGATAGAAAGTTTAAAGTGGTGTCGCCCTCTATCGGTAAGTATGAAAATTATGGAATTTAAAATGACTGCTTCTGAATTTTAAGTTATAGCATAGTATAAAATAAAATATTCTAAAGTATCTCATCATACTGCTTATAATGGAAATTTAAGTTATAGCATGGTGTAAAATAAAGTAACTTACCACTGCTTACAATGGAAATATATAGTTATAGAATAGCACTTAATAAATAATTTTAAAATGTGTTACCGTAGTGCTCGCAAAGGAATATGAAATAGAAATTTAAGTTCTAACATAACGCTAAATAAATAATTTTAAAGTTTCTTAGCAAACTGCCTACAATGAAAATATTTAGTTAAAGCATAGCACTTAATAAAATATTTTAAAGTTTCTTACCAAACTGCTTACAATGGAAATATTTAGTTATAGCGTAGCACTTAACAAAAATTTTAAAGTGACACATGTAAATAATTATAGTTATAAACCGACATATAGGCAGATAGGCAGGCACACAGACAAGCAGGCAGGCAGGTAGGCAGACAGACAGACACACAGTGAACTATTTGTTACGTACACAAGCATGCATATACGAAGTGAACTAATTGTAATAAAATACAAGACGTACATACGTTTTAAAACATTTTTTTTTTCTTCACAGAAATTAAGAAAATATTAAATTTCGACTACAACTTTCACTTTGAAATAGCGTACTCCCTTGTTAAAAATTATTAGCTTTTAACAAACATGTAAATGAAGCGGGGTTCGAACCTCGAACTTGACAAAATGATCTCATGATGTGTTGATTTGCAGTAGGTTTAAACGAACACACCATGAGACCATGTTTATTAGACGCGATTTAAGATATATAAGAAAAGGTGTCACGTGACTGAACATATTGAATTATTACTATACAGTACTAATAATATTATAAATTTTGTAAAATAATTTAAGCTATAATTTATTATAATACAGCAAATTTTAACTTACCAAGTGAGGTTTAAGGATTTTTAATTGTATACTTTAAAAAAGAAAGTTTAACTTACCATTATGTTTATGCTCGGATTCGAACTTTCAACCTTTTGGCTAGCTTTCCAATGCGCTCCCAATTACGCTACGATGGCTCCGTACAATTAATATAAATAATGAAACCTAACACAATGTTACTTTTTTTCCCTAAGATTTTCAAGTTAATAAAACAGGATATGACGACATTTATAGAATAACATCCTGTTTTACAACGATAAGAATAGCAATATAAGAAGCTTGTACACCATAATGAATTTTCTGTTTAAAGTTTTGACTTAAACGATTATTCTTCTAATTACTTAAAACCTTGCTGTATATTTGCTTGATCACCTATCTGTTTATCCTGCTTTTTGGATACTTCTAAACCTGAAAATGACTACTTCGCTTAACACATCTTACTATGAAATTTCAGAAATCAGCGAATTTAGTAGAATATTTCAGTATTTTGACGTTTTTACCCCATACCATTGGGACTTAGGGGAGGATACGATTATCGAAGTGCAAATGAATAAGGACTGTGAGTTAAACATTCACATTCAAAAATATAAAGAATTTGAGAATAGTGGTAAAATGTACCCTACAAATGAAGGAATTACAATATCGTGATCAACCTTTGATAAATTTGAAACGAGAATGACAAAATTTAATTTTGACTCTGCAGAAAAAGAAACATTCGTATCTAACAACGACTTACTAACGATTTATGTGGATAAGGAATCATGCATACTGCAAAAACTATTGAAACCTGATTGTTTACTACTTACAAAAGAACAATTTCTCAAACTAGAGAAAAACTGTATTGAAATTAGAGAATGTCTTATTCAAACTTTTTAAACAAAACTTTTACCTGTTTATGTTTTAAAAAACGTAAAAATATGTAAATATTCTCACTTTAGAGAGGAAGAGGCGATGGACTATTTTTTAGAATGCTTCGATCATGAATTAGAGAGATCAGTATATCGCACGTTTGACTGTTATTTATGTTCAATCGACCAACCAGTAGAAATGGATCATGAATGTATGAGATATAATTTAAGAAAACAGTTTAACTGGTGCGCAGACAGTGCTTTGTTAAATTTCAACATTAAGGAATTTGTGAAAAACCTGCTAGAGAAATGTACATGTAATTATACTTATTTATTTTTTGAATCTATGAATGTAGACTTTTATAATAAGCATTTGAGCAATGTATTTATAAATTAACGTAGAAATGTTTTATATTTAATAAATATTTGTTTAGTTTTTCATCATGTGTCTGTTTTTTATTTATGTATAAGGAATAAATAAGTTTAGTTTTCGAAAAGTTTTACAATTTTTATTCAGAAAATGTAGAAACTTGTTTTATTTTTCTACAAAAATTAAGGATTTTATACTATTTCATTAAACATGTGTACTATTATTATAATATAACTTACATATTGTATACAAAATACTACCCTTTACTTGATAAATTATTTAAGATTTTAAACCAAAACTGAGCGAATATTATAACGATTATCGAGTTTGAAAATAGATCTGTTGTCTACCAGACCAAAAACAGGAAACTACTTATTTGCGGATAACATCCCTATGTTTTCTTACTGATAACGTTACTTCTTTTATCTAGTTTAAGGTATAAAAATTATTTCATTTACTTAATTAGCAATACCATATAATGAACGAGTATATTCACACATTTAAATTTGCATTTTAAGCCACGATGAATACATAATAAAACATTACTTGTATACTTTTACATAAAAATTGAAAATACATTTATACTTAACGAAATCACCCACTGTATAATAAAAGATACTTTGCTAAATTACTTATGTTTAACATACAGACTAATTTCTGTATACGATATATAACACGTGACGCTATTTTTAATTATTTTAAGCATGCGCGCCCTCTACAATTAAATAAATATTCATGAAAAGTTTTATTTGAAATAATATTCATACTGTTTCTGTGTCGTTAAGTTCTGTGTCGTTCTGTGTTTACATGTGATACATGTAAATAAGTATTTACTAAAAAATATATGTTATTAAGACATATGAACTTACATTTAGAAAAAAACCCCTCTAAGTGTGATAATCTGTTTACTACAAAGAGCGCTTTACAGGATGATATGCTAATTAATCCCAAGACATCTGCCACATATAAATGTGAGAAATGCAGTAAGACTTTCTCACGAAAAAATGTGTTAGTTAGACACATGAAATTTCACTTAGAAAAGAAACCTTTTAATTGTAAAATGTGTTCGAAATCATTTGTGCAGAAAAGCGACTTACAAAAGCATAACTTAGTACATTCTAAACAAGGCGTTATGCATAAATGTAATGGATGTGATAAAAAGTTTTTACGGGAAAAAAATTTAATAAATCATACTATGATTCATAACACCCCTCAGCAAAAGAAAAGGAATATTGAACCGTTTACCAGACACTATAAATGTGTCGATTGTTCTGAAATATTTAATCACAGATTTGACTTAGTGAAGCATAGAAAAATTCATCTCTCGCCCAAAGAACATATATCTGAACAGCGTACTGAACTTTTAAACCATTTACAGAATTTATTACTACGTATAGACACTTTACAAAATGCTATAAAAAATGAAGCTATTCCTTTTTGAAATATTGACTTTACCAATTTATTTGAACTATACAACTTCTTGTATATACTAATGTATGTGTTTAAATAATTAAATAAATAATAGATAAGTGAAAAAGCTTTTATGTTTTATTTTTTAATATGATTATATTATATCACTATTATGTGAATGAATGGACTTGTAAATTTAAACCCTATGTATAAAAATAAATTTCTTGCACTTTTACAAGAAGTAAAAATTTAATACAAATATATTTCAGATTTTTTAAATATATTATTGATTCACATATGATAGTTAAATTAATATGCTATTAAACATATAATTTTGTATAATCTATATTATTAATTTTCTTTAACACATATTACTTTTTTACAATAAATCGATTTAACTAATTATACATTTGTGTAATTAAACAAACTTATTTTACTAAATATACGTATCGATAATTAATTTTTATTATTTACATACACATGATTATACTTTTTATCGTACGCGATTAACTATTTATACATTTAATAAGCGTTGCCATACCCGCTTTTATAAATAATTACATATTATAAAGCATACGGATTTCACATAAACAAGCAATATATATTTTCGTTAAATGAACAACTTGAATCTTTAATCTATAACGTCATATTTACTTTTAAACTTGCTTTTAACTGTAACCATCACTCTTTTTTAACCTATGTTAGTAACTGTTTAGATATAATCAGTTTACTGTTGACTTTTGTCGTGACTGAACCTTTTACTGTTTGTTATTTAAAAATGGCTTATGAATTAGATAGGATTAAACGGTCGTGTGAAGAAATGACTTCTTCAACAAAGTTTCAACGTTTAGATAAACCTATGGAAAATTCTGATTTTTATAAACATGAATTTTTACCCAAATCTAATATACAGGAGAACTATGAAACACTATCACCTACCATGGACTTGTATGCTGCAGAGCCTAAGATTGCCAAGGATTCTACAACCCCAATATTTACTAACTGTGATAATGATGAAACGTCTTTCCCTGACACTTGCTGTGAGTCTACCTCTGCTACAGGCTTTTTGGATACAATGTTTAAGGATCTAGATTTTAAAAATTTGGAAACATACCTTACCTCACCGACTACAAGCGATTTAATTTCTTCAAATGAACCATCAACTAGCATTACACATAATAGTGAACAATTATATGACATATCCCCTCCCATCGTATGTGTGAATAACATTTCCAAAACCAAACATGGTAAATCTCGCATTTTTGTCATGTTTCGGATTAAACTTGCTGATTTTATATTTTTAACTTTAAAACGACATTATAAACAGTTTTATGTACATATTGAAGAGATCAAACACAATGTATTTACAAATGAAGAAATTTCATCAACAAATAGAATTTTTATGGATATTTCAACATGGTATGAATTCCAATATAAAATTTTTGGATTTAATTTAAAATATAAAAGTTCATCGTTTATTGCTAACAATACAGTATTAGTGTTAAATTATAATAATTCTATTATGCAAATAAAAAATTTAAAGAATTATACACATTGTGTTTTAAACGATTTTCAGTTAGAAAATTTAAAAGAAAAACTTATTGATTTTAATAGCAATCTTATTAAACACTTGTATACAGTTCATCTACCGCAGTTAATTAAGCAAAAATGCACACTCGTTAATTTACCTTCTGAAATCGAGCGTGTTTTACTAACGAAACTTATCTCTTCTATTGAGGATAATGTACTGACAATATTAAACCAAATTTATGAATGTGTAGGATGTATATTTAGACACCAATCCCAAAGTCTACATACATGTTTCACCTTTAATAAACGTGAAAGATTTAATCACTTAGGGGATATGATTTTAATGCTTGTAAATTTTGATTATGTTATTTCAAGGTTTTTAAACGGAGTTGAATGTATCAGTGAAAACTTTTTACGTAACATTAATGTGGAATTTATTCGAAATGTATTATTTAAGTCCTGAAAATAAAATATTTTGCTTTAAATCTGTGTGTTTATTTAAACAAAATGTGTGTGTGTTTATTAATATTGTTTAACTTGCAATTTAAGATTAATAATTTCTCTTATATGTTTATAACAGAAACATGATAACATAGTATGTATACTAAATGTTAGTAACATACTACACATGTTAGTAAATGTATTTTTGAACTATTATAAAAGTTTTTAAAATTTTACAAGATAGCAAAATTATTTTTCAGTTAAAAAAGTTTTATAAATTTAAAACTTAATAAAAGTATTTCATACTTTATCAATGTTGATTCGTCTTGTATGTTAATATTATATAATGGTAACATACTATATAGTTGTTATGTTACTACATATACTTATAAAAATAATTTAAACATGTTATATTATTGTAAAAGTTTTTTTTTAATTACAAACTAACTTAATTAAATTAAAAAATTATAAGTAAACAAAATAATTATTTTTTTAATTAAAATAAATTAACAAAAATGAAAAGTTATCAAAATTATTTTATAAATGTTTTAAAATACTTAATTTTAATAAATTGTGTCTATGTATACACACATATATATATATATATATATATATATATGTATGTACCTATATACATGTGGAACTTTAGTTAAGTAATAGAAATTCTCAAACTTTGTCATTAGAAACCCTATATTCTGATAATTAATAACAATTAGCTTTAAATTAAAGAAATAGATTAATTTATACTTACAAATATAACCCACTTATAATAGCACGTCCATCTTACATAGTTACTTCAGACATTATGCTTGTTACTATCCTAGCAACAGGATGTTTTTGTCGTACCACGTGATTTCCTTTAAAGTCACGTGATCATGAAGATAAGAATTAAACACAACGTGTTTGACATTTTCACTTCTGCTATAGAAGAAGCTTGTTTGGTAAGTTATAATGTCCTGTATTCTTTATTTTACACTTTATTTTACAATTTATTAAGCAGATCTAATTTAAATAACGTTTATATTGCAAACGTAAGGTAAAAGCACTAAATTATTGTTTTAAAAGCATTTTATTTTGTAATTCTATCGACAATAAGATGATGTAAAACATTTAAAATCTTACTATTGGGTTTTATTTTAGCATAAACATTATTTATTCAACTGGCTATTGCTTTTAGAAGTAACTTAATTTTCTTACACAAGCGGAAAATAATATTTCTTCATTAATATATCATGTTTACAAAATTTTTAAGTTATATATAATATAACTTGTAAATACATAGTATATTTTTATACTATAAGTATCTATAAGTATATGTATACTAACATGTTATTTAAGTATATATGTATACTTATGGATTTGGTATATAAATATACTATGTATTTACAAGTTATATTATATATAACTTAAAAATTTTGTAAACATGATATATTAATGAAGAAATATTATTTTCCGCTTATGTAAGAAAATTAAGTTACTTCTAAAAGCAATAGCCAGTTGAATAAATAATGTTTATGCTAAAATAAAACCCAATAGTAAGATTTTAAATGTTTTACATCATCTTATTGTCGATAGAATTACAAAATAAAATGCTTTTAAAACAATAATTTAGTGCTTTTACCTTACGTTTGCAATATAAACGTTATTTAAATTAGATCTTCTTAATAAATTGTAAAATAAAGTGTAAAATAAAGAATACAGGACATTATAACTTACCAAACAAGCCTCTTCTATAGCAGAAGTGAAAATGTCAAACACGTTGTGTTTAATTCTTATCTTCATGATCACGTGACTTTAAAGGAAATCACGCGGTACGACAAAAACATCCTGTTGCTAGGATAGTAACAAGCATAATGTCTGAAGTAACTATGTAAGATGGACGCGCTATTATAAGTGGGTTATATTTGTAAGTATAAATTAATCTATTTCTTTAATTTAAAGCTAATTGTTATTAATTATCAGAATATAGGGTTTCTAATGACAAAGTTTGAGAATTTCTATTACTTAACTAAAGTTCCACATGTATATAGGTACATATATATATATATATATATATATATATATATATATATATATATATATATATATATATATATATATATATATATGTGTGTGTGTATACATAGACACAATTTATTAAAATTAAGTATTTTAAAACATTTATAAAATAATTTTGATAACTTTTCATTTTTGTTAATTTATTTTAATTAAAAAAATAATTATTTTGTTTACTTATAATTTTTTAATTTAATTAAGTTAGTTTGTAATTAAAAAAAAACTTTTACAATAATATAACATGTTTAAATTATTTTTATAAGTATATGTAGTAACATAACAACTATATAGTATGTTACCATTATATAATATTAACATACAAGACGAATCAACATTGATAAAGTATGAAATACTTTTATTAAGTTTTAAATTTATAAAACTTTTTTAACTGAAAAATAATTTTGCTATCTTGTAAAATTTTAAAAACTTTTATAATAGTTCAAAAATACATTTACTAACATGTGTAGTATGTTACTAACATTTAGTATACATACTATGTTATCATGTTTCTGTTATAAACATATAAGAGAAATTATTAATCTTAAATTGCAAGTTAAACAATATTAATAAACACACACACATTTTGTTTAAATAAACACACAGATTTAAAGCAAAATATTTTATTTTCAGGACTTAAATAATACATTTCGAATAAATTCCACATTAATGTTACGTAAAAAGTTTTCACTGATACATTCAACTCCGTTTAAAAACCTTGAAATAACATAATCAAAATTTACAAGCATTAAAATCATATCCCCTAAGTGATTAAATCTTTCACGTTTATTAAAGGTGAAACATGTATGTAGACTTTGGGATTGGTGTCTAAATATACATCCTACACATTCATAAATTTGGTTTAATATTGTCAGTACATTATCCTCAATAGAAGAGATAAGTTTCGTTAGTAAAACACGCTCGATTTCAGAAGGTAAATTAACGAGTGTGCATTTTTGCTTAATTAACTGCGGTAGATGAACTGTATACAAGTGTTTAATAAGATTGCTATTAAAATCAATAAGTTTTTCTTTTAAATTTTCTAACTGAAAATCGTTTAAAACACAATGTGTATAATTCTTTAAATTTTTTATTTGCATAATAGAATTATTATAATTTAACACTAATACTGTATTGTTAGCAATAAACGATGAACTTTTATATTTTAAATTAAATCCAAAAATTTTATATTGGAATTCATACCATGTTGAAATATCCATAAAAATTCTATTTGTTGATGAAATTTCTTCATTTGTAAATACATTGTGTTTGATCTCTTCAATATGTACATAAAACTGTTTATAATGTCGTTTTAAAGTTAAAAATATAAAATCAGCAAGTTTAATCCGAAACATGACAAAAATGCGAGATTTACCATGTTTGGTTTTGGAAATGTTATTCACACATACGATGGGAGGGGATATGTCATATAATTGTTCACTATTATGTGTAATGCTAGTTGATGGTTCATTTGAAGAAATTAAATCGCTTGTAGTCGGTGAGGTAAGGTATGTTTCCAAATTTTTAAAATCTAGATCCTTAAACATTGTATCCAAAAAGCCTGTAGCAGAGGTAGACTCACAGCAAGTGTCAGGGAAAGACGTTTCATCATTATCACAGTTAGTAAATATTGGGGTTGTAGAATCCTTGGCAATCTTAGGCTCTGCAGCATACAAGTCCATGGTAGGTGATAGTGTTTCATAGTTCTCCTGTATATTAGATTTGGGTAAAAATTCATGTTTATAAAAATCAGAATTTTCCATAGGTTTATCTAAACGTTGAAACTTTGTTGAAGAAGTCATTTCTTCACACGACCGTTTAATCCTATCTAATTCATAAGCCATTTTTAAATAACAAACAGTAAAAGGTTCAGTCACGACAAAAGTCAACAGTAAACTGATTATATCTAAACAGTTACTAACATAGGTTAAAAAAGAGTGATGGTTACAGTTAAAAGCAAGTTTAAAAGTAAATATGACGTTATAGATTAAAGATTCAAGTTGTTCATTTAACGAAAATATATATTGCTTGTTTATGTGAAATCCGTATGCTTTATAATATCTAATTATTTATAAAAGCGGGTATGGCAACGCTTATTAAATGTATAAATAGTTAATCGCGTACGATAAAAAGTATAATCATGTGTATGTAAATAATAAAAATTAATTATCGATACGTATATTTAGTAAAATAAGTTTGTTTAATTACACAAATGTATAATTAGTTAAATCGATTTATTGTAAAAAAGTAATATGTGTTAAAGAAAATTAATAATATAGATTATACAAAATTATATGTTTAATAGCATATTAATTTAACTATCATATGTGAATCAATAATATAATTAAAAAATCTGAAATATATTTTTATTAAATTTTTACTTCTTGTAAAAGTGCAAGAAATTTATTTTTATACATAGGGTTTAAATTTACAAGTCCATTCATTCACATAATAGTGATATAATATAATCATATTAAAAAATAAAACATAAAAGCTTTTTCACTTATCTATTATTTATTTAATTATTTAAACACATACATTAGTATATACAAGAAGTTGTATAATTCAAATAAATTGGTAAAGTCAATATTTCAAAAAGGAATAGTTTCATTTTTTATAGCATTTTGTAAAGTGTCTATACGTAGTAATAAATTCTGTAAATGGTTTAAAAGTTCAGTACGCTGTTCAGATATATGTTCTTTGGGTGAGAGGTGAATTTTTCTATGCTTCACTAAGTCAAATCTGTGATTAAATATTTCAGAACAATCGACACATTTATAGTGTCTGGTAAACGGTTCAATATTCCTTTTCTTTTGCTGAGGGGTGTTATGAATCATAGTATGATTTATTAAATTTTTTTCCCGTAAAAACTTTTTATCACATTCATTACATTTATGCATAACGCCTTGTTTAGAATGTAATAAGTTATGCTTTTGTAAGTCGCTTTTCTGCACAAATGATTTCGAACACATTTTACAAATAAAAGGTTTCTTTTCTAAGTGAAATTTCATGTGTCTAACTAACACATTTTTTCGTGAGAAAGTCTTACTGCATTTCTCACATTTATATGTGACAGATGTCTTGGGATTAATTAGCATATCATCCTGTAAAGCGCTCTTTGTAGTAAACAGATTATCACACTTAGAGGGTTTTTTTTCTAAATGTAAGTTCATATGTCTTAATAACATATATTTTTTAGTAAATACTTTTTTACATTGTATCACATGTAAAAGGTAACTTTTGATCGACTTGATCTGATGAAGAGGACATCGGTTCCTTATTCAAAACAGGTTTCATTAAAATAGTACAGTCTATTTGCTCCTTAAACTCCGATGTCAAGGCTTTTCTTATCTTGGTTGGTTCGTCTAACACCATGTCTTGCATTGTACTTATTTAATTTAAATCAATTAAAATCGCAGATCACTTAAACGGAGAAAAAATTAGAACGTCTTAACGACACAGAAACAGTATGAATATTATTTCAAATAAAACTTTTCATGAATATTTATTTAATTGTAGAGGGCGCGCATGCTTAAAATAATTAAAAATAGCGTCACGTGTTATATATCGTATACAGAAATTAGTCTGTATGTTAAACATAAGTAATTTAGCAAAGTATCTTTTATTATACAGTGGGTGATTTCGTTAAGTATAAATGTATTTTCAATTTTTATGTAAAAGTATACAAGTAATGTTTTATTATGTATTCATCGTGGCTTAAAATGCAAATGTAAATGTGTGAATATACTCGTTCATTATATGGTATTGCTAATTAAGTAAATGAAATAATTTTTATACCTTAAACTAGATAAAAGAAGTAACGTTATCAGTAAGAAAACATAGGGATGTTATCCGCAAATAAGTAGTTTCCTGTTTTTGGTCTGGTAGACAACAGATCTATTTTCAAACTCGATAATCGTTATAATATTCGCTCAGTTTTGGTTTAAAATCTTAAATAATTTATCAAGTAAAGGGTAGTATTTTGTATACAATATGTAAGTTATATTATAATAATAGTACACATGTTTAATGAAATAGTATAAAATCCTTAATTTTTGTAGAAAAATAAAACAAGTTTCTACATTTTCTGAATAAAAATTGTAAAACTTTTCGAAAACTAAACTTATTTATTCCTTATACATAAATAAAAAACAGACACATGATGAAAAACTAAACAAATATTTATTAAATATAAAACATTTCTACGTTAATTTATAAATACATTGCTCAAATGCTTATTATAAAAGTCTACATTCATAGATTCAAAAAATAAATAAGTATAATTACATGTACATTTCTCCAGCAGGTTTTTCACAAATTCCTTAATGTTGAAATTTAACAAAGCACTGTCTGCGCACCAGTTAAACTGTTTTCTTAAATTATATCTCATACATTCATGATCCATTTCTACTGGTTGGTCGATTGAACATAAATAACAGTCAAACGTGCGATATACTGATCTCTCTAATTCATGATCGAAGCATTCTAAAAAATAGTCCATCGTCTCTTCCTCTGTAAAGTGAGAACATTTACATATTTTTACGTTTTTTAAAACATAAACAGGTAAAAGTTTTGTTAAAAAAGTTTGAATAAGACATTCGCTAATTTCAATACAGTTTTTCTCTAGTTTGAGAAATTGTTCTTTTGTAAGTAGTAAACAATCAGGTTTCAATAGTTTTTGCAGTATGCATGATTCCTTATCCACATAAATCGTTAGTAAGTCGTTGTTAGATACGAATGTTTCTTTTTCTGCAGAGTCAAAATTAAATTTTGTCATTCTCGTTTCAAATTTATCAAAGGTTGATCACGATATTGTAATTCCTTCATTTGTAGGGTACATTTTACCACTATTCTCAAATTCTTTATATTTTTGAATGTGAACTTTTAACTCACAGTCCTTATTCATTTGCACTTCGACAATCGTATCCTCCCCTAAGTCCCAATGGTATGGGGTAAAAACGTCAAAATACTGAAATATTCTACTAAATTCGCTGATTTCTGAAATTTCATAGTAAGATGTGTTAAGCGAAGTAGTCATTTTCAGGTTTAGAAGTATCCAAAAAGCAGGGTAAACAGATAGGTGATCAAGCAAATATACAGCAAGGTTTTAAGTAATTAGAAGAATAATCGTTTAAGTCAAAACTTTAAACAGTAAATTCATTATGGTGTACAAGCTTCTTATATTGCTATTCTCATCGTTGTAAAACAGGATGTTATTCTATAAATGTCGTCATATCCTGTTTTATTAACTTGAAAATCTTAGGAAAAAAAGTAACAATGTGTTAGGTTTCATTATTTATATTAATTGTACGGAGCCATCGTAGCGTAATTGGGAGCGCATTGGAAAGCTAGCCAAAAGGTTGAAAGTTCGAATCCGAGCATAAACATAATGGTAAGTTAAACTTTCTTTTTTAAAGTATACAATTAAAAATCCTTAAACCTCACTTGGTAAGTTAAAATTTGCTGTATTATAATAAATTATAGCTTAAATTATTTTACAAAATTTATAATATTATTAGTACTGTATAGTAATAATCCAATATGTTCAGTCACGTGACACCTTTTCTTATATATCTTAAATCGCGTCTAATAAACATGGTCTCATGGTGTGTTCGTTTAAACCTACTGCAAATCAACACATCATGAGATCATTTTGTCAAGTTCGAGGTTCGAACCCCGCTTCATTTACATGTTTGTTAAAAGCTAATAACTTTTAACAAGGGAGTACGCTATTTCAAAGTGAAAGTTGTAGTCGAAATTTAATATTTTCTTAATTTCTGTGAAGAAAAAAAAAATGTTTTAAAACGTATGTACGTCTTGTATTTTATTACAATTAGTTCACTTCGTATATGCATGCTTGTGTACGTAACAAATAGTTCACTGTGTGTCTGTCTGTCTGCCTACCTGCCTGCCTGCTTGTCTGTGTGCCTGCCTATCTGCCTATCTGTCGGTTTATAACTATAATTATTTACATGTGTCACTTTAAAATTTTTGTTAAGTGCTACGCTATAACTAAATATTTCCATTGTAAGCAGTTTGGTAAGAAACTTTAAAATATTTTATTAAGTGCTATGCTTTAACTAAATATTTTCATTGTAGGTAGTTTGCTAAGAAACTTTAAAATTATTTATTTAGCGTTATGTTAGAACTTAAATTTCTATTTCATATTCCTTTGCGAGCACTACGGTAACACATTTTAAAATTATTTATTAAGTGCTATTCTATAACTATATATTTCCATTGTAAGCAGTGGTAAGTTACTTTATTTTACACCATGCTATAACTTAAATTTCCATTATAAGCAGTATGATGAGATACTTTAGAATATTTTATTTTATACTATGCTATAACTTAAAATTCAGAAGCAGTCATTTTAAATTCCATAATTTTCATACTTACCGATAGAGGGCGACACCACTTTAAACTTTCTATCTCCTAAATTAAAAAAAAAATGGGGGGGGGTGGCATGGGGTAGGTGGGGGATAGTGGTCATACTCTACCGTCACCGATAGCTCGTACTATAAAGCAATTAAAAAAAATTTTAATTAAAAAAAAATGGGGGGGTAGGGGGGGGGGCATGGGGGAAGGGGTGTTGGGGGGTTGGGGGGATGGGGTAGGGGGGGAGGTAGGGGAGACAAAAAATTTTCCACCTCCGCCGCCGCTGCGCCCCACCAGTGGCTGAGAGGTTGTGCTCTCGAAGCTGGTAGACGGGAGGTGCTGGGTTCGATCCCAATCGCGCCCGTCGGCCTAATCGCTCGGAGTTTTCGTGGTTTTCTTCGAGCCGTGGATTTATCCATGCGTAAATACGGGTTAGGTTCCCTTAGAAAGACCCCCACGAAGGGCACTCCCCCCGGGCCTATATCCCAAGTGCAGATAATTGGCCGTCAACAATCAACCCAACCCAACCCAACCCGCCGCCGCTGCTTGCTGCTGTTGCTGAGGTTGAACTGTCATTCTCCCTCTACTACCGCTGAAAATATTTATTTTGAAGTAGAAATGCTAAAATTAAACATTGATTGTAATGAAAAACTTCAATGATCAAGGGGGTGTAGCTCAGTGGTAGAGCATTCGACTGCAGATCGAGAGGTCCTCGGTTCAAACCCGAGCGCCCCCTTGAAAAAATCGTTTTTTGAAAGTTGTTACAAAATTTAACAACCGCTGAAAATATTTATTTTGAAGTAGAAATGCTAAAATTAGACATTGATTGTAATGAAAAACTTCAATGATCAAGGGGGTGTAGCTCAGTGGCAGAGCATTCGACTGGAGATCGAGAGGTTCTCGGTTCAAACCCGAGTGCCCCCTTGAAAAAATCGTTTTTTGAAAGTTGTTACAAAATTTAACAACCGCTGAAAATATTTATTTTGAAGTAGAAATGCTAAAATTAGACATTGATTGTAATGAAAAACTTCAATGATCAAGGTGGTGTAGCTCAGTGGCAGAGCATTCGACTGGAGATCGAGAAGTTCTCGGTTCAAACCCGAGTGCCCCCTTGAAAAAATCGTTTTTTGAAAGTTGTTACAAAATTTAACAACCGCTGAAAATATTTATTTTGAAGTAGAAATGCTAAAATTAGACATTGATTGTAATGAAAAACTTCAATGATCAAGGGGGTGTAGCTCAGTGGCAGAGCATTCGACTGGAGATCGAGAGGTTCTCGGTTCAAACCCGAGTGCCCCCTTGAAAAAATCGTTTTTTGAAAGTTGTTACAAAATTCAACAACCGCTGAAAATATTTATTTTGAAGTAGAAATGCTACAATTAGACATTGATTGTAATGAAAAACTTCAATGATCAAGGGGGTGTAGCTCAGTGGCAGAGCATTCGACTGCAGATCGAGAGGTCCTTGGTTCAAACCCGAGTGCCCCCATGGAAAAATCGTTTTTTGAAAGTTGTTACAAAATTCAACAACCGCTGAAAATATTTATTTTCAAGTAGAAATGCTAAAATTAAACATTGATTGTAATGAAACACCCCAATGATCAAGAGGGTGTAGCTCAGTGGTAGAGCATTCGACTGCAGATAGAGAGGTCCGCGGTTCAAACCCGAGTGCCCCCTTGAAAAAATCGTTTTTTGAAAGTTGTTACAAAATTCAACAACCGCTGAAAATATTTATTTTGAAGTAGAAATGCTAAAATTAAACATTGATTGTAATGAAAAACTTCAACGGTCAAGGGGGTGTAGCTCAGTGGTAGAGCATTCGACTGCAGATCGAGAGGTCCTCGGTTCAAACCCGAGTGCCCCCTTGAAAAAGTCGTTTTTTGAAAGTTATTACAAAATTCAACAACCGCTGAAAATATTTATTTTGAAGTAGAAATGCTAAAATTAAACATTGATTGTAATGAAAAACTTCAATGATCAAGGGGGTGTAGCTCAGTGGTAGAGCATTCGACTGCAGATCGAGAGGTCCTCGGTTCAAACCCGAGCGCCCCCATGAAAAAACGTTTTTTGAAAGTTATTACAAAATTCAACAACCGCTGAAAATATTTATTTTGAAGTAGAAATGCTAAAATTAAACATTGATTGTAATGAAAAACTTCGATGATCAAGGGGGTATAGCTCAGTGGTAGAGCATTCGACCGCAGATCGAGAGGTCTTCGGTTCAAACCCGAGCGCCCCCTTGAAAAAATCGTTTTTTGAAAGTTGTTACAAAATTTAACAACCGCTGAAAATATTTATTTTGAAGTAGAAATGCTAAAATTAGACATTGATTGTAATGAAAAACTTCAATGATCAAGGGGGTGTAGCTCAGTGGCAGAGCATTCGACTGGAGATCGAGAGGTTCTCGGTTCAAACCCGAGTGCCCCCTTGAAAAAATCGTTTTCTGAAAGTTGTTACAAAATTTAACAACCGCTGAAAATATTTATTTTGAAGTAGAAATGCTACAATTAGACATTGATTGTAATGAAAAACTTCAATGATCAAGGGGGTGTAGCTCAGTGGCAGAGCATTCGACTGCAGATCGAGAGGTCCTTGGTTCAAACTCGAGTGCCCCCCTGGAAAAATCGTTTTTTGAAAGTTGTTACAAAATTCAACAACCGCTGAAAATATTTATTTTCAAGTAGAAATGCTAAAATTAAACATTGATTGTAATGAAAAACCCCAATGATCAAGAGGGTGTAGCTCAGTGGTAGAGCATTCGACTGCAGATAGAGAGGTCCGCGGTTCAAACCCAAGTGCCCCCTTGAAAAAATCGTTTTTTGAAAGTTGTTACAAAATTCAACAACCGCTGAAAATATTTATTTTGAAGTAGAAATGCTAAAATTAAACATTGATTGTAATGAAAAACTTCAATGATCAAGGGGATACAGCTCAGTGGTAGAGCATTCGACTGCAGATCGAGAGGTCCTCGGTTCAAACCCGAGTGCCCCCATGAAAAAATCGTTTTTTGAAAGTTGTTACAAAATTCAACAACCGCTGAAAATATTTAATTTGAAGTAGAAATGCTAAAATTAAACATTGATTGTAATGAAAAATTTCAATGATCAAGGGGGTACAGCTCAATGGTAGAGCATTCGGCTGCAGATCGAGAGGTCCTCGGTTCAAACCCGAGTGCCCCTTGAAAAAATCGTTTTTTGAAAGTTATTACAAAATTCAACAACCGCTGAAAATATTTATTTTGAAGTAGAAATGCTAAAATTAGACATTGATCGTAATGAAAAACATCAATGATCAAGGGTGTGTAGCTCCGTGGTAGAGCATTCGGCTGCAGATCGAGAGGTCCTCGGTTCAAACCCGAGTGCCCCTTTGAAAAAATCGTTTTTTGAAAGTTATTACAAAATTTAACAACCGCTGAAAATATTTATTTTGAAGTAGAAATGCTAAAATTAAACATTGATTGTAATGAAAAACTTCAATGATCAAGGGGGTGTAGCTCAGTGGTAGAGCATTCGACTGCAGATTGAGAGGTCCTCGGTTCAAACCCAAATGCCCCCTTGAAAAAATCCTTTTTTGAAAGTTATTACAAAATTCAACAACCGCTGAAAATATTTAATTTGAAGTAGAAATGCTAAAATTAAACATTGATTGTAATGAAAAACATCAATGATCAAGGGTGTGTAGCTCAGTGGTAGAGCATTCGGCTGCAGATCGAGAGGTCCTCGGTTCAAACCCGAGTGCCCCCTTGAAAAAATCGTTTTTTGAAAGTTATTACAAAATTCAACAACCGCTGAAAATATTTATTTTGAAGTAGAAATGCTAAAATTAAACATTGATTGTAATGAAAAACTTCAATGATCAAGGGGATACAGCTCAGTGGTAGAGCATTCGACTGCAGATCGAGAGATCCTCGGTTCAAACCCGAGTTCCCCCTTGAAAAAATCGTTTTTTGAAAGTTATTACAAAATTCAACAACCGCTGAAAATATTTATTTTGAAGTAGAAATGCTAAAATTAAACATTGATTGTAATGAAAAATTTCAATGATCAAGGGGGTACAGCTCAGTGATAGAGCATTCGGCTGCAGATCGAGAGGTCCTCGGTTCAAACCCGAGTGCCCCTTGAAAAAATCGTTTTTTGAAAGTTATTACAAAATTCAACAACCGCTGAAAATATTTATTTTGAAGTAGAAATGCTAAAATTAAACATTGATTGTAATGAAAAACTTGAACGATCAAGGGGGTGTAGCTCAGTGGTAGAGCATTCGACTGCAGATCGAGAGGTCCTCGGTTCAAACCCGAGTGCCCCCTTGAAAAAATCGTTTTTTGAAAGTTATTACAAAATTGAACAACCGCTGAAAATATTTATTTTGAAGTAGAAATGCTAAAATTAAACATTGATTGTAATGAAAAACTTCAATGATCAAGGGGGTGTAGCTCAGTGGTAGAGCATTCGGCTGCAGATGGCGAGGTCCTCGGTTCAAACCCGAGTGCCCCCTTGAAAAAATAGTTTTTTGAAAGTTGTTACAAAATTTAACAACCGCTGAAAATATTTATTTTGAAGTAGAAATGCTAAAATTAAACATTGATCGTAATGAAAAACTTCGATGATCAAGGGAGTGTAGCTCAGTGGTAGAGCATTCGACTGCAGATCGAGAGGTCCTCGGTTCAAACCCGAGTGCCCCCTTGAAAAAGTCGTTTTTTGAATGTTATTACAAAGTTCAACAACCGCTGAAAATATTTATTTTGAAGTAGAAATGCTAAAATTAAACATTGATTGTAATGAAAAACTTCGTTTATCAAGGGGGTGTAGCTCAGTGGCAGAGCATTCGACTGCAGATCGAGAGATTCTCGGTTCAAACCCGAGTGCCCCCTTGAAAAAATCGTTTTTTGAAAGTTATTACAAAATTCAACAACCGCTGAAAATATTGTTGTGAGCTCGGGGTTCGAAAGGACTGATGCCAATATATAAGAACAATAAAAAGGCTTTATTCACTATAAACAGTGCAATACGATCACAAATATCTTCTGAAAATTACAAGATATTCCGTAATCTTCAAATCCAATAAAAGCGCAGCAAAATTTCACACAGAAACAATGCGTTCAATACGACGTATCAACGACAAAATCGATCAGAGTAACACAGTTCTCAATGCAAAGCCTCTCGTATGAATTCAATCGCAGTTGACAGACAACTAACTAACTGAACTGATGGAGGTCCTTATATAGGTTTCAGAGATCTTTCCAGATTATTCCAGAGCCTTCAGATGCTAGAAATTACCAGAAAGTGCTTTAACTTTCGATAGAGAACCCAAGCAAGAAAGGATCCCAATGTATAGGTATAAGGGGGGTGTGGTTGCACAAAAAGTCGCCAAATCCGTCGCCAACTTGGCGACATTTGGCGATATATCGCCAAATTTGGCGACAAAAATAAGTCGCCAAAACCATCGCCAACTTGGCGATAAACCCATTCCTTGGCGATTTCACCATAGACTTCCATTATAAAGATGAGGGTGTAAGGTTGTTTTCCTTGCAAACCATCTGAGGCCTTTAGCATTGAGTTACATGCTGCTCAATAGGAAATACATTAATAATAGTGCAATTTTCACAATAATAAAATAAATTTAAACAAATGGAATATTTACAGATATACAAAATTCATAACATTGCCCCCCTCTCAAGGACTGCACGTCCCGGGCAGTTCAACCTTTGATCGGAAAGCAAACCCGTTACCAACAAATGCTATACTATTCAAAACACATTCATAATGCTGAATTATACAAAATATACACTTATTTAAAAATAAAATAAAATTAAAGCATAGACATTATTACATACAAGTATTTAAATAATAATAACAATAATAATGATAATGCTAAGCAAAATAAATAATTACATTAATTTATATACAAGACCATGGTCATACTAATTTACATTATTTACATTACACTATTTACAATCAATGAACTAAGTACTATGGCCATAGTATGGAGCCAGCCTGTCGTAATGAACGACTCTAGGCTTCGAACTTGGTGACTTTCGGATCCGAATTACGACATCGTTCAGTCTGTTTAGGACTGTATAAGGACCGTCCCAGTGCGATTGCAGTTTGGGAGAAAGTCCTTTACGTCGAGTTGGATTATAAAACCAAACCTTGTCACCTTCTTTGAATTGATGTCCCGTGGCTTTCGTGTCGTACCTGGTCTTCATCTTCTCCGTCTGTATATTGATCCGCTCTCGAGCCAAGTTGTGGACGTCTTCAAATCGTGCCTGGAGATTCTGCACGTATCCCTCTGGCGATGAAGGCGCATCTGGAGGGCGACCAAAAATCAGATCACAAGGTAGACGAAGATCACGACCGAAAAGCATCTGAGACGGGGAATAGCCGGTTGTTTCATGGACGGCGCTGCGATAGGCGAGAAGAAACAAGGGAAGTTTTTGGTCCCAGTCTTGTTGGTTTCTTGAGACTAGCAGTGAGAGATTGTTGAGGATGGTACGATTAAATCTCTCAACCATGCCATCCGACTGTGGATGCAAAGGCGTCGTCCTAGTTTTGTCCATTACGACAGGCTGGCTCCATACTATGGCCATAGTACTTAGTTCATTGATTGTAAATAGTGTAATGTAAATAATGTAAATTAGTATGACCATGGTCTTGTATATAAATTAATGTAATTATTTATTTTGCTTAGCATTATCATTATTATTGTTATTATTATTTAAATACTTGTATGTAATGGTGTCTATGCTTTATAATTCAGCATTATGAATGTGTTTAATTGTTATTTTCCATATTTGCTTTAAGTGCTTTGAATAGTATAGCATTTGTTGGTAAGGGGTTTGCTTTCCGATCAAAGGTTGAACTGCCCGGGACGTGCAGTCCTTGAGAGGGGAGCAATGTTATGAATTTTGTAAATATTTCATTCTTTTTAATTTATTTTATTTTATTATTGTGCAAATTGCAGTATTATTAATGTATTTCCTATTGAGCATCATGTAACTCAATGCTAAAGGCCTCAGGTGCTTTGCAAGAAAAACAACCTTACAGCATCGGTTTTATAATGGAGTTCTATTGGAAAATCGCCAAGGAATGGGTTTTTCGCCAAGTTGGCGATGGTTTTGGCGACTTATTTTTGACGCCAAATTTGGCGATATATCGCCAAATGTCGCCAAGTTGGCGATGGATTTGGCGACTTTTTGTGCAACCACACCCCCCTTATACCTATACATTGGGATCCTTTCTTGCTTGGGTTCTCTATCGAAAGTTAAAGCACTTTCTGGTAATTTCTATCATCTGAAGGCTCTGGAATAATCTAGAAAGATCTCTGAAACCTATATAAGGACCTCCATCAGTTCAGTTAGTTAGTTGTCTGTCAACTGCGATTGAATTCATACGAGAGGCTTTGCATTGAGAACTGTGTTACTCTGATCGATTTTGTCGTTGATACGTCGTATTGAACGCATTGTTTCTGTGTGAAATTTTGCTGCGCTTTTATTGGATTTGAAGATTACGGAATATCTTGTAATTTTCAGAAGATATTTGTGATCGTATTGCACTGTTTATAGTGAATAAAGCCTTTTTATTGTTCTTATATATTGGCATAAGTCCTTTCGAACCCCGAGCTCACAACATTTCCGAGAAGTTGACAGAGACCCTCAATCACAGCAGATATGAAATTTCTCCCTTGGTCAGAATGCATTTGAAGGGGAACTCCATACCTTGATATCCACTGGTGTACCAAGGCATCCGCAACCGTAGAAGCTTCTTGATCAGGGATGGCATAAACTTCAGGCCATTTCGTGAAATAGTCCATGACAACAAGGAGGTATTTGTTGCCATCAGCACTTCTTGGCAGAGGACCTAGGATGTCAAGGGCGATGCGTTCAAAAGGTGCTCCTACATTGTAGAGATGTAGTCTTCCTCGGCTACGTTTCTTTGGTCCTTTCCGAGCTGCACATGCATCGCAAGATTTGCACCATTGTTCGACGTCAGCTCTCGCTTTTCCCCAGAAGAAGCGCTCTCGGACTCTGTGTAATGTTTTCATGACTCCAAAATGGCCACCAGTGGGACTGCCATGTAATTCCTTGAGGACCTCTGGGATTCGGGATCGAGGAAGTTCCAACTGCCACCGAGATGTCGTCCCATCTTCCAATTCGAATTTTCGAAACAGGACACCATTCCTGACGTGAAGGGAGTTCCAAAGAGCCCAATATTGCTTCGTCGTAGGACTGTAAGTCGAGATGTCTTTCCAACTGGGCTTCGTGCTAGAAGATTCTAATAACTCTAAGATTGGTTTGATGTCAGAGTCTGCCATTTGATCTTCTCGAAACTTCTCATCATTCCAGGGATCTGGTGGCGTTGATAGTGAAGTCTTCGTCTGGCGTATGACATGTTCGGGATTAAACTTGTTTTCCGCTCTGGAACAATAGCGACAACTTTCGGGACACGGTCTTCTTGATAGGGCATCAGCATTTCCATGCGATGAGCCTTTACGATGCCTGATGTCAAAATCGTATTCCTGGAGTCGTTGTATCCATCTGGCTACTTGGCCCTCTGGGTTCCTAAAATTCATCAGCCATGTTAGGGATGCGTGATCAGTACGAAGGAAAAATTTCCTGCCATAGAGATATTGATGGAAGTGTTCTATGGCTTTCACTATTCTAATAACTCCTTACGAGTGACGCAATAATTCCGCTCTGGTTTCGATAAACATTTGCTCCAGTATGCTACGACTCGTTCTTGGCCGTCTATTTCTTGGGAAAGTACAGCGCCGACACTTTCGCGACTGGCATCCTTGTCCACAATGAATTGTTTGTCGGGGTCTGGATAGGTAAGGACTGGAGAGGATGTGAGAGCTTCTTTCAGCCGCTGGAAGGAATTGTCGCATTCTTGTGTCCATAGAAACTTCTGTTTGCTTTCAGTGAGCCTATTCAATGGTCTTGCGATATTGGAGAATCCCTGGACAAACTTTCTGTAATAAGTGCATAGTCCCAGAAAGCTTCCCAACTGATGGGCATTTTCCGGACGCTTCCAGTTCTTTACTGCGGACACTTTTTCAGGATCTGTTCGAACACCTTCAGCTGAAATGATGTGTTCTAGATAATTTACTTCCCGTTGGAAGAACTTGCATTTCAAAGGGTTCAGCTTTAAATTCGCCGCTCTTAGCTTCGTTAACACTTTTCGAATATTTTCTAGATGTTCTTCAAACGTGCGGCCACCAATGATGACGTCATCTAGGTAGATGAGACAAGCTTCAAAAGTCAGGCCTTTTAACACTGTCTCCATGAGGCGCTCGAACGTTGCTGGTGCATTGCAGAGCCCGAACGGCATAACTTTAAATTGCCAAAGTCCTTGTCCAGTAGTAAATGTGGTCTTCTCTTTGTCATCAGGATGGATCTCTACTTGCCAATATCCACTCTTCAAATCCAGCGTGGAAAACCATTTATGTCCTGAAAGAGTATCTAGCGTGTCGTCTATTCTTGGTAGAGGATAGCTGTCCTTCTTCGTGATATCGTTAAGTTTTCGATAATCCACACAAAACCTTGTAGAGTCATCTTTCTTTCGGACCAACACGATGGGAGAGGCCCACGGACTTGATGACGGTTCGATGATGTCACTATTCTGCATCTGTTGTAAGAGCTTAGAAACCTCTTCTTGTTTTGCGAACGGCAAGCGTCTTGGATGCTGTTTAATCGGTGGATGGTCGGCAGTATCAATTCTATGACGTGTCAGAGAAGTGCGACCTATATCATTCTCGTTTTGTGAAAACACATCCTTAAATTCCTGGAACAGTCTTTCTGCGGCATGTCTCTGCTCAGGAGATAAATTCTCATTTCGTCCAATTTCAGGTGTTAAACTTGTAGGCGGCTCCGACAACGTCAAGCTCGGGTCTTTGCAAACACAGGTGACTGGAGCACAGGTAGCAAGCACTTCACCCTTCTGGATAATTCTAGACTTTTCACTTATATTCGGCATCCTCACGGGTATCACATCTCTCGACAGATCTACCAGCGCTGATGCTATTAGCACTCCTTTTGGGCTCTTCTCAGGATATCCAACCAAGCCACATTGAAAACCACTTTCGTTCTCAGTTAATCCAGGTATCATCATTTCGGTCCGAGGAGGGATGATAACATCTGCCTTGGCAGTGATCCGTTGAATAGACCCGGACTCATTTCCAAGTTTGAAAATAGTGACATCTTCTTGAGCAGAGCGTAACTCATTCTTCTTAAAATCCAGTGTAAATCCATTCTCTTTTAAAAAGTCCAGTCCGAGTATGAAAGGGTCTGAAATATCGGCCACATAGACTGTATGATGGTAAGCGGCGTTCCCAAACTTTATTTTCAGTTTCATTCTTCCATGTATGTCGATCATATCCCCGGTCACGGTTTGAAGGATAACACGGGGCGGAGTCCAGAAGAGTTTTTCTTTTAGCCGCAGAGCTAGATCTTTCCGAACGATGGTCACATTGGCTCCTGTATCGATGATCATATTACAGGGCAAATCATTCACACGCCCGACTATAAAAACTCCGTTCTCGCCGTAACTTCTTGCAGTCCTTGAGAGGGGGGCAATGTTATGAATTTTGTATATATCTGTAAATATTCCATTTGTTTTAATTTATTTTATTTTATTATTGTGCAAATTGCAGTATTATTAATGTATTTCCTATTGAGCATCATGTAACTCAATGCTAAAGGCCTCAGGTGCTTTGCAAGAAAAACAACCTTACAGCATCGGTTTTATAATGGAGTTCTATTGGAAAATCGCCAAGGAATGGGTTTTTCGCCAAGTTGGCCATGGTTTTGGCGACTTATTTTTGTCGCCAAATTTGGCGATATATCGCCAAATGTCGCCAAGTTGGCGACGGATTTGGCGACTTCTTGTGCAACCACACCCCCCTTATACCTATACATTGGGATCCTTTCTTGCTTGGGTTCTCTATCGAAAGTTAAGGACCTCCATCAGTTCAGTTAGTTAGTTGTCTGTCAACTGCGATTGAATTCATACGAGAGGCTTTGCATTGAGAACTGTGTTACTCTGATCGATTTTGTCGTTGATACGTCGTATTGAACGCATTGTTTCTGTGTGAAATTTTGCTGCGCTTTTATTGGATTTGAAGATTACGGAATATCTTGTAATTTTCAGAAGATATTTGTGATCGTATTGCACTGTTTATAGTGAATAAAGCCTTTTTATTGTTCTTATATATTGGCATCAGTCCTTTCGAACCCCGAGCTCACAACATTTGGTGTCAGAAGTGGGATTGAATGCCGATTACCAGAGCCGAAAAACCCATTCCTTGGCGATTTTCCAATAGAACTCCATTATAAAACCGATGCTGTAAGGTTGTTTTTCTTGCAAAGCACCTGAGGCCTTTAGCATTGAGTTACATGATGCTCAATAGGAAATACATTAATAATACTGCAATTTGCACAATAATAAAATAAAATAAATTAAAAAGAATGAAATATTTACAAAATTCATAACAATATTAAATTTGAAGTAGAAATGCTAAAATTAAACATTGATTGTAATGAAATACTTCAATGATCAAGGGTGTGTAGCTCAGTGGTAGAGCATTCGGCTGCAGATCGAAAAGTCCTCGGTTCAAACCCGAGTGCCCCCTTGAAAAAATCGTTTTTTGAAAGTTATTACAAAATTCAACAACCGCTGAAAATATTTATTTTGAAGTAGAAATGCTAAAATTAAACATTGATTGTAATGAAAAACTTCAATGATCAAGGGGTTACAGCTCAGTGGTAGAGCATTCGGCTGCAGATCGAGAGGTCCTCGGTTCAAACCCGAGTGCCCCTTGAAAAAATCGTTTTTTGAAAGTTATTACAAAATTCAACAACCGCTGAAAATATTAAATTTGAAGTAGAAATGCTAAAATTAAACATTGATTGTAATGAAAAACTTCAATGATCAAGGGTGTGTAGCTCAGTGGTAGAGCATTCGGCTGCAGATCGAGAGGTCCTCGGTTCAAACCCGAGTGCCCCCTTGAAAAAATCGTTTTTTGAAAGTTATTACAAAATTGAACAACCGCTAAAAATATTTATTTTGAAGTAGAAATGCTAAAATTAAACATTGATTGTAATGAAAAACTTCAATGATCACGGGGGTGTAGCTCAGTGGTAGAGCATTCGGCTGCAGATGGAGAGGTCCTCGGTTCAAACCCGAGTTCCCCCTTGAAAAAATCGTTTTTGAAAGTTGTTACAAAATTTAACAACCGCTGAAAATATTTATTTTGAAGTAGAAATGCTAAAATTAAACATTGATTGTAATGAAAAACTTCAATGATCAAGGGGGTGCAGCTCAGTGGTAGAGCATTCGACAGCAGATCGAGAACTCCTCGGTTCAAACCCGAGTGCCCCCTTGAAAAAATCGTTTTTTGAAAGTTGTTACAAAATTCAACAACCGCTGAAAATATTTTTTTTGAAGTAGAAATGCTAAAATTAAACATTGATTGTAATGAAAAACTGCAATGATCAAGAAGGTACAGCTCAGTGGTAGAGCATTCGGCTGCAGATCGAGATGTCCTCGGTTCAAACCCGAGTGCCCCCTTGAAAAAATCGTTTTTTGAAAGTTATTACAAAATTCAACAACCGCTGAAAATATTTATTTTGAAGTAGAAATGCTAAAATTAAACATTGATTGTAATGAAAAACTTCAATGATCAAGGGGGTGTAGCTGAGTGGTAGAGCATTCGACAGGAGATCGAGAGGTTCTCGGTTCAAACCCGAGTGCCCCCTTGAAAAAATCGTTTTTTGAAAGTTATTACAAAATTGAACAACCGCTGAAAATATTTATTTTGAAGTAGAAATGTTAAAATTAAACATTGATTGTAATGAAAAACTTCAATGATCAAGGGGGTGTAGCTCAGTGGTAGAGCATTCGACTGCAGATCGAGAGGTCCTCGGTTCAAACCCGAGTGCCCCCTTAAAAAAATCGTTTTTTGAAAGTTATTACAAAATTGAACAACCGCTGAAAATATTTATTTTGAAGTAGAAATGATAAAATTAAACATTGATTGTAATGAAAAACTTCAATGATCAAGAGGGTGTAGCTCAGTGGTAGAGCATTTGGCTGCAGATCGAGAGGTCCTCGGTTCTAACCCGACTGCCCCCTTGAAAAAATCGTTTTTTGAAAGTTGTTACAAAATTTAACAACCGCTGAAAATATTTATTTTGAAGTAGAAATTCTAAAATTAAACATTGATTGTAATGAAAAACTTTAATGATCAAGGGGGTGTAGCTCAGTGGTAGAGCATTCGACGGCATATCGAGAGGTTCTCGGTTCTAACCCGAGTGCCCCCTTGAAAAAATCGTTTTTTTAAAGTTATTACAAAATTGAACAACCGCTGAAAATATTTATTTTGAAGTAGAAATGCTAAAATTAAACATTGATTGTAATGAAAAACTTCAATGATCAAGGGGGTGTAGCTCAGTGGTAGAGCATTCGGCTGCAGATCGAGAGGTCCTCGGTTCAAACCCGAGTGCCCCCTTGAAAAAATCGTTTTTTGAAAGTTGTTACAAAATTTAACAACCGCTGAAAATATTTATTTTGAAGTAGAAATGCTAAAATTAAACATTGATTGTATTGAAAAACTTCAATGATCAAGGGGGTACAGCTCATTGGTAGAGCATTCGTCTGCAGATCGAGAGGTCCTCGGTTCAAACCCGAGTGCCCCTTTGAAAAAATCGTTTTTTAAAAGTTATTACAAAATTTAACAACCGCTGAAAATATTTATTTTGAAGTAGAAATGCTAAAATTAAACATTGATTGTAATGAAAAACTTCAATGATCAAGGGTGTGTAGCTCAGAGGTAGAGCATTCGGCTGCAGATCGAGAGGTCCTCGGTTCAAACCCGAGTGCCCCTTGAAAAAATCGTTTTTTGAAAGTTATTACAAAATTCAACAACCGCTGAAAATATTTATTTTGAAGTAGAAATGCTAAAATTAAACATTGATTGTAATGAAAAACTTGAACGATCAAGGGGGTGTAGCTCAGTGGTAGAGCATTCGACTGCAGATCGAGAGGTCCTCGGTTCAAACCCGAGTGCCCCCTTGAAAAAATCGTTTTTTGAAAGTTATTACAAAATTGAACAACCGCTGAAAATATTTATTTTGAAGTAGAAATGCTAAAATTAAACATTGATTGTAATGAAAAACTTCAATGATCAAGGGGGTGTAGCTCAGTGGTAGAGCATTCGGCTGCAGATGGCGAGGTCCTCGGTTCAAACCCGAGTGCCCCCTTGAAAAAATAGTTTTTTGAAAGTTGTTACAAAATTTAACAACCGCTGAAAATATTTATTTTGAAGTAGAAATGCTAAAATTAAACATTGATCGTAATGAAAAACTTCGATGATCAAGGGAGTGTAGCTCAGTGGTAGAGCATTCGACTGCAGATCGAGAGGTCCTCGGTTCAAACCCGAGTGCCCCCTTGAAAAAGTCGTTTTTTGAATGTTATTACAAAGTTCAACAACCGCTGAAAATATTTATTTTGAAGTAGAAATGCTAAAATTAAACATTGATTGTAATGAAAAACTTCGTTTATCAAGGGGGTGTAGCTCAGTGGCAGAGCATTCGACTGCAGATCGAGAGATTCTCGGTTCAAACCCGAGTGCCCCCTTGAAAAAATCGTTTTTTGAAAGTTATTACAAAATTCAACAACCGCTGAAAATATTGTTGTGAGCTCGGGGTTCGAAAGGACTGATGCCAATATATAAGAACAATAAAAAGGCTTTATTCACTATAAACAGTGCAATACGATCACAAATATCTTCTGAAAATTACAAGATATTCCGTAATCTTCAAATCCAATAAAAGCGCAGCAAAATTTCACACAGAAACAATGCGTTCAATACGACGTATCAACGACAAAATCGATCAGAGTAACACAGTTCTCAATGCAAAGCCTCTCGTATGAATTCAATCGCAGTTGACAGACAACTAACTAACTGAACTGATGGAGGTCCTTATATAGGTTTCAGAGATCTTTCCAGATTATTCCAGAGCCTTCAGATGCTAGAAATTACCAGAAAGTGCTTTAACTTTCGATAGAGAACCCAAGCAAGAAAGGATCCCAATGTATAGGTATAAGGGGGGTGTGGTTGCACAAAAAGTCGCCAAATCCGTCGCCAACTTGGCGACATTTGGCGATATATCGCCAAATTTGGCGACAAAAATAAGTCGCCAAAACCATCGCCAACTTGGCGATAAACCCATTCCTTGGCGATTTCACCATAGACTTCCATTATAAAGATGAGGGTGTAAGGTTGTTTTCCTTGCAAACCATCTGAGGCCTTTAGCATTGAGTTACATGCTGCTCAATAGGAAATACATTAATAATAGTGCAATTTTCACAATAATAAAATAAATTTAAACAAATGGAATATTTACAGATATACAAAATTCATAACATTGCCCCCCTCTCAAGGACTGCACGTCCCGGGCAGTTCAACCTTTGATCGGAAAGCAAACCCGTTACCAACAAATGCTATACTATTCAAAACACATTCATAATGCTGAATTATACAAAATATACACTTATTTAAAAATAAAATAAAATTAAAGCATAGACATTATTACATACAAGTATTTAAATAATAATAACAATAATAATGATAATGCTAAGCAAAATAAATAATTACATTAATTTATATACAAGACCATGGTCATACTAATTTACATTATTTACATTACACTATTTACAATCAATGAACTAAGTACTATGGCCATAGTATGGAGCCAGCCTGTCGTAATGAACGACTCTAGGCTTCGAACTTGGTGACTTTCGGATCCGAATTACGACATCGTTCAGTCTGTTTAGGACTGTATAAGGACCGTCCCAGTGCGATTGCAGTTTGGGAGAAAGTCCTTTACGTCGAGTCGGATTATAAAACCAAACCTTGTCACCTTCTTTGAATTGATGTCCCGTGGCTTTCGTGTCGTACCTGGTCTTCATCTTCTCCGTCTGTATATTGATCCGCTCTCGAGCCAAGTTGTGGACGTCTTCAAATCGTGCCTGGAGATTCTGCACGTATCCCTCTGGCGATGAAGGCGCATCTGGAGGGCGACCAAAAATCAGATCACAAGGTAGACGAAGATCACGACCGAAAAGCATCTGAGACGGGGAATAGCCGGTTGTTTCATGGACGGCGCTGCGATAGGCGAGAAGAAACAAGGGAAGTTTTTGGTCCCAGTCTTGTTGGTTTCTTGAGACTAGCAGTGAGAGATTGTTGAGGATGGTACGATTAAATCTCTCAACCATGCCATCCGACTGTGGATGCAAAGGCGTCGTCCTAGTTTTGTCCATTACGACAGGCTGGCTCTATACTATGGCCATAGTACTTAGTTCATTGATTGTAAATAGTGTAATGTAAATAATGTAAATTAGTATGACCATGGTCTTGTATATAAATTAATGTAATTATTTATTTTGCTTAGCATTATCATTATTATTGTTATTATTATTTAAATACTTGTATGTAATGGTGTCTATGCTTTATAATTCAGCATTATGAATGTGTTTAATTGTTATTTTCCATATTTGCTTTAAGTGCTTTGAATAGTATAGCATTTGTTGGTAACGGGTTTGCTTTCCGATCAAAGGTTGAACTGCCCGGGACGTGCAGTCCTTGAGAGGGGAGCAATGTTATGAATTTTGTAAATATTTCATTCTTTTTAATTTATTTTATTTTATTATTGTGCAAATTGCAGTATTATTAATGTATTTCCTATTGAGCATCATGTAACTCAATGCTAAAGGCCTCAGGTGCTTTGCAAGAAAAACAACCTTACAGCATCGGTTTTATAATGGAGTTCTATTGGAAAATCGCCAAGGAATGGGTTTTTCGCCAAGTTGGCGATGGTTTTGGCGACTTATTTTTGTCGCCAAATTTGGCGATATATCGCCAAATGTCGCCAAGTTGGCGATGGATTTGGCGACTTTTTGTGCAACCACACCCCCCTTATACCTATACATTGGGATCCTTTCTTGCTTGGGTTCTCTATCGAAAGTTAAAGCACTTTCTGGTAATTTCTATCATCTGAAGGCTCTGGAATAATCTAGAAAGATCTCTGAAACCTATATAAGGACCTCCATCAGTTCAGTTAGTTAGTTGTCTGTCAACTGCGATTGAATTCATACGAGAGGCTTTGCATTGAGAACTGTGTTACTCTGATCGATTTTGTCGTTGATACGTCGTATTGAACGCATTGTTTCTGTGTGAAATTTTGCTGCGCTTTTATTGGATTTGAAGATTACGGAATATCTTGTAATTTTCAGAAGATATTTGTGATCGTATTGCACTGTTTATAGTGAATAAAGCCTTTTTATTGTTCTTATATATTGGCATAAGTCCTTTCGAACCCCGAGCTCACAACATTTCCGAGAAGTTGACAGAGACCCTCAATCACAGCAGATATGAAATTTCTCCCTTGGTCAGAATGCATTTGAAGGGGAACTCCATACCTTGATATCCACTGGTGTACCAAGGCATCCGCAACCGTAGAAGCTTCTTGATCAGGGATGGCATAAACTTCAGGCCATTTCGTGAAATAGTCCATGACAACAAGGAGGTATTTGTTGCCATCAGCACTTCTTGGCAGAGGACCTAGGATGTCAAGGGCGATGCGTTCAAAAGGTGCTCCTACATTGTAGAGATGTAGTCTTCTTCGGCTACGTTTCTTTGGTCCTTTCCGAGCTGCACATGCATCGCAAGATTTGCACCATTGTTCGACGTCAGCTCTCGCTTTTCCCCAGAAGAAGCGCTCTCGGACTCTGTGTAATGTTTTCATGACTCCAAAATGGCCACCAGTGGGACTGCCATGTAATTCCTTGAGGACCTCTGGGATTCGGGATCGAGGAAGTTCCAACTGCCACCGAGATGTCGTCCCATCTTCCAATTCGAATTTTCGAAACAGGACACCATTCCTGACGTGAAGGGAGTTCCAAAGAGCCCAATATTGCTTCGTCGTAGGACTGTAAGTCGAGATGTCTTTCCAACTGGGCTTCGTGCTAGAAGATTCTAATAACTCTAAGATTGGTTTGATGTCAGAGTCTGCCATTTGATCTTCTCGAAACTTCTCATCATTCCAGGGATCTGGTGGCGTTGATAGTGAAGTCTTCGTCTGGCGTATGACATGTTCGGGATTAAACTTGTTTTCCGCTCTGGAACAATAGCGACAACTTTCGGGACACGGTCTTCTTGATAGAGCATCAGCATTTCCATGCGATGAGCCTTTACGATGCCTGATGTCAAAATCGTATTCCTGGAGTCGTTGTATCCATCTGGCTACTTGGCCCTCTGGGTTCCTAGAATTCATCAGCCATGTTAGGGATGCGTGATCAGTACGAAGGAAAAATTTCCTGCCATAGAGATATTGATGGAAGTGTTCTATGGCTTTCACTATTCTAATAACTCCTTACGAGTGACGCAATAATTCCGCTCTGGTTTCGATAAACATTTGCTCCAGTATGCTACGACTCGTTCTTGGCCGTCTATTTCTTGGGAAAGTACAGCGCCGACACTTTCGCGACTGGCATCCTTGTCCACAATGAATTGTTTGTCGGGGTCTGGATAGGTAAGGACTGGAGAGGATGTGAGAGCTTCTTTCAGCCGCTGGAAGGAATTGTCGCATTCTTGTGTCCATAGAAACTTCTGTTTGCTTTCAGTGAGCCTATTCAATGGTCTTGCGATATTGGAGAATCCCTGGACAAACTTTCTGTAATAAGTGCATAGTCCCAGAAAGCTTCCCAACTGATGGACATTTTCCGGACGCTTCCAGTTCTTTACTGCGGACACTTTTTCAGGATCTGTTCGAACACCTTCAGCTGAAATGATGTGTCCTAGATAATTTACTTCCCGTTGGAAGAACTTGCATTTCAAAGGGTTCAGCTTTAAATTCGCCGCTCTTAGCTTCGTTAACACTTTTCGAATATTTTCTAGATGTTCTTCAAACGTGCGGCCACCAATGATGACGTCATCTAGGTAGATGAGACAAGCTTCAAAAGTCAGGCCTTTTAACACTGTCTCCATGAGGCGCTCGAACGTTGCTGGTGCATTGCAGAGCCCGAACGGCATAACTTTAAATTGCCAAAGTCCTTGTCCAGTAGTAAATGTGGTCTTCTCTTTGTCATCAGGATGGATCTCTACTTGCCAATATCCACTCTTCAAATCCAGCGTGGAAAACCATTTATGTCCTGAAAGAGTATCTAGCGTGTCGTCTATTCTTGGTAGAGGATAGCTGTCCTTCTTCGTGATATCGTTAAGTTTTCGATAATCCACACAAAACCTTGTAGAGTCATCTTTCTTTCGGACCAACACGATGGGAGAGGCCCACGGACTTGATGACGGTTCGATGATGTCACTATTCTGCATCTGTTGTAAGAGCTTAGAAACCTCTTCTTGTTTTGCGAACGGCAAGCGTCTTGGATGCTGTTTAATCGGTGGATGGTCGGCAGTATCAATTCTATGACGTGTCAGAGAAGTGCGACCTATATCATTCTCGTTTTGTGAAAACACATCCTTAAATTCCTGGAACAGTCTTTCTGCGGCATGTCTCTGCTCAGGAGATAAATTCTCATTTCGTCCAATTTCAGGTGTTAAACTTGTAGGCGGCTCCGACAACGTCAAGCTCGGGTCTTTGCAAACACAGGTGACTGGAGCACAGGTAGCAAGCACTTCACCCTTCTGGATAATTCTAGACTTTTCACTTATATTCGGCATCCTCACGGGTATCACATCTCTCGACAGATCTACCAGCGCTGATGCTATTAGCACTCCTTTTGGGCTCTTCTCAGGATATCCAACCAAGCCACATTGAAAACCACTTTCGTTCTCAGTTAATCCAGGTATCATCATTTCGGTCCGAGGAGGGATGATAACATCTGCCTTGGCAGTGATCCGTTGAATAGACCCGGACTCATTTCCAAGTTTGAAAATAGTGACATCTTCTTGAGCAGAGCGTAACTCATTCTTCTTAAAATCCAGTGTAAATCCATTCTCTTTTAAAAAGTCCAGTCCGAGTATGAAAGGGTCTGAAATATCGGCCACATAGACTGTATGATGGTAAGCGGCGTTCCCAAACTTTATTTTCAGTTTCATTCTTCCATGTATGTCGATCATATCCCCGGTCACGGTTTGAAGGATAACACGGGGCGGAGTCCAGAAGAGTTTTACTTTTAGCCGCAGAGCTAGATCTTTCCGAACGATGGTCACATTGGCTCCTGTATCGATGATCATATTACAGGGCAAATCATTCACACGCCCGACTATAAAAACTCCGTTCTCGCCGTAACTTCTTGCAGTCCTTGAGAGGGGGGCAATGTTATGAATTTTGTATATATCTGTAAATATTCCATTTGTTTTAATTTATTTTATTTTATTATTGTGCAAATTTCAGTATTATTAATGTATTTCCTATTGAGCATCATGTAACTCAATGCTAAAGGCCCCAGGTGCTTTGCAAGAAAAACAACCTTACAGCATCGGTTTTATAATGGAGTTCTATTGGAAAATCGCCAAGGAATGGGTTTTTCGCCAAGTTGGCCATGGTTTTGGCGACTTATTTTTGTCGCCAAATTTGGCGATATATCGCCAAATGTCGCCAAGTTGGCGACGGATTTGGCGACTTCTTGTGCAACCACACCCCCCTTATACCTATACATTGGGATCCTTTCTTGCTTGGGTTCTCTATCGAAAGTTAAGGACCTCCATCAGTTCAGTTAGTTAGTTGTCTGTCAACTGCGATTGAATTCATACGAGAGGCTTTGCATTGAGAACTGTGTTACTCTGATCGATTTTGTCGCTGATACGTCGTATTGAACGCATTGTTTCTGTGTGAAATTTTGCTGCGCTTTTATTGGATTTGAAGATTACGGAATATCTTGTAATTTTCAGAAGATATTTGTGATCGTATTGCACTGTTTATAGTGAATAAAGCCTTTTTATTGTTCTTATATATTGGCATCAGTCCTTTCGAACCCCGAGCTCACAACATTTGGTGTCAGAAGTGGGATTGAATGCCGATTACCAGAGCCGAAAAACCCATTCCTTAGCGATTTTCCAATAGAACTCCATTATAAAACCGATGCTGTAAGGTTGTTTTTCTTGCAAAGCACCTGAGGCCTTTAGCATTGAGTTACATGATGCTCAATAGGAAATACATTAATAATACTGCAATTTGCACAATAATAAAATAAAATAAATTAAAAAGAATGAAATATTTACAAAATTCATAACAATATTAAATTTGAAGTAGAAATGCTAAAATTAAACATTGATTGTAATGAAAAACTTCAATGATCAAGGGTGTGTAGCTCAGTGGTAGAGCATTCGGCTGCAGATCGAAAAGTCCTCGGTTCAAACCCGAGTGCCCCCTTGAAAAAATCGTTTTTTGAAAGTTATTACAAAATTCAACAACCGCTGAAAATATTTATTTTGAAGTAGAAATGCTAAAATTAAACATTGATTGTAATGAAAAACTTCAATGATCAAGGGGTTACAGCTCAGTGGTAGAGCATTCGGCTGCAGATCGAGAGGTCCTCGGTTCAAACCCGAGTGCCCCTTGAAAAAATCGTTTTTTGAAAGTTATTACAAAATTCAACAACCGCTGAAAATATTAAATTTGAAGTAGAAATGCTAAAATTAAACATTGATTGTAATGAAAAACTTCAATGATCAAGGGTGTGTAGCTCAGTGGTAGAGCATTCGGCTGCAGATCGAGAGGTCCTCGGTTCAAACCCGAGTGCCCCCTTGAAAAAATCGTTTTTTGAAAGTTATTACAAAATTGAACAACCGCTAAAAATATTTATTTTGAAGTAGAAATGCTAAAATTAAACATTGATTGTAATGAAAAACTTCAATGATCAAGGGGGTGCAGCTCAGTGGTAGAGCATTCGACAGCAGATCGAGAACTCCTCGGTTCAAACCCGAGTGCCCCCTTGAAAAAATCGTTTTTTGAAAGTTGTTACAAAATTCAACAACCGCTGAAAATATTTTTTTTGAAGTAGAAATGCTAAAATTAAACATTGATTGTAATGAAAAACTGCAATGATCAAGAAGGTACAGCTCAGTGGTAGAGCATTCGGCTGCAGATCGAGATGTCCTCGGTTCAAACCCGAGTGCCCCTTGAAAAAATCGTTTTTTGAAAGTTATTACAAAATTCAACAACCGCTGAAAATATTTATTTTGAAGTAGAAATGCTAAAATTAAACATTGATTGTAATGAAAAACTTCAATGATCAAGGGGGTGTAGCTGAGTGGTAGAGCATTCGACAGGAGATCGAGAGGTTCTCGGTTCAAACCCGAGTGCCCCCTTGAAAAAATCGTTTTTTGAAAGTTATTACAAAATTCAACAACCGCTGAAAATATTTATTTTGAAGTAGAAATGCTAAAATTAAACATTGACTGTAATGAAAAACTGCAGTGATCGACGGGGTGTAGCCCAGTGGTAGAGCATTCGACTGCAGATCGAAAGGTCCTCGGTTCAAACCCGAGTGCCCCCTTAAAAAAAATCGTTTTTTGAAAGTTATTACAAAATTGAACAACCGCTGAAAATATTTATTTTGAAGTAGAAATGCTAAAATTAAACATTGATTGTAATGAAAAACTTCAATGATCGAGGGGATATAGCTCAGTGGTAGAGCATTCGACTGCAGATCGAGAGGTCCTCGGTTCAAACCCGAGTGCCCCCTTGAAAAAATCGTTTTTTGAAAGTTATTACAAAATTGAACAACCGCTGAAAATATTTATTTTGAAGTAGAAATGCTAAAATTAAACATTGATTGTAATGAAAAACTTCAGTGATCGAGGGGGTGTAGCCCAGTGGTAGAGCATTCGACTGCAGATCGAGATGTCCTCGGTTCAAACCCGAGTGCCCCCTTAAAAAAAAATCGTTTTTTGAAAGTTATTACAAAATTCAACAACCGCTGAAAATATTTATTTTGAAGTAGAAATGCTAAAATTAAACATTGATTGTAATGAAAAACTTCAATGATCAAGGGGGTGTAGCTCAGTGGTAGAGCATTCGACTGCAGATCGAGAGGTCCTCGGTTCAAACCCGAGTGCCCCCTTAAAAAAATCGTTTTTTGAAAGTTATTACAAAATTGAACAACCGCTGAAAATATTTATTTTGAAGTAGAAATGATAAAATTAAACATTGATTGTAATGAAAAATTTCAATGATCAAGAGGGTGTAGCTCAGTGGTAGAGCATTCGGCTGCAGATCGAGAGGTCCTCGGTTCTAACCCGACTGCCCCCTTGAAAAAATCGTTTTTTGAAAGTTGTTACAAAATTTAACAACCGCTGAAAATATTTATTTTGAAGTAGAAATTCTAAAATTAAACATTGATTGTAATGAAAAACTTTAATGATCAAGGGGGTGTAGCTCAGTGGTAGAGCATTCGACTGCATATCGAGAGGTTCTCGGTTCTAACCCGAGTGCCCCCTTGAAAAAATCGTTTTTTTAAAGTTATTACAAAATTGAACAACCGCTGAAAATATTTATTTTGAAGTAGAAATGCTAAAATTAAACATTGATTGTAATGAAAAACTTCAATGATCAAGGGGGTGTAGCTCAGTGGTAGAGCATTCGGCTGCAGATCGAGAGGTCCTCGGTTCAAACCCGAGTGCCCCCTTGAAAAAATCGTTTTTTGAAAGTTGTTACAAAATTTAACAACCGCTGAAAATATTTATTTTGAAGTAGAAATGCTAAAATTAAACATTGATTGTATTGAAAAACTTCAATGATCAAGGGGGTACAGCTCATTGGTAGAGCATTCGTCTGCAGATCGAGAGGTCCTCGGTTCAAACCCGAGTGCCCCTTTGAAAAAATCGTTTTTTGAAAGTTATTACAAAATTTAACAACCGCTGAAAATATTTATTTTGAAGTAGAAATGCTAAAATTAAACATTGATTGTAATGAAAAACTTCAATGATCAAGGGTGTGTAGCTCAGTGGTAGAGCATTCGGCTGCAGATCGAGAGGTCCTCGGTTCAAACCCGAGTGCCCCCTTGAAAAAATCCTTTTTTGAAAGTTATTACAAAATTGAACAACCGCTGAAAATATTTATTTTGAAGTAGAAGTGCTAAAATTAAACATTGATTGTAATGAAAAACTGCAGTGATCGACGGGGTGTAGCCCAGTGGTAGAGCATTCGACTGCAGATCGAGAGGTCCTCGGTTCAAACCCGAGTGCCCCCTTAAAAAAAATCGTTTTTTGAAAGTTATTACAAAATTGAACAACCGCTGAAAATATTTATTTTGAAGTAGAAATGCTAAAATTAAACATTGATTGTAATGAAAAACTTCAATGATCGAGGGGATACAGCTCAGTGGTAGAGCATTCGACTGCAGATCGAGAGGTCCTCGGTTCAAACCCGAGTGCCCCCTTAAAAAAATCGTTTTTTGAAAGTTATTACAAAATTGAACAACCGCTGAAAATATTTATTTTGAAGTAGAAATGATAAAATTAAACATTGATTGTAATGAAAAACTTCAATGATCAAGGGGGTGTAGCTCAGTGGTAGAGCATTCGCCTGCAGATCGAGAGGTCCTCGGTTCTAACCCGACTGCCCCCTTGAAAAAATCGTTTTTTGAAAGTTGTTACAAAATTTAACAACCGCTGAAAATATTTATTTTGAAGTAGAAATTCTAAAATTAAACATTGATTGTAATAAAACACTTTAATGATCAAGGGGGTGTAGCTCAGTGGTAGAGCATTCGACTGCATATCGAGAGGTTCTCGGTTCAAGCTCGAGTGCCCCCTTGAAAAAATCGTTTTTTTAAAGTTATTACAAAATTGAACAACCGCTGAAAATATTTATTTTGAAGTAGAAATGCTAAAATTAAACATTGATTGTAATGAAAAACTTCAAGGATCAAGGGGGTGTAGCTCAGTGGTAGTGCATTCGGCTGCAGATCGAGAGGTCCTCGGTTCAAACCCGACTGCCCCCTTGAAAAAATCGTTTTTTGAAAGTTATTACAAAATTGAACAACTGCTGAAAATATTTATTTTGAAGTAGAAATGCTAAAATTAAACATTGATTGTAATGAAAAACTTCAATGGTCAAGGGGGTGTAGCTCAGTGGTAGAGCATTCGACTGCAGATCGAGAGGTCCTCGGTTCAAACCCGAGTGCCCCCTTGAAAAAATCGTTTTTTGAAAGTTATTACAAAATTGAACAACCGCTGAAAATATTTATTTTGAAGTAGAAATGCTAAAATTAAACATTGATTGTAATGAAAAACTGCAGTGACCGACGGGGTGTAGCCCAGTGGTAGAGCATTCGACTGCAGATCGAGAGGTCCTCGGTTGAAACCCGAGTGCCCCCTTAAAAAAAGTCGTTTTTTGAAAGTTATTACAAAATTGAACAACCGCTGAAAATATTTATTTTGAAGTAGAAATTCTAAAATTAAACATTGATTGTAATGAAAAACTTTAATGATCAAGGGGGTGTAGCTCAGGGGTAGAGCATTCGACTGCATATCGAGAGGTTCTCGGTTCAAGCTCGAGTGCCCCCTTGAAAAAATCGTTTTTTTAAAGTTATTACAAAATTGAACAACCGCTGAAAATATTTATTTTGAAGTAGAAATGTTAAAATTAAACATTGATTGTAATGAAAAACTTCAATGATCAAGGGGGTGTAGCTCAGTGGTAGAGCATTCGACTGCAGATCGAGAGGTCCTCGGTTCAAACCCGAGTGCCCCCTTAAAAAAATCGTTTTTTGAAAGTTATTACAAAATTGAACAACCGCTGAAAATATTTATTTTGAAGTAGAAATGATAAAATTAAACATTGATTGTAATGAAAAACTTCAATGATCAAGGGGGTGTAGCTCAGTGGTAGAGCATTCGGCTGCAGATCGAGAGGTCCTCGGTTCTAACCCGACTGCCACCTTGAAAAAATCGTTTTTTGAAAGTTGTTACAAAATTTAACAACCGCTGAAAATATTTATTTTGAAGTAGAAATTCTAAAATTAAACATTGATTGTAATGAAAAACTTTAATGATCAAGGGGGTGTAGCTCAGTGGTAGAGCATTCGACTGCATATCGAGAGGTTCTCGGTTCAAACCCGAGTGCCCCCTTGAAAAAATCGTTTTTTAAAAGTTATTACAAAATTGAACAACCGCTGAAAATATTTATTTTGAAGTAGAAATGCTAAAATTAAACATTGATTGTAATGAAAAACTTCAATGATCAAGGGGGTGTAGCTCAGTGGTAGAGCATTCGGCTGCAGATCGAAAGGTCCTCGGTTCAAACCCGACTGCCCCCTTGAAAAAATCGTTTTTTGAAAGTTGTTACAAAATTCAACAACCGCTGAAAATATTTATTTTGAAGTAGAAATTCTAAAATTAAACATTGATTGTAATGAAAAACTTCAATGATCAAGGGGGTGTAGCTGAGTGGTAGAGCATTCGACTGGAGATCGAGAGGTTCTCGGTTCAAACCCGAGTGCCCCCTTGAAAAAATCGTTTTTTGAAAGTTGTTACAAAATTTAACAACCGCTGAAAATATTTATTTTGAAGTAGAAATGCTAAAATTAAACATTGATTGTATTGAAAAACTTCAATGATCAAGGGGGTACAGCTCATTGGTAGAGCATTCGTCTGCAGATCGAGAGGTTCTCGGTTCTAACCCGAGTGCCCCCTTGAAATAATCGTTTTTTTAAAGTTATTACAAAATTGAACAACCGCTGAAAATATTTATTTTGAAGTAGAAATGCTAAAATTAAACATTGATTGTAATGAAAAACTTCAATGATCAAGGGGGTGTAGCTCAGTGGTAGAGCATTCGGCTGCAGATCGAGAGGTACTCGGTTCAAACCCGAGTGCCCCCTTGAAAAAATCGTTTTTTGAAAGTTGTTACAAAATTTAACAACCGCTGAAAATATTTATTTTGAAGTAGAAATGCTAAAATTAAACATTGATTGTATTGAAAAACTTTAATGATCAAGGGGGTACAGCTCATTGGTAGAGCATTCGTCTGCAGATCGAGAGATCCTCGGTTCAAACCCGAGTGCCCCTTTGAAAAAATCGTTTTTTGAAAGTTATTACAAAATTTAACAACCGCTGAAAATATTTATTTTGAAGTAGAAATGCTAAAATTAAACATTGATTGTAATGAAAAACTTCAATGATCAAGGGTGTGTAGCTCAGTGGTAGAGCATTCGGCTGCAGATCGAAAGGTCCTCGGTTCAAACCCGAGTGCCCCCTTGAAAAAATCGTTTTTTGAATGTTATTACAAAATTGAACAACCGCTGAAAATATTTATTTTGAAGTAGAAATGCTAAAATTAAACATTGATTGTAATGAAAAACTGCAGTGATCGACGGGGTGTAGCCCAGTGGTAGAGCATTCGACTGCAGATCGAGAGGTCCTCGGTTCAAACCCGAGTGCCCCCTTAAAAAAAATCGTTTTTTGAAAGTTATTACAAAATTGAACAACCGCTGAAAATATTTATTTTGAAGTAGAAATGTTAAAATTAAACATTGATTGTAATGAAAAACTTCAATGATCAAGGGGGTGTAGCTCAGTGGTAGAGCATTCGACTGCAGATCGAGAGGTCCTCGGTTCAAACCCGAGTGCCCCCTTGAAAAAATCGTTTTTTGAAAGTTATTACAAAATTGAACAACCGCTGAAAATATTTATTTTGAAGTAGAAATGTTAAAATTAAACATTGATTGTAATGAAAAACTTCAATGATCAAGGGGGTGTAGCGCAGTGGTAGAGCATTCGACTGCAGATCGAGAGGTCCTCGGTTCAAACCCGAGTGCCCCCTTAAAAAAATCGTTTTTTGAAAGTTATTACAAAATTGAACAACCGCTGAAAATATTTATTTTGAAATAGAAATGCTAAAATTAAACATTGATTGTAATGAAAAACTTCAATGATCAAGGGGGTGTAGCTCAGTGGTAGAGCATTTGGCTGCAGATCGAGAGATCCTCAGTTCAAACCCGAGTGCCCCCTTGAAAATATCGTTTTTTGAAAGTTATTACAAAATTGAACAACCGCTGAAAATATTTATTTTGAAGTAGAAATGCTAAAATTAAACATTGATTGTAATGAAAAACTTCAATGGTCAAGGGGGTGTAGCTCAGTGGTAGAGCATTCGACTGCAGATCGAGAGGTCCTCGGTTCAAACCCGAGTGCCCCCTTGAAAAAATCGTTTTTTGAAAGTTATTACAAAATTGAACAACCGCTGAAAATATTTATTTTGAAGTAGAAATGCTAAAATTAAACATTGATTGTAATGAAAAACTGCAGTGATCGACGGGGTGTAGCCCAGTGGTAGAGCATTCGACTGCAGATCGAGAGGTCCTCGGTTCAAACCCGAGTGCCCTCTTAAAAAAAGTCGTTTTTTGAAAGTTATTACAAAATTGAACAACCGCTGAAAATATTTATTTTGAAGTAGAAATGCTAAAATTAAACATTGATTGTAATGAAAAACTTCAATGATCGAGGGGATACAGCTCAGTGGTAGAGCATTCGACTGCAGATCGAGAGGTCCTCGGTTCAAACCCGAGTGCCCCCTTAAAAAAATCGTTTTTTGAAAGTTATTACAAAATTGAACAACCGCTGAAAATATTTATTTTGAAGTAGAAATGATAAAATTAAACATTGATTGTAATGAAAAACTTCAATGATCAAGGGGATGTAGCTCAGTGGTAGAGTATTCGGCTGCAGATCGAGAGGTCCTCGGTTCTAACCCGACTGCCCCCTTGAAAAAATCGTTTTTTGAAAGTTGTTACAAAATTTAACAACCGCTGAAAATATTTATTTTGAAGTAGAAATTCTAAAATTAAACATTGATTGTAATGAAAAACTTTAATGATCAAGGGGGTGTAGCTCAGTGGTAGAGCATTCGACTGCATATCGAGAGGTTCTCGGTTCAAGCTCGAGTGCCCCCTTGAAAAAATCGTTTTTTTAAAGTTATTACAAAATTGAACAACCGCTGAAAATATTTATTTTGAAGTAGAAATGCTAAAATTAAACATTGATTGTAATGAAAAACTTCAATGATCAAGGGGGTGTAGCTCAGTGGTAGTGCATTCGGCTGCAGATCGAGAGGTCCTCGGTTCAAACCCGACTGCCCCCTTGAAAAAATCGTTTTTTGAAAGTTATTACAAAATTGAACAACTGCTGAAAATATTTATTTTGAAGTAGAAATGCTAAAATTAAACATTGATTGTAATGAAAAACTTCAATGGTCAAGGGGGTGTAGCTCAGTGGTAGAGCATTCGACTGCAGATCGAGAGGTCCTCGGTTCAAACCCGAGTGCCCCCTTGAAAAAATCGTTTTTTGAAAGTTATTACAAAATTGAACAACCGCTGAAAATATTTATTTTGAAGTAGAAATGCTAAAATTAAACATTGATTGTAATGAAAAACTGCAGTGATCGACGGGGTGTAGCCCAGTGGTAGAGCATTCGACTGCAGATCGAGAGGTCCTCGGTTCAAACCCGAGTGCCCCCTTAAAAAAAGTCGTTTTTTGAAAGTTATTACAAAATTGAACAACCGCTGAAAATATTTATTTTGAAGTAGAAATTCTAAAATTAAACATTGATTGTAATGAAAAACTTTAATGATCAAGGGGGTGTAGCTCAGGGGTAGAGCATTCGACTGCATATCGAGAGGTTCTCGGTTCAAGCTCGAGTGCCCCCTTGAAAAAATCGTTTTTTTAAAGTTATTACAAAATTGAACAACCGCTGAAAATATTTATTTTGAAGTAGAAATGCTAAAATTAAACATTGATTGTAATGAAAAACTTCAATGATCAAGGGGGTGTAGCTCAGTGGTAGTGCATTCGGCTGCAGATCGAGAGGTCCTCGGTTCAAACCCGACTGCCCCCTTGAAAAAATCGTTTTTTGAAAGTTGTTACAAAATTCAACAACCGCTGAAAATATTTATTTTGAAGTAGAAATTCTAAAATTAAACATTGATTGTAATGAAAAACTTCAATGATCAAGGGGGTGTAGCTGAGTGGTAGAGCATTCGACTGGAGTTCGAGAGGTTCTCGGTTCAAACCCGAGTGCCCCCTTGAAAAAATCGTTTTTTGAAAGTTGTTACAAAATTTAACAACCGCTGAAAATATTTATTTTGAAGTAGAAATGCTAAAATTAAACATTGATTGTATTGAAAAACTTCAATGAACAAGGGGGTACAGCTCATTGGTAGAGCATTCGTCTGCAGATCGAGAGGTCCTCGGTTCAAACCCGAGTGCCCCTTTGAAAAAATCGTTTTTTGAAAGTTATTACAAAATTTAACAACCGCTGAAAATATTAATTTTGAAGTAGAAATGCTAAAATTAAACATTGATTGTAATGAAAAACTTCAATGATCAAGGGGGTACAGCTCAGTAGTAGAGCATTCGGCTGCAGATCGAGAGGTCCTCGGTTCAAACCCGAGTGCCCCCTTGAAAAAATCGTTTTTTTAAAGTTATTACAAAATTAAACAACCGCTGAAAATATTTATTTTGAAGTAGAAATGCTAAAATTAAACATTGATTGTAATGAAAAACTTCAATGATCAAGGGGGTGTAGCCCAGTGGTAGAGCATTCGACTGCAGATCGAGAAGTTCTCGGTTCAAACCCGAGTGCCCCCTTGAAAAAATCGTTTTTTGAAAGTTATTACAAAATTCAACAACCGCTGAAAATATTTATTTAAAAGTAGAAATGATAAAATTAATCATTGATTGTAATGAAAAGCATCAATGATCAAGGGTGTATATCTCAGTGGTAGAGCGTTCGACTGCAGATCGAGAGGACCTCGGTTCAAACCCGAGCTCCCCGTTGAAAAAATCGTTTTATGAAAGTTATTACAAAATTGAACAACCGCTGAAAATATTTATTTTGAAGTGAACTTTGTAATAACTTTCAAAAAACGATTTTTTCAAGGGGGCACTCTGGTTTGAACCGATGACCTCTCGATCTGCAGTTGATTGCTCTACCACTGAGCTACACCCCCTTGTTCATTGAAGTTTTTCATTACAATCAATGTTTAATTTTAGCATTTCTACTTCAAAATAAATATTTTCAGCGGTTGTTGAATTTTGTAATAAGTTTCAAAAAACGACTTTTTCAAGGGGGCGCTCGGGTTTGAACCGCGGACCTCTCGATCTGCAGTCGAATGCTCTACCACTGCGCTACACCCCCTTGATCAGTGAAGTTTTTCATTACAATCAATGTTTAATTTTAGCATTTCTACTTCAAAACAAATATTTTCAGCGGTTGTTGAATTTTGTAATAACTTTCAAAAAACGATTTTTTTCAAGGGGGCGCTCGGGTTTGAACCGCGGACCTCTCGATCTGCAGTCGAATGCTTTACCACTGAGCTACACCCCCTTGGTCATTGAAGTTTTTCATTACAATCAATGTTTACTTTTAGCATTTCTACTTCAAAATAAATATTTTCAGCGGTTGTTGAATTTTGTAATAACTTTCAATAAACGATTTTTTCAAGGGGGCACTCGGGTTTGAATCGAGGACCTCTCGATCTGCAGTCGAATGCTCTACCACTGAGATATACCCCCTTGATCATTGAAGTTTTTCATTACAATCAATGTTTAATTTTAGCATTTCTACTTCAAAATAAATAATTTCAGCGGTTGTTCAATTTTGTAATAACTTTCAAAAAACGATTTTTTCAAGGGGGCACTCGGGTTTGAACCGAGGACCTCTCGATCTGCAGTCGAATGCTCTACCACTGAGCTACACCCCCTTGTTCATTGAAGTTTTTCATTACAATCAATGTTTAATTTTAGCATTTCTACTTCAAAACAAATATTTTCAGCGTTTGTTGAATTTTGTAATAACTTTCAAAAAACGATTTTTTTCAAGGGGGCGCTCGGGTTTGAACCGCGGACCTCTCGATCTGCAGTCGAATGCTCTACCACTGAGCTACACCCCCTTGATCAGTGAAGTTTTTCATTACAATCAATGTTTAATTTTAGCATTTCTACTTCAAAATAAATATTTTCAGCGGTTGTTGAATTTTGTAATAACTTTCAAAAAACGATTTTTTCAAGGGGGCACTCGGGTTTGAACCGAGGACCTTTCGATCTGCAGTCGAATGCTCTACCACTGAGCTACACCCCCTTGATCATTGAAGTTTTTCATTACAATCAGTGTTTAATTTTAGCATTTCTACTTCAAAATAAATATTTTCAGCGGTTGTTGAATTTTGTAATAACATTCAAAAAACGATTTTTTCAAGGGGGCACTCGGGTTTTAACCACGGACCTTTCGATCTGCAATCGAATGCTCTACCACTGAGCTACACCCCCTTGATCATTGAAGTTTTTCATTACAATCAGTGTTTAATTTTAGCATTTCTACTTCAAAATAAATATTTTCAGCGGTTGTTGAATTTTGTAATAACTTTCAAAAAACGATTTTTTCAAGGGGGCACTCGGGTTTGAACCGAGGACCTCTCGATCTGCAGTCGAATGCTCTACCACTGAGCTACACCCCCTTGATCTTTGAAGTTTTTCATTACAATCAATGTTTAATTTTAGAATTTCTACTTCAGAATAAATATTTCCAGCTGTTGTTGAATTTTGTAATAACTTTCAAAAAACGATTTTTTCAAGGGGGCGCTCGGGTTTGAACCGATGACCTCTAAATCTGCAGTCGAATGCTCTACCACTGAGCTACACCCCCTTGATCATTGAAGTTTTTCATTACAATCAATGTTTAATTTTAGCATTTCTACTTTAAAATAAATATTTTCAGCTGTTGTTGAATTTTGTAATAACTTTCAAAAAACGATTTTTTCAAGAGGGGGCTCGGGTTTGAACCGAGGAACTCTCGAACTGCAGGCGAATGCTCTACCACTGAACTAAACCCCATTGATCATTGAAGCTTTTCATTACAATCAGTGTTTAATTTTAGCATTTCTACTTCAAAATAAATATTTTCAGCGGTTGTTGAATTTTGTAATAACTTTCTAAAAACGATTTTTTTCAAGGGGGCGCTCGGGTTTGAACCGAGGACCTCTCGATCTGCAGTCGAATGCTCTACCACTGAGCTATACCCCCTTGATCTTTGAAGTTTTTCATTACAATCAATGTTTAATTTTAGCATTTCTACTTCAAAATAAATATTTTCAGCGGTTGTTGAATTTTGTAATAACTTTCAAAAAACGATTTTTTCAAGGGGGCGCTCGGGTTTGAACCGATGACCTCTCGATCTGCAGTTGACTGCTCTACCACTGAGCTACACCCCCTTGTTTATTGAAGTTTTTCATTACAATCAATGTTTAATTTTAGCATTTCTACTTCAAAATAAATAATTTCAGCGGTTGTTAAATTTTGTAATAACTTTCAAAAAGCGATTTTTTCAAGGGGGCACTCGGGTTTGAACTGAGGAACTCTGGATCTGCAGTCGAATGCTCTACCACTGAGCTACACCCCCTTGTTCATTGAAGTTTTTCATTACAATCAATGTTTAATTTTAGCATTTCTACTTCAAAACAAATATTTTCAGCGGTTGTTGAATTTTGTAATAACTTTCAAAAAACGATTTTTTTCAAGGGGGCGCTCGGGTTTGAACCACGGACCTCTCGATCTGCAGTCGAATGCTCTACCACTGAGCTACACCCCCTTGATCAGTGAAGTTTTTCATTACAATCAATGTTTAATTTTAGCATTTCTACTTCAAAATAAATAATTTCAGCGGTTGTTGAATTTTGTAATAACTTTCAAAAATCGATTTTTTCAAGGGGGCACTCGGGTTTGAACCGAGGACCTCTCGATCTGCAGTCGAATGCTCTACCACTGAGATATACCCCCTTGATCATTGAAGTTTTTCATTACAATCAATGTTTAATTTTAGCATTTCTACTTCAAAATAAATAATTTCAGCGGTTGTTCAATTTTGTAATAACTTTCAAAAAACGATTTTTTCAAGGGGGCACTCGGGTTTGAACCGAGGACCTCTCGATCTGCAGTCGAATGCTCTACCACTGAGCTACACCCCCTTGTTCATTGAAGTTTTTCATTACAATCAATGTTTAATTTTAGCATTTCTACTTCAAAACAAATATTTTCAGCGTTTGTTGAATTTTGTAATAACTTTCAAAAGACGATTTTTTTCAAGGGGGCGCTCGGGTTTGAACCGCGGACCTCTCGATCTGCAGTCGAATGCTCTACCACTGAGCTACACCCCCTTGATCAGTGAAGTTTTTCATTACAATCAATGTTTAATTTTAGCATTTCTACTTCAAAATAAATATTTTCAGCGGTTGTTGAATTTTGTAATAACTTTCAAAAAACGATTTTTTCAAGGGGGCACTCGGGTTTGAACCGAGGACCTTTCGATCTGCAGTCGAATGCTTTACCACTGAGCTACACCCCCTTGATCATTGAAGTTTTTCATTACAATCAGTGTTTAATTTTAGCATTTCTACTTCAAAATAAATATTTTCAGCGGTTGTTGAATTTTGTAATAACATTCAAAAAACGATTTTTTCAAGGGGGCACTCGGGTTTTAACCACGGACCTCTCGATCTGCAATCGAATGCTCTACCACTGAGCTACACCCCCTTGATCATTGAAGTTTTTCATTACAATCAGTGTTTAATTTTAGCATTTCTACTTCAAAATAAATATTTTCAGCGGTTGTTGAATTTTGTAATAACTTTCAAAAAACGATTTTTTCAAGGGGGCACTCGGGTTTGAACCGAGGACCTCTCGATCTGCAGTCGAATGCTCTACCACTGAGCTACACCCCCTTGATCATTGAAGTTTTTCATTACAATCAATGTTTAATTTTAGAATTTCTACTTCAGAATAAATATTTCCAGCTGTTGTTGAATTTTGTACTAACTTTCAAAAAACGATTTTTTCAAGGGGGCGCTCGGGTTTGAACCGATGACCTCTCGATCTGCAGTCGAATGCTCTACCACTGAGCTACACCCCCTTGATCATTGAAGTTTTTCATTACAATCAATGTTTAATTTTAGCATTTCTACTTTAAAATAAATATTTTCAGCTGTTGTTGAATTTTGTAATAACTTTCAAAAAACGATTTTTTCAAGAGGGGGCTCGGGTTTGAACCGAGGAACTCTCGAACTGCAGGCGAATGCTCTACCACTGAACTAAACCCCATTGATCATTGAAGCTTTTCATTACAATCAGTGTTTAATTTTAGCATTTCTACTTTAAAATAAATATTTTCAGCGGTTGTTGAATTTTGTAATAACTTTCTAAAAACGATTTTTTTCAAGGGGGCGCTCGGATTTGAACCGAGGACCTCTCGATCTGCAGTCGAATGCTCTACCACTGAGCTATACCCCCTTGATCTTTGAAGTTTTTCATTACAATCAATGTTTAATTTTAGCATTTCTACTTCAAAATAAATATTTTCAGCGGTTGTTGAATTTTGTAATAACTTTCAAAAAACGATTTTTTCAAGGGGGCGCTCGGGTTTGAACCGATGACCTCTCGATCTGCAGTTGACTGCTCTACCACTGAGCTACACCCCCTTGTTTATTGAAGTTTTTCATTACAATCAATGTTTAATTTTAGCATTTCTACTTCAAAATAAATAATTTCAGCGGTTGTTAAATTTTGTAATAACTTTCAAAAGGCGATTTTTTCAAGGGGGCACTCGGGTTTGAACTGAGGAACTCTCGATCTGCAGTCGAATGCTCTACCACTGAGCTACACCCCCTTGTTCATTGAAGTTTTTCATTACAATCAATGTTTAATTTTAGCATTTCTACTTCAAAATAAATATTTTCAGCGGTTGTTGAATTTTGTAATAAGTTTCAAAAAACGATTTTTTCAAGGGGGCGCTCGGGTTTGAACCGCGGACCTCTCGATCTGCAGTCGAATGCTCTACCACTGAGCTACACCCCTTGGTCATTGAAGTTTTTCATTACAATCAATGTTTACTTTTAGCATTTCTACTTCAAAATAAATATTTTCAGCGGTTGTTGAATTTTGTAATAGCTTTCAATAAACGATTTTTTCAAGGGGGCACTCGGGTTTGAACCGAGGAACTCTCGATCTGCAGTCGAATGCTCTACCGCTGAGCTACACCCGCTTGATCATTGAAGTTTTTCATTACAAACAGTGTTTAATTGTAGCATTTCTACTTCAAAATAAATATTTTCAGCGGTTGTTGAATTTTGTAATAACTTTCAAAAAACGATTTTTTCAAGGGGGCACTCGGGTTTGAATCGAGGACCTCTCGATCTGCAGTCGAATGCTCTACCACTGAGCTACACCCCCTTGTTCATTGAAGTTTTTCATTACAATCAATGTTTAATTTTAGCATTTCTACTTCAAAACAAATATTTTCAGCGGTTGTTGAATTTTGTAATAACTTTCAAAAAACGATTTTTTTCAAGGGGGCGCTCGGGTTTGAACCGCGGACCTCTCGATCTGCAGTCGAATGCTCTACCACTGAGCTACACCCCCTTGATCAGTGAAGTTTTTCATTACAATCAATGTTTAATTTTAGCATTTCTACTTCAAAATAAATAATTTCAGCGGTTGTTGAATTTTGTAATAACTTTCAAAAATCGATTTTTTCAAGGGGGCACTCGGGTTTGAACCGAGGACCTCTCGATCTGCAGTCGAATGCTCTACCACTGAGATATACCCCCTTGGTCATTGAAGTTTTTCATTACAATCAATGTTTAATTTTAGCATTTCTACTTCAAAATAAATAATTTCAGCGGTTGTTCAATTTTGTAATAACTTTCAAAAAACGATTTTTTCAAGGGGGCACTCGGGTTTGAACCGAGGACCTCTCGATCTGCAGTCGAATGCTCTACCACTGAGCTACACCCCCTTGTTCATTGAAGTTTTTCATTACAATCAATGTTTAATTTTAGCATTTCTACTTCAAAACAAATATTTTCAGCGTTTGTTGAATTTTGTAATAACTTTCAAAAAACGATTTTTTTCAAGGGGGCGCTCGGGTTTGAACCGCGGACCTCTCGATCTGCAGTCGAATGCTCTACCACTGAGCTACACCCCCTTGATCAGTGAAGTTTTTCATTACAATCAATGTTTAATTTTAGCATTTCTACTTCAAAATAAATATTTTCAGCGGTTGTTGAATTTTGTAATAACTTTCAAAAAACGATTTTTTCAAGGGGGCACTCGGGTTTGAACCGAGGACCTTTCGATCTGCAGTCGAATGCTCTACCACTGAGCTACACCCCCTTGATCATTGAAGTTTTTCATTACAATCAGTGTTTAATTTTAGCATTTCTACTTCAAAATAAATAATTTCAGCGGTTGTTAAATTTTGTAATAACTTTCAAAAAAGAATTTTTCAAGGGGCCGCTCGGGTTTGATCCGAGGAACTCTCGATCTGCAGTCGAATGCTCTACCACTGAGCTACACCCCCTTGATCATTGAAGTTTTTCATTACAAACAGTGTTTAATTGTAGCATTTCTACTTCAAAATAAATATTGTCAGCGGTTGTTGAATTTTGTAATAACTTTCAAAAATCGATTTTTTCAAGGGGGCACTCGGGTTTGAACCGAGGACCTCTCGATCTGCAGTCGAATGCTCTACCACTGAGCTACACCCCCTTGTTCATTGAAGTTTTTCATTACAATCAATGTTTAATTTTAGCATTTCTACTTCAAAACAAATATTTTCAGCGGTTGTTGAATTTTGTAATAACTTTCAAAAAACGATTTTTTTCAAGGGGGCGCTCGGGTTTGAACCGCGGACCTCTCGATCTGCAGTCGAATGCTCTACCACTGAGCTACACCCCCTTGATCAGTGAAGTTTTTCATTACAATCAATGTTTAATTTTAGCATTTCTACTTCAAAAAAATAATTTCAGCGGTTGTTAAATTTTGTAATAACTTTCAAAAAGCGATTTTTTCAAGGGGGCACTCGGGTTTGAACCGAGGACCTCTCGATCTCCAGTCGAATGCTCTACCACTGAGCTACACCCCCTTGTTCATTGAAGTTTTTCATTACAATCAATGTTTAATTTTAGCATTTCTACTTCAAAATAAATATTTTCAGTGGTTGTTGAATTTTGTAATAACATTCAAAAAACGATTTTTTAAAGGGGCTCTCGGGTTTGAAACGAGGACCTCTCGATCTGCAGTCGAATGCTCTACCACTGAGCTACACCCCCTTGACCATTGAAGTTTTTCATTACAATCAATGTTTAATTTTAGCATTTCTACTTCAAAATAAATATTTTCAGCGGTTGTTGAATTTTGTAATAACATTAAAAAAACGATTTTTTCAAGGGGGCACTCGGGTTTGAACCGCGGAACTCTCGATCTGCAGTCGAATGCTCTACCACTGAACTATACCCCCTTGTTCATTGAAGTTTTTCATTACTATCAATGTTTAATTTTAGCATTTCTACTTCAAAATAAATATTTTCAGCTGTTGTTGAATTTTGTAATAACTTTCAAAAAACGATTTTTTCAAGGGGGCACTCGGGTTTGTACCGAGGACCTCTCGATCTGCAGTCGAATGCTCTACCACTGAGCTACACCCCCTTGATCAGTGAAGTTTTTCATTACAATCAATGTTTAATTTTAGCATTTCTACTTCAAAATAAATATGTTCAGCGGTTGTTGAATTTTGTAATAACTTTCAAAAAACGATTTTTTCAAGGGGGCACTCGTGTTTGAACCGAGGACATCTCGATCTGCAGTCGAATGCTCTACCACTGAGCTAAGCCCCCTTGGTCATTGAAGTTTTTCATTACAATCAGTGTTTAATTTTAGCATTTCTACTTCAAAATAAATATTTTCAGCGGTTGTTGAATTTTGTAATAACATTCAAAAAACGATTTTTTCAAGGGGGCACTCGGGTTTGAACCGAGGACCTCTCGATCTGCAGTCGAATGCTCTACCACTGAGCTACACCCCCTTGATCATTGAAGTTTTTCATTACAATCAGTGTTTAATTTTAGCATTTCTACTTCAAAATAAATATTTTCAGCGGTTGTTGAATTTTGTAATAACATTCAAAAAAAGATTTTTTCAAGGGGGCACTCGGGTTTGTACCGAGGACCTCTCGATCTGCAGTCGAATGCTCTACCACTGAGCTACACCCCCTTGATCAGTGAAGTTTTTCATTACAATCAATGTTTAATTTTAGCATTTCTACTTCAAAATAAATATGTTCAGCGGTTGTTGAATTTTGTAATAACTTTCAAAAAACGATTTTTTCAAGGGGGCACTCGTGTTTGAACCGAGGACATCTCGATCTGCAGTCGAATGCTCTACCACTGAGCTACGCCCCCTTGATCATTGAAGTTTTTCATTACAATCAGTGTTTAATTTTAGCATTTCTACTTCAAATTAAATATTTTCAGCGGTTGTTAAATTTTGTAATAACTTTCAAAAAGCGATTTTTTCAAGGGGGCACTCGGGTTTGAACCGAGGACCTCTCGATCTGCAGTCGAATGCTCTACCACTGAGATATACCCCCTTGGTCATTGAAGTTTTTCATTACAATCAATGTTTAATTTTAGCATTTCTACTTCAAAATAAATAATTTCAGCGGTTGTTCAATTTTGTAATAACTTTCAAAAAACGATTTTTTCAAGGGGGCACTCGGGTTTGAACCGAGGACCTCTCGATCTGCAGTCGAATGCTCTACCACTGAGCTACACCCCCTTGTTCATTGAAGTTTTTCATTACAATCAATGTTTAATTTTAGCATTTCTACTTCAAAACAAATATTTTCAGCGTTTGTTGAATTTTGTAATAACTTTCAAAAAACGATTTTTTTCAAGGGGGCGCTCGGGTTTGAACCGCGGACCTCTCGATCTGCAGTCGAATGCTCTACCACTGAGCTACACCCCCTTGATCAGTGAAGTTTTTCATTACAATCAATGTTTAATTTTAGCATTTCTACTTCAAAATAAATATTTTCAGCGGTTGTTGAATTTTGTAATAACTTTCAAAAAACGATTTTTTCAAGGGGGCACTCGGGTTTGAACCGAGGACCTCGATCTGCAGTCGAATGCTCTACCACTGGGCTACACCCCCTTGATCATTGCAGTTTTTCATTACAATCAGTGTTTAATTTTAGCATTTCTACTTCAAAATAAATATTTTCAGCGGTTGTTGAATTTTGTAATAACATTCAAAAAACGATTTTTTCAAGGGGGCTCTCGGGTTTTAACCACGGACCTCTCGATCTGCAATCGCATGCTCTACCACTGAGCTACACCCCCTTGATCATTCAAGTTTTTCATTACAATCAGTGTTTAATTTTAGCATTTCTACTTCAAAATAAAAATTTTCAGCGGTTGTTGAATTTTGTAATAACTTTCAAAAAACGATTTTTTCAAGGGGGCACTCGGGTTTGAACCGAGGACCTCTCGATCTGCAGTCGAATGCTCTACCACTGCGCTATACCCCCTTGATCAGTGAAGTTTTTCATTACAATCAGTGTTTAATTTTAGCATTTCTACTTCAAAATAAATATTTTCAGCGGTTGTTGAATTTTGTAATAACATTCAAAAAACGATTTTTTCAAGGGGGCACTCGGGTTTGAACCGCGAAGCTCTCGATCTGCAGTCGAATGCTCTACCACTGAGCTGTACCCCCTTGATCATTGAAGTTTTTCATTACAATCAGTGTTTAATTTTAGCATTTCTACTTCAAAATAAATATTTTCAGCGGTTGTTGAATTTTGTAATAACATTCAAAAAACGATTTTTTCAAGGGGACTCTCGGGTTTGAACCGAGGCCCTCTCGATCTGCAGTCGAATGCTCTACAACTGAGCTACACCCCCTTGACCATTGAAGTTTTTCATTACAACCAATGTTTAATTTTAGCATTTCTACTTCAAAATAAATATTTTCAGCGGTTGTTGAATTTTGTAATAACTTTCAAAAAACGATTTTTTCAAGGGGGCGCTCGGGTTTGAACCGCGGACCTCTCGCTCTGCAGTCGAATGCTCTACCACTGAGCTACACCCCCTTGATCAGTGAAGTTTTTCATTACAATCAATGTTTAATTTTAGCATTTCTACTTCAAAATAAATATTTTCAGCTGTTGTTGAATTTTGTAATAACTTTCAAAAAAGAATTTTTCAAGGGGCCGCTCGGGTTTGAACCGAGGAACTCTCGATCTGCAGTCGAATGCTCTACCACTGAGGTACACCCCCTTGATCATTGAAGTTTTTCATTACAAACAGTGTTTAATTGTAGCATTTCTACTTCAAAATAAATATTGTCAGCGGTTGTTGAATTTTGTAATAACTTTCAAAAATCGATTTTTTCAAGGGGGCACTCGGGATTGAAACGAGGACCTCTCGATCTGCAGTCGAATGCTCTACCACTGAGCTACACCCCCTTGTTCATTGAAGTTTTTCATTACAATCAATGTTTAATTTTAGCATTTCTACTTCAAAACAAATATTTTCAGCGGTTGTTGAATTTTGTAATAACTTTCAAAAAACGATTTTTTTCAAGGGGGCGCTCGGGTTTGAACCGCGGACCTCTCGATCTGCAGTCGAATGCTCTACCACTGAGCTACACCCCCTTGATCAGTGAAGTTTTTCATTACAATCAATGTTTAATTTTAGCATTTCTACTTCAAAAAAATAATTTCAGCGGTTGTTAAATTTTGTAATAACATTCAAAAAACGATTTTTTAAAGGGGCTCTCGGGTTTGAAACGAGGACCTCTCGATCTGCAGTCGAATGCTCTACCACTGAGCTACACCCCCTTGACCATTGAAGTTTTTCATTACAATCAGTGTTTAATTTTAGCATTTCTACTTCAAAATAAATATTTTCAGCGGTTGTTGAATTTTGTAATAACATTAAAAAAACGATTTTTTCAAGGGGGCACTCGGGTTTGAACCGCGGACCTCTCGATCTGCAGTCGAATGCTCTACCACTGAGCTACACCCCCTTGACCATTGAAGTTTTTCATTACAATCAGTGTTTAATTTTAGCATTTCTACTTCAAAATAAATATTTTCAGCGGTTGTTGAATTTTGTAATAACATTAAAAAAAACGATTTTTTCAAGGGGGCACTCGGGTTTGTACCGAGGACCTCTCGATCTGCAGTCGAATGCTCTACCACTGAGCTACACCCCCTTGATCAGTGAAGTTTTTCATTACAATCAATGTTTAATTTTAGCATTTCTACTTCAAAATAAATATGTTCAGCGGTTGTTGAATTTTGTAATAACTTTCAAAAAACGATTTTTTCAAGGGGGCACTCGTGTTTGAACCGAGGACATCTCGATCTGCAGTCGAATGCTCTACCACTGAGCTACACCCCCTTGATCATTGAAGTTTTTCATTACAATCAGTGTTTAATTTTAGCATTTCTACTTCAAAATAAATATTTTCAGCGGTTGTTGAATTTTGTAATAACATTCAAAAAACGATTTTTTCAAGGGGGCACTCGGGTTTGTACCGAGGACCTCTCGATCTGCAGTCGAATGCTCTACCACTGAGCTACACCCCCTTGATCAGTGAAGTTTTTCATTACAATCAATGTTTAATTTTAGCATTTCTACTTCAAAATAAATATTTTCAGTGGTTGTTGAATTTTGTAATAACATTCAAAAAACGATTTTTTAAAGGGGCTCTCGGGTTTGAAACGAGGACCTCTCGATCTGCAGTCGAATGCTCTACCACTGAGCTACACCCCCTTGACCATTGAAGTTTTTCATTACAATCAGTGTTTAATTTTAGCATTTCTACTTCAAAATAAATATTTTCAGCGGTTGTTGAATTTTGTAATAACATTAAAAAAACGATTTTTTCAAGGGGGCACTCGGGTTTGAACCGCGGACCTCTCGATCTGCTGTCGAATGCTCTACCACTGAACTATACCCCCTTGTTCATTGAAGTTTTTCATTACTATCAATGTTTAATTTTAGCATTTCTACTTCAAAATAAATATTTTCAGCTGTTGTTGAATTTTGTAATAACTTTCAAAAAACGATTTTTTCAAGGGGGCACTCGGGTTTGTACCGAGGACCTCTCGATCTGCAGTCGAATGCTCTACCACTGAGCTACACCCCCTTGATCAGTGAAGTTTTTCATTACAATCAATGTTTAATTTTAGCATTTCTACTTCAAAATAAATATGTTCAGCGGTTGTTGAATTTTGTAATAACTTTCAAAAAACGATTTTTTCAAGGGGGCACTCGTGTTTGAACCGAGGACATCTCGATCTGCAGTCGAATGCTCTACCACTGAGCTAAGCCCCCTTGATCATTGAAGTTTTTCATTACAATCAGTGTTTAATTTTAGCATTTCTACTTCAAAATAAATATTTTCAGCGGTTGTTGAATTTTGTAATAACATTCAAAAAACGATTTTTTCAAGGGGGCACTCGGGTTTGAACCGAGGACCTCTCGATCTGCAGTCGAATGCTCTACCACTGAGCTACACCCCCTTGATCATTGAAGTTTTTCATTACAATCAGTGTTTAATTTTAGCATTTCTACTTCAAAATAAATATTTTCAGCGGTTGTTGAATTTTGTAATAACATTCAAAAAACGATTTTTTCAAGGGGGCACTCGGGTTTGTACCGAGGACCTCTCGATCAGCAGTCGAATGCTCTACCACTGAGCTACACCCCCTTGATCAGTGAAGTTTTTCATTACAATCAATGTTTAATTTTAGCATTTCTACTTCAAAATAAATATGTTCAGCGGTTGTTGAATTTTGTAATAACTTTCAAAAAACGATTTTTTCAAGGGGGCACTCGTGTTTGAACCGAGGACATCTCGATCTGCAGTCGAATGCTCTACCACTGAGCTACGCCCCCTTGATCATTGAAGTTTTTCATTACAATCAGTGTTTAATTTTAGCATTTCTACTTCAGATTAAATATTTTCAGCGGTTGTTAAATTTTGTAATAACTTTCAAAAAGCGATTTTTTCAAGGGGGCACTCGGGTTTGAACCGAGGACCTCTCGATCTGCAGTCGAATGCTCTACCACTGAGATATACCCCCTTGGTCATTGAAGTTTTTCATTACAATCAATGTTTAATTTTAGCATTTCTACTTCAAAATAAATAATTTCAGCGGTTGTTCAATTTTGTAATAACTTTCAAAAAACGATTTTTTCAAGGGGGCACTAGGGTTTGACCCGAGGAACTCTCGATCTGCAGTCGAATGCTCTACCACTTGGCTACACCCCCTTGATCATTGAAGTTTTTCATTACAATCAGTGTTTAATTTTAGCATTTCTACTTCAAAATAAATATTTTCAGCGGTTGTTGAATTTTGTAATAACATTCAAAAAACGATTTTTTCAAGGGGGCACTCGGGTTTGAACCGCGAACCTCTCGATCTGCAGTCGAATGCTCTACCACTGAGCTGTACCCCCTTGATCATTGAAGTTTTTCATTACAATCAGTGTTTAATTTTAGCATTTCTACTTCAAAATAAATATTTTCAGCGGTTGTTGAATTTTGTAATAACATTCAAAAAACGATTTTTTCAAGGGGACTCTCGGGTTTGAACCGAGGCCCTCTCGATCTGCAGTCGAATGCTCTACCACTGAGCTACACCCCCTTGACCATTGAAGTTTTTCATTACAACCAATGTTTAATTTTAGCATTTCTACTTCAAAATAAATATTTTCAGCGGTTGTTGAATTTTGTAATAACTTTCAAAAAACGATTTTTTCAAGGGGGCGCTCGGGTTTGAACCGCGGACCTCTCGCTCTGCAGTCGAATGCTCTACCACTGAGCTACACCCCCTTGATCAGTGAAGTTTTTCATTACAATCAATGTTTAATTTTAGCATTTCTACTTCAAAATAAATATTTTCAGCTGTTGTTGAATTTTGTAATAACTTTCAAAAAAGAATTTTTCAAGGGGCCGCTCGGGTTTGAACCGAGGAACTCTCGATCTGCAGTCGAATGCTCTACCACTGAGCTACACCCCCTTGGTCATTGAAGTTTTTCATTACAATCAATGTTTACTTTTAGCATTTCTACTTCAAAATAAATATTTTCAGCGGTTGTTGAATTTTGTAATAACTTTCAAAAAACGATTTTTTCAAGGGGGCACTCGGGTTTGAACCGAGGAATTCTCGATCTGCAGTCGAATGCTCTACCACTGAGCTACACCCCCTTGATCATTGAAGTTTTTCATTACAAACAGTGTTTAATTGTAGCATTTCTACTTCAAAATAAATATTGTCAGCGGTTGTTGAATTTTGTAATAACTTTCAAAAATCGATTTTTTCAAGGGGGCACTCGGGATTGAAACGAGGACCTCTCGATCTGCAGTCGAATGCTCTACCACTGAGCTACACCCCCTTGTTCATTGAAGTTTTTCATTACAATCAATGTTTAATTTTAGCATTTCTACTTCAAAACAAATATTTTCAGCGGTTGTTGAATTTTGTAATAACTTTCAAAAAACGATTTTTTTCAAGGGGGCGCTCGGGTTTGAACCGCGGACCTCTCGATCTGCAGTCGAATGCTCTACCACTGAGCTACACCCCCTTGATCAGTGAAGTTTTTCATTACAATCAATGTTTAATTTTAGCATTTCTACTTCAAAAAAATAATTTCAGCGGTTGTTAAATTTTGTAATAACATTCAAAAAACGATTTTTTAAAGGGGCTCTCGGGTTTGAAACGAGGACCTCTCGATCTGCAGTCGAATGCTCTACCACTGAGCTACACCCCCTTGACCATTGAATTTTTTCATTACAATCAGTGTTTAATTTTAGCATTTCTACTTCAAAATAAATATTTTCAGCGGTTGTTGAATTTTGTAATAACATTAAAAAAACGATTTTTTCAAGGGGGCACTCGGGTTTGAACCGCGGACCTCTCGATCTGCAGTCGAATGCTCTACCACTGAGCTACACCCCCTTGACCATTGAAGTTTTTCATTACAATCAGTGTTTAATTTTAGCATTTCTACTTCAAAATAAATATTTTCAGCGGTTGTTGAATTTTGTAATAACATTAAAAAAAACGATTTTTTCAAGGGGGCACTCGGGTTTGTACCGAGGACCTCTCGATCTGCAGTCGAATGCTCTACCACTGAGCTACACCCCCTTGATCAGTGAAGTTTTTCATTACAATCAATGTTTAATTTTAGCATTTCTACTTCAAAATAAATATGTTCAGCGGTTGTTGAATTTTGTAATAACTTTCAAAAAACGATTTTTTCAAGGGGGCACTCGTGTTTGAACCGAGGACATCTCGATCTGCAGTCGAATGCTCTACCACTGAGCTACGCCCCCTTGATTATTGAAGTTTTTCATTACAATCAGTGTTTAATTTTAGCATTTCTACTTCAAAATAAATATTTTCAGCGGTTGTTGAATTTTGTAATAACATTCAAAAAACGATTTTTTCAAGGGGGCACTCGGGTTTGAACCGAGGACCTCTCGATCTGCAGTCGAATGCTCTACCACTGAGCTACACCCCCTTGATCATTGAAGTTTTCATTACAATCAGTGTTTAATTTTAGCATTTCTACTTCAAAATAAATATTTTCAGCGGTTGTTGAATTTTGTAATAACATTCAAAAAACGATTTTTTCAAGGGGGCACTCGGGTTTGTACCGAGGACCTCTCGATCTGCAGTCGAATGCTCTACCACTGAGCTACACCCCCTTGATCAGTGAAGTTTTTCATTACAATCAATGTTTAATTTTAGCATTTCTACTTCAAAATAAATATGTTCAGCGGTTGTTGAATTTTGTAATAACTTTCAAAAAACGATTTTTTCAAGGGGGCACTCGGGTTTGAACCGAGGACATCTCGATCTGCAGTCGAATGCTCTACCACTGAGATATACCCCCTTGGTCATTGAAGTTTTTCATTACAATCAATGTTTAATTTTAGCATTTCTACTTCAAAATAAATAATTTCAGCGGTTGTTCAATTTTGTAATAACTTTCAAAAAACGATTTTTTCAAGGGGGCATTCGGGTTTGAACCGAGGACCTCTCGATCTGCAGTCGAATGCTCTACCACTGAGCTACACCCCCTTGTTCATTGAAGTTTTTCATTACAATCAATGTTTAATTTTAGCATTTCTACTTCAAAACAAATATTTTCAGCGTTTGTTGAATTTTGTAAAAACTTTCAAAAAACGATTTTTTTTCAAGGGGGCGCTCGGGTTTGAACCGCGGATCTCTCGATCTGCAGTCGAATGCTCTACCACTGAGCTACACCCCCTTGATCAGTGAAGTTTTTCATTACAATCAATGTTTAATTTTAGCATTTCTACTTCAAAATAAATATTTTCAGCGGTTGTTGAATATTGTAATAACTTTCAAAAAACGATTTTTTCAAGGGGGCACTCGGGTTTGAACCGAGGACCTCGATCTGCAGTCGAATGCTCTACCACTGGGCTACACCCCCTTGATCATTGAAGTTTTTCATTACAATCAGTGTTTAATTTTAGCATTTCTACTTCAAAATAAATATTTTCAGCGGTTGTTGAATTTTGTAATAACATTCAAAAAACGATTTTTTCAAGGGGGCACTCGGGTTTTAACCACGGACCTCTCGATCTGCAATCGAATGCTCTACCACTGAGCTATACCCCCTTGATCAGTGAAGTTTTTCATTACAATCAATGTTTAATTTTAGCATTTCTACTTCAAAATAAATATTTTCAGCGGTTGTTGAATTTTGTAATAACTTTCAAAAAACGATTTTTTCAAGGGGGCACTCGGGTTTGAACCGAGGACCTCTCGATCTGCAGTCGAATGCTCTACCACAGAGCTATACCCCCTTGATCATGGAAGTTTTTCATTACAATCAGTGTTTAATTTTAGCATTTCTACTTCAAAATAAATATTTTCAGCGGTTGTTGAATTTTGTAATAACATTCAAAAAACGATTTTTTAAAGGGGCTCTCGGGGTTGAAACGAGGACCTCTCGATCTGCAGTCGAATGCTCTACCACTGAGCTACACCCCCTTGACCATTGAAGTTTTTCATTACAATCAGTGTTTAATTTTAGCATTTCTACTTCAAAATAAATATTTTCAGCGGTTGTTGAATTTTGTAATAACATTAAAAAAACGATTTTTTCAAGGGGGCCCTCGGGTTTGAACCGCGGACCTCTCGATCTGCAGTCGAATGCTCTACCACTGAACTATACCCCCTTGTTCATTGAAGTTTTTCATTACTATCAGTGTTTAATTTTAGCATTTCTACTTCAAAATAGATATTTTCAGCGGTTGTTGAATTTTGTAATAACATTCAAAAAACGGTTTTTTCAAGGGGGCTCTCGGGTTTGAACCGAGGACCTCTTGAGCTGCAGTCGAATGCTCTACCACTGAGCTACACCCCCTTGATCATCGAAGTTTTTCATTACAATCAATGTTTAATTTTAGCATTTCTACTTCAAAATAAATATTTTCAGCTGTTGTTGAATTTTGTAATAACTTTCAAAAAACGATTTTTTCAAGGGGGCACTCGGGTTTGAACCGAGGAACTCTCGATCTGCAGTCGAATGCTCTACCACTTAGCTACACCCCCTTGATCATTGAAGTTTTTCATTACAATCAGTGTTTAATTTTAGCATTTCTACTTCAAAATAAATATTTTCAGCGGTTGTTGAATTTTGTAATAACATTCAAAAAACGATTTTTTCAAGGGGGCACTCGGGTTTGAACCGCGAACCTCTCGATCTGCAGTCGAATGCTCTACCACTGAGCTGTACCCCCTTGATCATTGAAGTTTTTCATTACAATCAGTGTTTAATTTTAGCATTTCTACTTCAAAATAAATATTTTCAGCGGTTGTTGAATTTTGTAATAACATTCAAAAAACGATTTTTTCAAGGGGACTCTCGGGTTTGAACCGAGGACCTCTCGATCTGCAGTCGAATGCTCTACCACTGAGCTACACCCCCTTGATAATCGAAGTTTTTCATTACAATCAATGTTTAATTTTAGCATTTCTACTTCAAAATAAATATTTTCAGCGGTTGTTGAATTTTGTAATAACTTTCAAAAAACGATTTTTTCAAAGGGGCGCTCGGGTTTGAACCGAGGCCCTCTCGATCTGCAGTCGAATGCTCTACCACTGAGCTACACCCCCTTGATCATTGAAGTTTTTCATTACAACCAATGTTTAATTTTAGCATTTCTACTTCAAAATAAATATTTTCAGCGGTTGTTGAATTTTGTAATAACTTTCAAAAAACGATTTTTTCAAGGGGGCGCTCGGGTTTGAACCGATGACCTCTCGATCTGCAGTCGAATGCTCTACCACTGAGCTACACCCCCTTGATCATTGGAGTTTTTCATTACAATCAATGTTTAATTTTAGCATTTTTACTTCAAAATAAATATTTTCAGCGGTTGTTGAATTTTGTAATAACATTCAAAAAACGATTTTTTCAACGGCGCACTCGGGTTTGAACCGCGGATCTCTCGATCTGCAGTCGAATGCTCTACCACTGAGCTACACCCCCTTGATCATTCAAGTTTTTCATTACAATCAGTGTTTAATTTTAGCATTTCTACTTCAAAATAAATATTTTCAGCGGTTGTTGAATTTTGTAATAACATTCAAAAAACGATTTTTTCAAGGGGGCACTCGGGTTTGTACCGAGGACCTCTCGATCTGCAGTCGAATGCTCTACCACTGAGCTACACCCCCTTGATCAGTGAAGTTTTTCATTACAATCAATGTTTAATTTTAGCATTTCTACTTCAAAATAAATATGTTCAGCGGTTGTTGAATTTTGTAATAACTTTCAAAAAACGATTTTTTCAAGGGGGCACTCGTGTTTGAACCGAGGACATCTCGATCTGCAGTCGAATGCTCTACCACTGAGCTACGCCCCCTTGATCATTGAAGTTTTTCATTACAATCAGTGTTTAATTTTAGCATTTCTACTTCAAAATAAATATTTTCAGCGGTTGTTGAATTTTGTAATAACATTCAAAAAACGATTTTTTCAAGGGGGCTCTCGGGTTTGAACCGAGGACCTCTCGAGCTGCAGTCGAATGCTCTACCACTGAGCTACAACCCCTTGATCATTGAAGTTTTTCATTACAATCAATGTTTAATTTTAGCATTTCTACTTCAAAATAAATAATTTCAGCGGTTGTTAAATTTTGTAATAACTTTCAAAAAACGATTTTTTCAAGGGGGCACTCGGGTTTTAACGGAGGTCCTCTCGATCTGCAGTCGAATGCACTACCACTGAGCTACACCCCCTTGGTCATTGAAGTTTTTCATTACAATCAATGTTTACTTTTAGCATTTCTACTTCAAAATAAATATTTTCAGCGGTTGTTGAATTTTGTAATAACTTTCAAAAAACGATTTTTTAAGGGGGCACTCGGGTTTGAACCGAGAACCTCTCGATCTGCAGTCGAATGCTCTACCACTGAACTACACCCTCTTGTTAATTGAAGTTTTTCATTACAATCAATGTTTAATTTTAGCATTTCTACTTCAAAACAAATATTTTCAGCGGTTGTTGAATTTTGTAATAACTTTCAAAAAACGATTTTTTCAAGGGGGCACTCGGGTTTGAACCGAGGACCTCTCGATCTGCAGTCGAATGCTCTACCACTGAGATATACCCCCTTTATCATTGAAGTTTTTCATTACAATCAATGTTTAATTTTAGCATTTCTACTTCAAAATAAATAATTTCAGCGGTTGTTAAATTTTGTAATAACTTTCAAAAAACGATTTTTTCAAGGGGGCACTCGGGTTTGAACCGAGGACCTCTCGATCTGCAGTCGAATGCTCTACAACTGAGCTACACCCCCTTGTTCATTGAAGTTTTTCATTACAATCAATGTTTAATTTTAGCATTTCTACTTCAAAACAAATATTTTCAGCGGTTGTTGAATTTTGTAATAACTTTCAAAAAACGATTTTTTTCAAGGGGGCGCTCGGGTTTAACCGCGGACCTCTCGATCTGCAGTCGAATGCTCTACAACTGAGCTACACCCCCTTGATCATTGAAGTTTTTCATTACAAACAGTGTTTAACTGTAGCATTTCTACTTCACAATAAATATTTTCAGCGGTTGTTGAATTTTGTAATAACTTTCAAAAATCGATTTTTTCAAGAGGGCACTCGGGTTTGAACCGAGGACCTCTCGATCTGCAGTCGAATGCTCTACCACTGAGATATACCCCCTTGATCATTGAAGTTTTTCATTACAATCAATGTTTAATTTTAGCATTTCTACTTCAAAATAAATAATTTCAGCGGTTGTTCAATTTTGTAATAACTTTCAAAAAACGATTTTTTTCAAGGGGGCGCTCGGGTTTGACCCGCGGACCTCTCGATCTGCAGTCGAATGCTCTACCACTGAGCTACACCCCCTTGATCAGTGAAGTTTTTCATTACAATCAGTGTTTAATTTTAGCATTTCTACTTCAAAATAAATATTTTCAGCGGTTGTTGAATTTTGTAATAACATTCAAAAAACGATTTTTTCAAGGGGGCACTCGGGTTTTAACCACGGACCTCTCGATCTGCAATCGAATGCTCTACCACTGAGCTACACCCCCTTGATCATTGAAGTTTTTCATTACAATCAGTGTTTAATTTTAGCATTTCTACTTCAAAATAAATATTTTCAGCGGTTGTTGAATTTTGTAATAACTTTCAAAAAACGATTTTTTCAAGGGTGCACTCGGGTTTGAACCGAGGACCTCTCGATCTGCAGTCGAATGCTCTACCACTGAGCTATACCCCCTTGATCATCGAAGTTTTTCATTACAATCAGTGTTTAATTTTAACATTTCTACTTCAAAATAAATATTTTCAGCTGTTGTTGAATTTTGTAATAACTTTCAAAAAACGAATTTTTCTAGGGGGCACTCGGGTTTGAACCGAGGACCTCTCGATCTGCAGTCGAATGCTCTACCACTGAGCTACACCCCCTTGATCAGTGAAGTTTTTCATTACAATCAATGTTTAATTTTAGCATTTCTACTTCAAAATAAATATTTTCAGCTGTTGTTGAATTTTGTAATAACTTTCAAAAAAGAATTTTTCAAGTGGCCGGTCGGGTTTGAACCGAGGAACTCTCGATCTGCAGTCGAATGCTCCACCACTGAGCTACACCCCCTTGATCATTGAAGTTTTTCATTACAATCAATGTTTAATTTTAGCATTTCTACTTCAAAATAAATAATTTCAGCGGTTGTTAAATTTTGTAATAACATTCAAAAAACGATTTTTTCAAGGGGGCACTCGGGTTTGACCGGAGGACCTCTCGATCTGCAGTCGAATGCCCTACCACTGAGCTACACCCCCTTGGTCATTGAAGTTTTTCATTACAATCAATGTTTACTTTTAGCATTTCTACTTCAAAATAAATATTTTCAGCGGTTGTTGAATTTTGTAATAACTTTCAAAAATCGATTTTTTCAAGGGGGCACTCGGGTTTGAACCGAGGACCTATCGATCTGCAGTCGAATGCTCTACCACTGAGCTACACCCCCTCGTTCACTGAAGTTTTTCATTACAATCAATGTTTAATTTTAGCATTTCTACTTCAAAACCAATATTTTCAGCGGTTGTTGAATTTTGTAATAACTTTCAAAAAACGATTTTTTTCAAGGGGGCGCTCGGGTTTGAACCGCGGACCTCTCGATCTGCAGTCGAATGCTCTACCACTGAGCTACACCCCCTTGATCAGTGAAGTTTTTCATTACAATCAATGTTTAATTTTAGCATTTCTACTTCAAAATAAATAATTTCAGCGGTTGTTAAATTTTGTAATAACTTTCAAAAAGCGATTTTTTCAAGGGGGCACTCGGGTTTGAACCGAGGACCTCTCGATCTGCAGTCGAATGCTCTACCATTGAGCTACACCCCCTTGATCATTGAAGTTTTTCATGACAATCAATGTTTAATTTTAGCATTTCTACTTCAAAATAAATAATTTCAGCGGTTGTTAAATTTTGTAATAACTTTCAAAAAACGATTTTTTCAAGGGGGCACTCGGGTTTGAACCGAGGAGTTCTCGATCTGCAGTCGAATGCTCTACCACTGAGCTACACCCCCTTGTTCAAGAAGTTTTTCATTACAATCAATGTTTAATTTTAGCATTTCTACTTCAAAATAAATATTTTCAGCGGTTGTTGAATTTTGTAATAACTTTCAAAAAACGATATTTTCAAAGGGGCGCTCGGGTTTGAACCGCGGACCTCTCGCTCTGCAATCGAATGCTCTACCACTGAGCTACACCCCCTTGATCCGTGAAGTTTTTCATTACAATCAATGTTTAATTTTAGCATTTCTACTTCAAAATAAATATTTTCAGCTGTTGTTGAATTTTGTAATAACTTTCAAAAAAGAATTTTTCAAGGGGCCGCTCGGGTTTGAACCGAGGACCTCTTGATCTGCAGTCGAATGCTCTACCACTGCGCTACACCCCCTTGATCATTGAAGTTTTTCATTACAATCAGTGTTTAATTTTAGCATTTCTACTTCAAAATAAATATTTTCAGCGGTTGTTGAATTTTGTAATAACATTAAAAAAAACGATTTTTTCAAGGGGGCACTCGGGTTTGTACCGAGGACCTCTCGATCTGCAGTCGAATGCTCTACCACTGAGCTACACCCCCTTGATCAGTGAAGTTTTTCATTACAATCAATGTTTAATTTTAGCATTTCTACTTCAAAATAAATATGTTCAGCGGTTGTTGAATTTTGTAATAACTTTCAAAAAACGATTTTTTCAAGGGGGCACTCGTGTTTGAACCGAGGACATCTCGATCTGCAGTCGAATGCTCTACCACTGAGCTACGCCCCCTTGATTATTGAAGTTTTTCATTACAATCAGTGTTTAATTTTAGCATTTCTACTTCAAAATAAATATTTTCAGCGGTTGTTGAATTTTGTAATAACATTCAAAAAACGATTTTTCCAAGGGGGCAATCGGGTTTGAACCGAGGACCTCTCGATCTGCAGTCGAATGCTCTACCACTGAGCTACACCCCCTTGATCATTGAAGTTTTTCATTACAATCAGTGTTTAATTTTAGCATTTCTACTTCAAAATAAATATTTTCAGCGGTTGTTGAATTTTGTAATAACATTCAAAAAACGATTTTTTCAAGGGGGCACTCGGGTTTGTACCGAGGACCTCTCGATCTGCAGTCGAATGTTCTACCACTGAGCTACACCCCTTTGATCAGTGAAGTTTTTCATTACAATCAATGTTTAATTTTAGCATTTCTACTTCAAAATAAATATGTTCAGCGGTTGTTGAATTTTGTAATAACTTTCAAAAAACGATTTTTTCAAGGGGGCACTCGGGTTTGAACCGAGGACCTCTCGATCTGCAGTCGAATGCTCTACCACTGAGCTACGCCCCCTTGATCATTGAAGTTTTTCATTACAATCAGTGTTTAATTTTAGCATTTCTACTTCAAAATAAATATTTTCAGCGGTTGTTAAATTTTGTAATAACTTTCAAAAAGCGATTTTTTCAAGGGGGCACTCGGGTTTGAACCGAGGACCTCTCGATCTGCAGTCGAATGCTCTACCACTGAGATATACCCCCTTGGTCATTGAAGTTTTTCATTACAATCAATGTTTAATTTTAGCATTTCTACTTCAAAATAAATAATTTTAGCGGTTGTTCAATTTTGTAATAACTTTCAAAAAACGATTTTTTCAAGGGGGCACTCGGGTTTGAACCGAGGACCTCTCGATCTGCAGTCGAATGCTCTACCACTGAGCTACACCCCCTTGATCAGTGAAGTTTTTCATTACAATCAATGTTTAATTTTAGCATTTCTACTTCAAAATAAATATTTTCAGCGGTTGTTGAATTTTGTAATAACTTTCAAAAAACGATTTTTTCAAGGGGGCACTCGGGTTTTAACCACGGACCTCTCGATCTGCAATCGAATGCTCTACCACTGAGCTATACCCCCTTGATCAGTGAAGTTTTTCATTACAATCAATGTTTAATTTTAGCATTTCTACTTCAAAATAAATATTTTCAGCGGTTGTTGAATTTTGTAATAACTTTCAAAAAACAATTTTTTCAAGGGGGCACTCGGGTTTGAACCGAGGACCTCTCGATCTGCAGTCGAATGCTCTACCACAGAGCTATACCCCCTTGATCACGGAAGTTTTTCATTACAATCAGTGTTTAATTTTAGCATTTCTACTTCAAAATAAATATTTTCAGCGGTTGTTGAATTTTGTAATAACATTCAAAAAACGATTTTTTAAAGGGGTTCTCGGGGTTGAAACGAGGACCTCTCGATCTGCAGTCGAATGCTCTACCACTGAGCTACACCCCCTTGACCATTGAAGTTTTTCATTACAATCAGTGTTTAATTTTAGCATTTCTACTTCAAAATAAATATTTTCAGCGGTTGTTGAATTTTGTAATAACATTAAAAAAACGATTTTTTCAAGGGGGCACTCGGGTTTGAACCGCGGACCTCTCGATCTGCAGTCGAATGCTCTACCACTGAACTATACCCCCTTGTTCATTGAAGTTTTTCATTACTATCAGTGTTTAATTTTAGCATTTCTACTTCAAAATAGATATTTTCAGCGGTTGTTGAATTTTGTAATAACATTCAAAAAACGGTTTTTTCAAGGGGGCTCTCGGGTTTGAACCGAGGACCTCTTGAGCTGCAGTCGAATGCTCTACCACTGAGCTACACCCCCTTGATCATTGAAGTTTTTCATTACAATCAATGTTTAATTTTAGCATTTCTACTTCAAAATAAATATTTTCAGCTGTTGTTGAATTTTGTAATAACTTTCAAAAAACGATTTTTTCAAGGGGGCACTCGGGTTTGAACCGAGGAACTCTCGATCTGCAGTCGAATGCTCTACCACTTAGCTACACCCCCTTGATCATTGAAGTTTTTCATTACAATCAGTGTTTAATTTTAGCATTTCTACTTCAAAATAAATATTTTCAGCGGTTGTTGAATTTTGTAATAACATTCAAAAAACGATTTTTTCAAGGGGGCACTCGGGTTTGAACCGCGAACCTCTCGATCTGCAGTCGAATGCTCTACCACTGAGCTGTACCCCCTTGATCATTGAAGTTTTTCATTACAATCAGTGTTTAATTTTAGCATTTCTACTTCAAAATAAATATTTTCAGCGGTTGTTGAATTTTGTAATAACATTCAAAAAACGATTTTTTCAAGGGGACTCTCGGGTTTGAACCGAGGACCTCTCGATCTGCAGTCGAATGCTCTACCACTGAGCTACACCCCCTTGATAATCGAAGTTTTTCATTACAATCAATGTTTAATTTTAGCATTTCTACTTCAAAATAAATATTTTCAGCGGTTGTTGAATTTTGTAATAACTTTCAAAAAACGATTTTTTAAAGGGGCTCTCGGGGTTGAAACGAGGACCTCTCGATCTGCAGTCGAATGCTCTACCACTGAGCTACACCCCCTTGACCATTGAAGTTTTTCATTACAATCAGTGTTTAATTTTAGCATTTCTACTTCAAAATAAATATTTTCAGCGGTTGTTGAATTTTGTAATAACATTAAAAAAACGATTTTTTCAAGGGGGCCCTCGGGTTTGAACCGCGGACCTCTCGATCTGCAGTCGAATGCTCTACCACTGAACTATACCCCCTTGTTCATTGAAGTTTTTCATTACTATCAGTGTTTAATTTTAGCATTTCTACTTCAAAATAGATATTTTCAGCGGTTGTTGAATTTTGTAATAACATTCAAAAAACGGTTTTTTCAAGGGGGCTCTCGGGTTTGAACCGAGGACCTCTTGAGCTGCAGTCGAATGCTCTACCACTGAGCTACACCCCCTTGATCATCGAAGTTTTTCATTACAATCAATGTTTAATTTTAGCATTTCTACTTCAAAATAAATATTTTCAGCTGTTGTTGAATTTTGTAATAACTTTCAAAAAACGATTTTTTCAAGGGGGCACTCGGGTTTGAACCGAGGAACTCTCGATCTGCAGTCGAATGCTCTACCACTTAGCTACACCCCCTTGATCATTGAAGTTTTTCATTACAATCAGTGTTTAATTTTAGCATTTCTACTTCAAAATAAATATTTTCAGCGGTTGTTGAATTTTGTAATAACATTCAAAAAACGATTTTTTCAAGGGGGCACTCGGGTTTGAACCGCGAACCTCTCGATCTGCAGTCGAATGCTCTACCACTGAGCTGTACCCCCTTGATCATTGAAGTTTTTCATTACAATCAGTGTTTAATTTTAGCATTTCTACTTCAAAATAAATATTTTCAGCGGTTGTTGAATTTTGTAATAACATTCAAAAAACGATTTTTTCAAGGGGACTCTCGGGTTTGAACCGAGGACCTCTCGATCTGCAGTCGAATGCTCTACCACTGAGCTACACCCCCTTGATAATCGAAGTTTTTCATTACAATCAATGTTTAATTTTAGCATTTCTACTTCAAAATAAATATTTTCAGCGGTTGTTGAATTTTGTAATAACTTTCAAAAAACGATTTTTTCAAAGGGGCGCTCGGGTTTGAACCGAGGCCCTCTCGATCTGCAGTCGAATGCTCTACCACTGAGCTACACCCCCTTGATCATTGAAGTTTTTCATTACAACCAATGTTTAATTTTAGCATTTCTACTTCAAAATAAATATTTTCAGCGGTTGTTGAATTTTGTAATAACTTTCAAAAAACGATTTTTTCAAGGGGGCGCTCGGGTTTGAACCGATGACCTCTCGATCTGCAGTCGAATGCTCTACCACTGAGCTACACCCCCTTGATCATTGGAGTTTTTCATTACAATCAATGTTTAATTTTAGCATTTTTACTTCAAAATAAATATTTTCAGCGGTTGTTGAATTTTGTAATAACATTCAAAAAACGATTTTTTCAACGGCGCACTCGGGTTTGAACCGCGGATCTCTCGATCTGCAGTCGAATGCTCTACCACTGAGCTACACCCCCTTGATCATTCAAGTTTTTCATTACAATCAGTGTTTAATTTTAGCATTTCTACTTCAAAATAAATATTTTCAGCGGTTGTTGAATTTTGTAATAACATTCAAAAAACGATTTTTTCAAGGGGGCACTCGGGTTTGTACCGAGGACCTCTCGATCTGCAGTCGAATGCTCTACCACTGAGCTACACCCCCTTAATCAGTGAAGTTTTTCATTACAATCAATGTTTAATTTTAGCATTTCTACTTCAAAATAAATATGTTCAGCGGTTGTTGAATTTTGTAATAACTTTCAAAAAACGATTTTTTCAAGGGGGCACTCGTGTTTGAACCGAGGACATCTCGATCTGCAGTCGAATGCTCTACCACTGAGCTACGCCCCCTTGATCATTGAAGTTTTTCATTACAATCAGTGTTTAATTTTAGCATTTCTACTTCAAAATAAATATTTTCAGCGGTTGTTGAATTTTGTAATAACATTCAAAAAACGATTTTTTCAAGGGGGCTCTCGGGTTTGAACCGAGGACCTCTCGAGCTGCAGTCGAATGCTCTACCACTGAGCTACAACCCCTTGATCATTGAAGTTTTTCATTACAATCAATGTTTAATTTTAGCATTTCTACTTCAAAATAAATAATTTCAGCGGTTGTTAAATTTTGTAATAACTTTCAAAAAACGATTTTTTCAAGGGGGCACTCGTGTTTTAACGGAGGTCCTCTCGATCTGCAGTCGAATGCACTACCACTGAGCTACACCCCCTTGGTCATTGAAGTTTTTCATTACAATCAATGTTTACTTTTAGCATTTCTACTTCAAAATAAATATTTTCAGCGGTTGTTGAATTTTGTAATAACTTTCAAAAAACGATTTTTTAAGGGGGCACTCGGGTTTGAACCGAGAACCTCTCGATCTGCAGTCGAATGCTCTACCACTGAACTACACCCTCTTGTTAATTGAAGTTTTTCATTACAATCAATGTTTAATTTTAGCATTTCTACTTCAAAACAAATATTTTCAGCGGTTGTTGAATTTTGTAATAACTTTCAAAAAACGATTTTTTCAAGGGGGCACTCGGGTTTGAACCGAGGACCTCTCGATCTGCAGTCGAATGCTCTACCACTGAGATATACCCCCTTTATCATTGAAGTTTTTCATTACAATCAATGTTTAATTTTAGCATTTCTACTTCAAAATAAATAATTTCAGCGGTTGTTAAATTTTGTAATAACTTTCAAAAAACGATTTTTTCAAGGGGGCACTCGGGTTTGAACCGAGGACCTCTCGATCTGCAGTCGAATGCTCTACAACTGAGCTACACCCCCTTGTTCATTGAAGTTTTTCATTACAATCAATGTTTAATTTTAGCATTTCTACTTCAAAACAAATATTTTCAGCGGTTGTTGAATTTTGTAATAACTTTCAAAAAACGATTTTTTTCAAGGGGGCGCTCGGGTTTAACCGCGGACCTCTCGATCTGCAGTCGAATGCTCTACAACTGAGCTACACCCCCTTGATCATTGAAGTTTTTCATTACAAACAGTGTTTAACTGTAGCATTTCTACTTCACAATAAATATTTTCAGCGGTTGTTGAATTTTGTAATAACTTTCAAAAATCGATTTTTTCAAGAGGGCACTCGGGTTTGAACCGAGGACCTCTCGATCTGCAGTCGAATGCTCTACCACTGAGATATACCCCCTTGATCATTGAAGTTTTTCATTACAATCAATGTTTAATTTTAGCATTTCTACTTCAAAATAAATAATTTCAGCGGTTGTTCAATTTTGTAATAACTTTCAAAAAACGATTTTTTTCAAGGGGGCGCTCGGGTTTGACCCGCGGACCTCTCGATCTGCAGTCGAATGCTCTACCACTGAGCTACACCCCCTTGATCAGTGAAGTTTTTCATTACAATCAGTGTTTAATTTTAGCATTTCTACTTCAAAATAAATATTTTCAGCGGTTGTTGAATTTTGTAATAACATTCAAAAAACGATTTTTTCAAGGGGGCACTCGGGTTTTAACCACGGACCTCTCGATCTGCAATCGAATGCTCTACCACTGAGCTACACCCCCTTGATCATTGAAGTTTTTCATTACAATCAGTGTTTAATTTTAGCATTTCTACTTCAAAATAAATATTTTCAGCGGTTGTTGAATTTTGTAATAACTTTCAAAAAACGATTTTTTCAAGGGTGCACTCGGGTTTGAACCGAGGACCTCTCGATCTGCAGTCGAATGCTCTACCACTGAGCTATACCCCCTTGATCATCGAAGTTTTTCATTACAATCAGTGTTTAATTTTAACATTTCTACTTCAAAATAAATATTTTCAGCTGTTGTTGAATTTTGTAATAACTTTCAAAAAACGAATTTTTCTAGGGGGCACTCGGGTTTGAACCGAGGACCTCTCGATCTGCAGTCGAATGCTCTACCACTGAGCTACACCCCCTTGATCAGTGAAGTTTTTCATTACAATCAATGTTTAATTTTAGCATTTCTACTTCAAAATAAATATTTTCAGCTGTTGTTGAATTTTGTAATAACTTTCAAAAAAGAATTTTTCAAGTGGCCGGTCGGGTTTGAACCGAGGAACTCTCGATCTGCAGTCGAATGCTCCACCACTGAGCTACACCCCCTTGATCATTGAAGTTTTTCATTACAATCAATGTTTAATTTTAGCATTTCTACTTCAAAATAAATAATTTCAGCGGTTGTTAAATTTTGTAATAACATTCAAAAAACGATTTTTTCAAGGGGGCACTCGGGTTTGACCGGAGGACCTCTCGATCTGCAGTCGAATGCCCTACCACTGAGCTACACCCCCTTGGTCATTGAAGTTTTTCATTACAATCAATGTTTACTTTTAGCATTTCTACTTCAAAATAAATATTTTCAGCGGTTGTTGAATTTTGTAATAACTTTCAAAAATCGATTTTTTCAAGGGGGCACTCGGGTTTGAACCGAGGACCTATCGATCTGCAGTCGAATGCTCTACCACTGAGCTACACCCCCTCGTTCACTGAAGTTTTTCATTACAATCAATGTTTAATTTTAGCATTTCTACTTCAAAACCAATATTTTCAGCGGTTGTTGAATTTTGTAATAACTTTCAAAAAACGATTTTTTTCAAGGGGGCGCTCGGGTTTGAACCACGGACCTCTCGATCTGCAGTCGAATGCTCTACCACTGAGCTACACCCCCTTGATCAGTGAAGTTTTTCATTACAATCAATGTTTAATTTTAGCATTTCTACTTCAAAATAAATAATTTCAGCGGTTGTTAAATTTTGTAATAACTTTCAAAAAGCGATTTTTTCAAGGGGGCACTCGGGTTTGAACCGAGGACCTCTCGATCTGCAGTCGAATGCTCTACCATTGAGCTACACCCCCTTGATCATTGAAGTTTTTCATGACAATCAATGTTTAATTTTAGCATTTCTACTTCAAAATAAATAATTTCAGCGGTTGTTAAATTTTGTAATAACTTTCAAAAAACGATTTTTTCAAGGGGGCACTCGGGTTTGAACCGAGGAGTTCTCGATCTGCAGTCGAATGCTCTACCACTGAGCTACACCCCCTTGTTCAAGAAGTTTTTCATTACAATCAATGTTTAATTTTAGCATTTCTACTTCAAAATAAATATTTTCAGCGGTTGTTGAATTTTGTAATAACTTTCAAAAAACGATATTTTCAAAGGGGCGCTCGGGTTTGAACCGCGGACCTCTCGCTCTGCAATCGAATGCTCTACCACTGAGCTACACCCCCTTGATCCGTGAAGTTTTTCATTACAATCAATGTTTAATTTTAGCATTTCTACTTCAAAATAAATATTTTCAGCTGTTGTTGAATTTTGTAATAACTTTCAAAAAAGAATTTTTCAAGGGGCCGCTCGGGTTTGAACCGAGGACCTCTTGATCTGCAGTCGAATGCTCTACCACTGCGCTACACCCCCTTGATCATTGAAGTTTTTCATTACAATCAGTGTTTAATTTTAGCATTTCTACTTCAAAATAAATATTTTCAGCGGTTGTTGAATTTTGTAATAACATTAAAAAAAACGATTTTTTCAAGGGGGCACTCGGGTTTGTACCGAGGACCTCTCGATCTGCAGTCGAATGCTCTACCACTGAGCTACACCCCCTTGATCAGTGAAGTTTTTCATTACAATCAATGTTTAATTTTAGCATTTCTACTTCAAAATAAATATGTTCAGCGGTTGTTGAATTTTGTAATAACTTTCAAAAAACGATTTTTTCAAGGGGGCACTCGTGTTTGAACCGAGGACATCTCGATCTGCAGTCGAATGCTCTACCACTGAGCTACGCCCCCTTGATTATTGAAGTTTTTCATTACAATCAGTGTTTAATTTTAGCATTTCTACTTCAAAATAAATATTTTCAGCGGTTGTTGAATTTTGTAATAACATTCAAAAAACGATTTTTCCAAGGGGGCAATCGGGTTTGAACCGAGGACCTCTCGATCTGCAGTCGAATGCTCTACCACTGAGCTACACCCCCTTGATCATTGAAGTTTTTCATTACAATCAGTGTTTAATTTTAGCATTTCTACTTCAAAATAAATATTTTCAGCGGTTGTTGAATTTTGTAATAACATTCAAAAAACGATTTTTTCAAGGGGGCACTCGGGTTTGTACCGAGGACCTCTCGATCTGCAGTCGAATGTTCTACCACTGAGCTACACCCCCTTGATCAGTGAAGTTTTTCATTACAATCAATGTTTAATTTTAGCATTTCTACTTCAAAATAAATATGTTCAGCGGTTGTTGAATTTTGTAATAACTTTCAAAAAACGATTTTTTCAAGGGGGCACTCGGGTTTGAACCGAGGACCTCTCGATCTGCAGTCGAATGCTCTACCACTGAGCTACGCCCCCTTGATCATTGAAGTTTTTCATTACAATCAGTGTTTAATTTTAGCATTTCTACTTCAAAATAAATATTTTCAGCGGTTGTTAAATTTTGTAATAACTTTCAAAAAGCGATTTTTTCAAGGGGGCACTCGGGTTTGAACCGAGGACCTCTCGATCTGCAGTCGAATGCTCTACCACTGAGATATACCCCCTTGGTCATTGAAGTTTTTCATTACAATCAATGTTTAATTTTAGCATTTCTACTTCAAAATAAATAATTTTAGCGGTTGTTCAATTTTGTAATAACTTTCAAAAAACGATTTTTTCAAGGGGGCACTCGGGTTTGAACCGAGGACCTCTCGATCTGCAGTCGAATGCTCTACCACTGAGCTACACCCCCTTGATCAGTGAAGTTTTTCATTACAATCAATGTTTAATTTTAGCATTTCTACTTCAAAATAAATATTTTCAGCGGTTGTTGAATTTTGTAATAACTTTCAAAAAACGATTTTTTCAAGGGGGCACTCGGGTTTTAACCACGGACCTCTCGATCTGCAATCGAATGCTCTACCACTGAGCTATACCCCCTTGATCAGTGAAGTTTTTCATTACAATCAATGTTTAATTTTAGCATTTCTACTTCAAAATAAATATTTTCAGCGGTTGTTGAATTTTGTAATAACTTTCAAAAAACAATTTTTTCAAGGGGGCACTCGGGTTTGAACCGAGGACCTCTCGATCTGCAGTCGAATGCTCTACCACAGAGCTATACCCCCTTGATCACGGAAGTTTTTCATTACAATCAGTGTTTAATTTTAGCATTTCTACTTCAAAATAAATATTTTCAGCGGTTGTTGAATTTTGTAATAACATTCAAAAAACGATTTTTTAAAGGGGTTCTCGGGGTTGAAACGAGGACCTCTCGATCTGCAGTCGAATGCTCTACCACTGAGCTACACCCCCTTGACCATTGAAGTTTTTCATTACAATCAGTGTTTAATTTTAGCATTTCTACTTCAAAATAAATATTTTCAGCGGTTGTTGAATTTTGTAATAACATTAAAAAAACGATTTTTTCAAGGGGGCACTCGGGTTTGAACCGCGGACCTCTCGATCTGCAGTCGAATGCTCTACCACTGAACTATACCCCCTTGTTCATTGAAGTTTTTCATTACTATCAGTGTTTAATTTTAGCATTTCTACTTCAAAATAGATATTTTCAGCGGTTGTTGAATTTTGTAATAACATTCAAAAAACGGTTTTTTCAAGGGGGCTCTCGGGTTTGAACCGAGGACCTCTTGAGCTGCAGTCGAATGCTCTACCACTGAGCTACACCCCCTTGATCATTGAAGTTTTTCATTACAATCAATGTTTAATTTTAGCATTTCTACTTCAAAATAAATATTTTCAGCTGTTGTTGAATTTTGTAATAACTTTCAAAAAACGATTTTTTCAAGGGGGCACTCGGGTTTGAACCGAGGAACTCTCGATCTGCAGTCGAATGCTCTACCACTTAGCTACACCCCCTTGATCATTGAAGTTTTTCATTACAATCAGTGTTTAATTTTAGCATTTCTACTTCAAAATAAATATTTTCAGCGGTTGTTGAATTTTGTAATAACATTCAAAAAACGATTTTTTCAAGGGGGCACTCGGGTTTGAACCGCGAACCTCTCGATCTGCAGTCGAATGCTCTACCACTGAGCTGTACCCCCTTGATCATTGAAGTTTTTCATTACAATCAGTGTTTAATTTTAGCATTTCTACTTCAAAATAAATATTTTCAGCGGTTGTTGAATTTTGTAATAACATTCAAAAAACGATTTTTTCAAGGGGACTCTCGGGTTTGAACCGAGGACCTCTCGATCTGCAGTCGAATGCTCTACCACTGAGCTACACCCCCTTGATAATCGAAGTTTTTCATTACAATCAATGTTTAATTTTAGCATTTCTACTTCAAAATAAATATTTTCAGCGGTTGTTGAATTTTGTAATAACTTTCAAAAAACGATTTTTTCAAAGGGGCGCTCGGGTTTGAACCGAGGCCCTCTCGATCTGCAGTCGAATGCTCTACCACTGAGCTACACCCCCTTGATCATTGAAGTTTTTCATTACAACCAATGTTTAATTTTAGCATTTCTACTTCAAAATAAATATTTTCAGCGGTTGTTGAATTTTGTAATAACATTCAAAAAACGATTTTTTCAAGGGGGCTCTCGGGTTTGAACCGAGGACCTCTCGAGCTGCAGTCGAATGCTCTACCACTGAGCTACAACCCCTTGATCATTGAAGTTTTTCATTACAATCAATGTTTAATTTTAGCATTTCTACTTCAAAATAAATATTTTCAGCTGTTGTTGAATTTTGTAATAACTTTCAAAAAAGAATTTTTCAAGGGGCCGCTCGGGTTTGAACCGAGGAACTCTCGATCTGCAGTCGAATGCTCTACCACTGAGCTATACCCCCTTGATCATTGAAGTTTTTCATTACAATCAATGTTTAATTTTAGCATTTCTACTTCAAAATAAATAATTTCAGCGGTTGTTAAATTTTGTAATAACTTTCAAAAAACGATTTTTTCAAGGGGGCACTCGGGTTTTAACGGAGGTCCTCTCGATCTGCAGTCGAATGCACTACCACTGAGCTACACCCCCTTGGTCATTGAAGTTTTTCATTACAATCAATGTTTACTTTTAGCATTTCTACTTCAAAATAAATATTTTCAGCGGTTGTTGAATTTTGTAATAACTTTCAAAAAACGATTTTTTAAGGGGGCACTCGGGTTTGAACCGAGGAACTCTCGATCTGCAGTCGAATGCTCTACCACTGAGCTACACCCCCTTGATCATTGAAGTTTTTCATTACAAACAGTGTTTAATTGTAGCATTTCTACTTCAAAATAAATATTTTCAGCGGTTGTTGAATTTTGTAATAACTTTCAAAAATCGATTTTTTCAAGGGGGCACTCGGGTTTGAACCGAGGACCTCTCGATCTGCAGTCGAATGCTCTACCACTGAGATATACCCCCTTAATCATTGAAGTTTTTCATTACAATCAATGTTTAATTTTAGCATTTCTACTTCAAAATAAATAATTTCAGCGGTTGTTAAATTTTGTAATAACTTTCAAAAAACCATTGTTTCAAGGGGGCACTCGGGTTTAAACCGAGAACCTCTCGATCTGCAGTCGAATGCTCTACCACTGAACTACACCCTCTTGTTAATTGAAGTTTTTCATTACAATCAATGTTTAATTTTAGCATTTCTACTTCAAAACAAATATTTTCAGCGGTTGTTGAATTTTGTAATAACTTTCAAAAAACGATTTTTTCAAGGGGGCACTCGGGTTTGAACCGAGGACCTCTCGATCTGCAGTCGAATGCTCTACCACTGAGATATACCCCCTTTATCATTGAAGTTTTTCATTACAATCAATGTTTAATTTTAGCATTTCTACTTCAAAATAAATAATTTTAGCGGTTGTTAAATTTTGTAATAACTTTCAAAAAACGATTTTTTCAAGGGGGCACTCGGGTTTGAACCGAGGACCTCTCGATCTGCAGTCGAATGCTCTACAACTGAGCTACACCCCCTTGTTCATTGAAGTTTTTCATTACAATCAATGTTTAATTTTAGCATTTCTACTTCAAAACAAATATTTTCAGCGGTTGTTGAATTTTGTAATAACTTTCAAAAAACGATTTTTTTCAAGGGGGCGCTCGGGTTTAACCGCGGACCTCTCGATCTGCAGTCGAATGCTCTACAACTGAGCTACACCCCCTTGATCATTGAAGTTTTTCATTACAAACAGTGTTTAATTGTAGCATTTCTACTTCACAATAAATATTTTCAGCGGTTGTTGAATTTTGTAATAACTTTCAAAAATCGATTTTTTCAAGAGGGCACTCGAGTTTGAACCGAGGACCTCTCGATCTGCAGTCGAATGCTCTACCACTGAGATATACCCCCTTGATCATTGAAGTTTTTCATTACAATCAATGTTTAATTTTAGCATTTCTACTTCAAAATAAATAATTTCAGCGGTTGTTCAATTTTGTAATAACTTTCAAAAAACGATTTTTTTCAAGGGGGCGCTCGGGTTTGACCCGCGGACCTCTCGATCTGCAGTCGAATGCTCTACCACTGAGCTACACCCCCTTGATCAGTAAAGTTTTTCATTACAATCAGTGTTTAATTTTAGCATTTCTACTTCAAAATAAATATTTTCAGCGGTTGTTGAATTTTGTAATAACATTCAAAAAACGATTTTTTCAAGGGGACTCTCGGGTTTGAACCGAGGACCTCTCGATCTGCAGTCGAATGCTCTACCACTGAGCTACACCCCCTTGACAATCGAAGTTTTTCATTACAATCAATGTTTAATTTTAGCATTTCTACTTCAAAATAAATATTTTCAGCGGTTGTTGAATTTTGTAATAACTTTCAAAAAACGATTTTTTCAAAGGGGCGCTCGGGTTTGAACCGAGGCCCTCTCGATCTGCAGTCGAATGCTCTACCACTGAGCTACACCCCCTTGATCATTGAAGTTTTTCATTACAACCAATGTTTAATTTTAGCATTTCTACTTCAAAATAAATATTTTCAGCGGTTGTTGAATTTTGTAATAACATTCAAAAAACGATTTTTTCAAGGGGGCTCTCGGGTTTGAACCGAGGACCTCTCGAGCTGCAGTCGAATGCTCTACCACTGAGCTACAACCCCTTGATCATTGAAGTTTTTCATTACAATCAATGTTTAATTTTAGCATTTCTACTTCAAAATAAATATTTTCAGCTGTTGTTGAATTTTGTAATAACTTTCAAAAAAGAATTTTTCAAGGGGCCGCTCGGGTTTGAACCGAGGAACTCTCGATCTGCAGTCGAATGCTCTACCACTGAGCTATACCCCCTTGATCATTGAAGTTTTTCATTACAATCAATGTTTAATTTTAGCATTTCTACTTCAAAATAAATAATTTCAGCGGTTGTTAAATTTTGTAATAACTTTCAAAAAACGATTTTTTCAAGGGGGCACTCGGGTTTTAACGGAGGTCCTCTCGATCTGCAGTCGAATGCACTACCACTGAGCTACACCCCCTTGGTCATTGAAGTTTTTCATTACAATCAATGTTTACTTTTAGCATTTCTACTTCAAAATAAATATTTTCAGCGGTTGTTGAATTTTGTAATAACTTTCAAAAAACGATTTTTTAAGGGGGCACTCGGGTTTGAACCGAGGAACTCTCGATCTGCAGTCGAATGCTCTACCACTGAGCTACACCCCCTTGATCATTGAAGTTTTTCATTACAAACAGTGTTTAATTGTAGCATTTCTACTTCAAAATAAATATTTTCAGCGGTTGTTGAATTTTGTAATAACTTTCAAAAATCGATTTTTTCAAGGGGGCACTCGGGTTTGAACCGAGGACCTCTCGATCTGCAGTCGAATGCTCTACCACTGAGATATACCCCCTTAATCATTGAAGTTTTTCATTACAATCAATGTTTAATTTTAGCATTTCTACTTCAAAATAAATAATTTCAGCGGTTGTTAAATTTTGTAATAACTTTCAAAAAACCATTGTTTCAAGGGGGCACTCGGGTTTGAACCGAGAACCTCTCGATCTGCAGTCGAATGCTCTACCACTGAACTACACCCTCTTGTTAATTGAAGTTTTTCATTACAATCAATGTTTAATTTTAGCATTTCTACTTCAAAACAAATATTTTCAGCGGTTGTTGAATTTTGTAATAACTTTCAAAAAACGATTTTTTCAAGGGGGCACTCGGGTTTGAACCGAGGACCTCTCGATCTGCAGTCGAATGCTCTACCACTGAGATATACCCCCTTTATCATTGAAGTTTTTCATTACAATCAATGTTTAATTTTAGCATTTCTACTTCAAAATAAATAATTTTAGCGGTTGTTAAATTTTGTAATAACTTTCAAAAAACGATTTTTTCAAGGGGGCACTCGGGTTTGAACCGAGGACCTCTCGATCTGCAGTCGAATGCTCTACAACTGAGCTACACCCCCTTGTTCATTGAAGTTTTTCATTACAATCAATGTTTAATTTTAGCATTTCTACTTCAAAACAAATATTTTCAGCGGTTGTTGAATTTTGTAATAACTTTCAAAAAACGATTTTTTTCAAGGGGGCGCTCGGGTTTAACCGCGGACCTCTCGATCTGCAGTCGAATGCTCTACAACTGAGCTACACCCCCTTGATCATTGAAGTTTTTCATTACAAACAGTGTTTAATTGTAGCATTTCTACTTCACAATAAATATTTTCAGCGGTTGTTGAATTTTGTAATAACTTTCAAAAATCGATTTTTTCAAGAGGGCACTCGGGTTTGAACCGAGGACCTCTCGATCTGCAGTCGAATGCTCTACCACTGAGATATACCCCCTTGATCATTGAAGTTTTTCATTACAATCAATGTTTAATTTTAGCATTTCTACTTCAAAATAAATAATTTCAGCGGTTGTTCAATTTTGTAATAACTTTCAAAAAACGATTTTTTTCAAGGGGGCGCTCGGGTTTGACCCGCGGACCTCTCGATCTGCAGTCGAATGCTCTACCACTGAGCTACACCCCCTTGATCAGTAAAGTTTTTCATTACAATCAGTGTTTAATTTTAGCATTTCTACTTCAAAATAAATATTTTCAGCGGTTGTTGAATTTTGTAATAACATTCAAAAAACGATTTTTTCAAGGGGGCACTCGGGTTTTAACCACGGACCTCTCGATCTGCAATCGAATGCTCTACCACTGAGCTACACCCCCTTGATCATTGAAGTTTTTCATTACAATCAGTGTTTAATTTTAGCATTTCTACTTCAAAATAAATATTTTCAGCGGTTGTTGAATTTTGTAATAACTTTCAAAAAACGATTTTTTCAAGGGTGCACTCGGGTTTGAACCGAGGACCTCTCGATCTGCAGTCGAATGCTCTACCACTGAGCTATACCCCCTTGATCATCGAAGTTTTTCATTACAATCAGTGTTTAATTTTAACATTTCTACTTCAAAATAAATATTTTCAGCTGTTGTTGAATTTTGTAATAACTTTCAAAAAACGAATTTTTCTAGGGGGCACTCGGGTTTGAACCGAGGACCTCTCGATCTGCAGTCGAATGCTCTACCACTGAGCTACACCCCCTTGATCAGTGAAGTTTTTCATTACAATCAATGTTTAATTTTAGCATTTCTACTTCAAAATAAATATTTTCAGCTGTTGTTGAATTTTGTAATAACTTTCAAAAAAGAATTTTTCAAGGGGCCGGTCGGGTTTGAACCGAGGAACTCTCGATCTGCAGTCGAATGCTCTACCACTGAGCTACACCCCCTTGATCATTGAAGTTTTTCATTACAATCAATGTTTAATTTTAGCATTTCTACTTCAAAATAAATAATTTCAGCGGTTGTTAAATTTTGTAATAACTTTCAAAAAACGATTTTTTCAAGGGGGCACTCGGGTTTGACCGGAGGACCTCTCGATCTGCAGTCGAATGCCCTACCACTGAGCTACACCCCCTTGGTCATTGAAGTTTTTCATTACAATCAATGTTTACTTTTAGCATTTCTACTTCAAAATAAATATTTTCAGCGGTTGTTGAATTTTGTAATAACTTTCAAAAATCGATTTTTTCAAGGGGGCACTCGGGTTTGAACCGAGGACCTATCGATCTGCAGTCGAATGCTCTACCACTGAGCTACACCCCCTCGTTCACTGAAGTTTTTCATTACAATCAATGTTTAATTTTAGCATTTCTACTTCAAAACCAATATTTTCAGCGGTTGTTGAATTTTGTAATAACTTTCAAAAAACGATTTTTTCAAGGGGGCACTCGGGTTTGAACCGAGGAGTTCTCGATCTGCAGTCGAATGCTCTACCACTGAGCTACACCCCCTTGTTCAAGAAGTTTTTCATTACAATCAATGTTTAATTTTAGCATTTCTACTTCAAAATAAATATTTTCAGCGGTTGTTGAATTTTGTAATAACTTTCAAAAAACGATATTTTCAAAGGGGCGCTCGGGTTTGAACCGCGGACCTCTCGCTCTGCAATCGAATGCTCTACCACTGAGCTACACCCCCTTGATCCGTGAAGTTTTTCATTACAATCAATGTTTAATTTTAGCATTTCTACTTCAAAATAAATATTTTCAGCTGTTGTTGAATTTTGTAATAACTTTCAAAAAAGAATTTTTCAAGGGGCCGCTCGGGTTTGAACCGAGGACCTCTCGATCTGCAGTCGAATGCTCTACCACTTAGCTATACCCCTTGATCATCGAAGTATTTCATTACAATGAGTGTTTAATTTTAGCATTTCTACTTCAAAATAAATATTTTCAGCGGTTGTTGAATTTTGTAATAACTTTCAAAAAACGATTTTTTCAAGGGTGCACTCGGGTTTGAACCGAGGACCTCTCGATCTGAAGTCGAATGTTCTACCACTGAGATACACCCCCTTGGTCATTGAAGTTTTTCATTACAATCAATGTTTAATTTTAGCATTTCTACTTCAAAATAAATATTTTCAGCTGTTGTTGAATTTTGTAATAACTTTCAATAAACGATTTTTTCAAGGGGGCACTCGGGATTGAACAGAGGACCTCTTGATCTGCAGTCGAATGCTCTACCACTGAGCTACACCCCCTTGATCATTGAAGTTTTTCATTACAATCAGTGTTTAATTTTAGCATTTCTACTTCAAAATAAATATTTTCAGCGGTTGTTGAATTTTGTAATAACATTCAAAAAACGATTTTTTCAAGGGGGCACTCGGGTTTGTACCGAGGACCTCTCGATCTGCAGTCGAATGCTCTACCACTGAGCTACACCCCCTTGATCAGTGAAGTTTTTCATTACAATCAATGTTTAATTTTAGCATTTCTACTTCAAAATAAATATGTTCAGCGGTTGTTGAATTTTGTAATAACTTTCAAAAAACGATTTTTTCAAGGGGGCACTCGTGTTTGAACCGAGGACCTCTCGATCTGCAGTCGAATGCTCTACCACTGAGCTATACCCCCTTGATCGTTGAAGTTTTTCATTACAATCAATGTTTAATTTTAGCATTTCTACTTCAAAATAAATATTTTCAGCGGTTGTTGAATTTTGTAATAACTTTCAAAAAACGATTTTTTCAAGGGGGCACTCGGGTTTGAACCGAGGTCCTCTCGATCTGCAGTCGAATGCACTACCACTGAGCTATACCCCCTTGATCATTGAAGTTTTTCATTACAATCAATGTTTAATTTTAGCATTTCTACTTCAAAATAAATATTTTCAGCTGTTGTTGAATTTTGTAATAACATTCAAAAAACGATTTTTTCAAGGGGGCACTCGGGTTTGTACCGAGGACCTCTCGATCTGCAGTCGAATGCTCTACCACTGAGCTACACCCCCTTGATCAGTGAAGTTTTTCATTACAATCAATGTTTAATTTTAGCATTTCTACTTCAAAATAAATATGTTCAGCGGTTGTTGAATTTTGTAATAACTTTCAAAAAACGATTTTTTCAAGGGGGCACTCGGGTTTGAACCGAGGACCTCTCGATCTGCAGTCGAATGCTCTACCTCTGAGCTACACCTCCTTGATCATCGAAGTTTTTCATTACAATCAGTGTTTAATTTTAGCATTTCTACTTCAAAATAAATATTTTCAGCGGTTGTTGAATTTTGTAATAACATTCAAAAAACAATTTTTTCAAGGGGGCTCTCGGGTTTGAACCGGGGACCTCTCGATCTACAGTCGAATGCTCTACCACTGAGCTACACCCACTTGATCATCGACGTTTTTCATTACAATCAGTGTTTAATTTTAGCATTTCTACTTCAAAATAAATATTTTCAGCGGTTGTTGTATTTTGTAATAACATTCAAAAAACGAATTTTTCAAGGGACCTCTCGATCTGCAGTCGAATGCTCTACCACTGAGCTACACCCCCTTGATCATTGAAGTTTTTCATTACAATCAGTGTTTAATTTTAGCATTTCTACTTCAAAATAAATATTTTCAACGGTTGTTGAATTTTGTAATAACTTTCAAAAAACGATTTTTTCAAGGGGGCACTCGAGTTTGAACCGAGGACCTCTCGATCTACAGTCGAATGCTCTAAAACTGCGCTACACCCCCTTGATTATTGAAGTTTTTCATTACAATCAGTGTTTAATTTTAGCATTTCTACTTCAAAATAAATATTTTCAACGGTTGTTGAATTTTGTAATAACTTTCAAAAAACGATTTTTTCAAGGGGGCACTCGAGTTTGAACCGAGGACCTCTCGATCTACAGTCGAATGCTCTAAAACTGCGCTACACCCCCTTGATTATTGAAGTTTTTCATTACAATCAGTGTTTAATTTTAGCATTTCTACTTCAAAATAAATATTTTCAGCGGTTGTTGAATTTTGTAATAACATTCAAAAAACGATTTTTTCAAGGGTGCACTCGGGTTTGAACCGAGGACCTCTCGATCTGCAGTCGAATGCTCTACCACTGAGCTATACCCCCTTGATCATCGAAGTTTTTCATTACAATCAGTGTTTAATTTTAACATTTCTACTTCAAAATAAATATTTTCAGCTGTTGTTGAATTTTGTAATAACTTTCAAAAAACGAATTTTTCTAGGGGGCACTCGGGTTTGAACCGAGGACCTCTCGATCTGCAGTCGAATGCTCTACCACTGAGCTACACCCCCTTGATCAGTGAAGTTTTTCATTACAATCAATGTTTAATTTTAGCATTTCTACTTCAAAATAAATATTTTCAGCTGTTGTTGAATTTTGTAATAACTTTCAAAAAAGAATTTTTCAAGGGGCCGGTCGGGTTTGAACCGAGGAACTCTCGATCTGCAGTCGAATGCTCTACCACTGAGCTACACCCCCTTGATCATTGAAGTTTTTCATTACAATCAATGTTTAATTTTAGCATTTCTACTTCAAAATAAATAATTTCAGCGGTTGTTAAATTTTGTAATAACTTTCAAAAAACGATTTTTTCAAGGGGGCACTCGGGTTTGACCGGAGGACCTCTCGATCTGCAGTCGAATGCCCTACCACTGAGCTACACCCCCTTGGTCATTGAAGTTTTTCATTACAATCAATGTTTACTTTTAGCATTTCTACTTCAAAATAAATATTTTCAGCGGTTGTTGAATTTTGTAATAACTTTCAAAAATCGATTTTTTCAAGGGGGCACTCGGGTTTGAACCGAGGACCTATCGATCTGCAGTCGAATGCTCTACCACTGAGCTACACCCCCTCGTTCACTGAAGTTTTTCATTACAATCAATGTTTAATTTTAGCATTTCTACTTCAAAACCAATATTTTCAGCGGTTGTTGAATTTTGTAATAACTTTCAAAAAACGATTTTTTCAAGGGGGCACTCGGGTTTGAACCGAGGAGTTCTCGATCTGCAGTCGAATGCTCTACCACTGAGCTACACCCCCTTGTTCAAGAAGTTTTTCATTACAATCAATGTTTAATTTTAGCATTTCTACTTCAAAATAAATATTTTCAGCGGTTGTTGAATTTTGTAATAACTTTCAAAAAACGATATTTTCAAAGGGGCGCTCGGGTTTGAACCGCGGACCTCTCGCTCTGCAATCGAATGCTCTACCACTGAGCTACACCCCCTTGATCCGTGAAGTTTTTCATTACAATCAATGTTTAATTTTAGCATTTCTACTTCAAAATAAATATTTTCAGCTGTTGTTGAATTTTGTAATAACTTTCAAAAAAGAATTTTTCAAGGGGCCGCTCGGGTTTGAACCGAGGACCTCTCGATCTGCAGTCGAATGCTCTACCACTTAGCTATACCCCTTGATCATCGAAGTATTTCATTACAATGAGTGTTTAATTTTAGCATTTCTACTTCAAAATAAATATTTTCAGCGGTTGTTGAATTTTGTAATAACTTTCAAAAAACGATTTTTTCAAGGGTGCACTCGGGTTTGAACCGAGGACCTCTCGATCTGAAGTCGAATGTTCTACCACTGAGATACACCCCCTTGGTCATTGAAGTTTTTCATTACAATCAATGTTTAATTTTAGCATTTCTACTTCAAAATAAATATTTTCAGCTGTTGTTGAATTTTGTAATAACTTTCAATAAACGATTTTTTCAAGGGGGCACTCGGGATTGAACAGAGGACCTCTTGATCTGCAGTCGAATGCTCTACCACTGAGCTACACCCCCTTGATCATTGAAGTTTTTCATTACAATCAGTGTTTAATTTTAGCATTTCTACTTCAAAATAAATATTTTCAGCGGTTGTTGAATTTTGTAATAACATTCAAAAAACGATTTTTTCAAGGGGGCACTCGGGTTTGTACCGAGGACCTCTCGATCTGCAGTCGAATGCTCTACCACTGAGCTACACCCCCTTGATCAGTGAAGTTTTTCATTACAATCAATGTTTAATTTTAGCATTTCTACTTCAAAATAAATATGTTCAGCGGTTGTTGAATTTTGTAATAACTTTCAAAAAACGATTTTTTCAAGGGGGCACTCGTGTTTGAACCGAGGACCTCTCGATCTGCAGTCGAATGCTCTACCACTGAGCTATACCCCCTTGATCGTTGAAGTTTTTCATTACAATCAATGTTTAATTTTAGCATTTCTACTTCAAAATAAATATTTTCAGCGGTTGTTGAATTTTGTAATAACTTTCAAAAAACGATTTTTTCAAGGGGGCACTCGGGTTTGAACCGAGGTCCTCTCGATCTGCAGTCGAATGCACTACCACTGAGCTATACCCCCTTGATCATTGAAGTTTTTCATTACAATCAATGTTTAATTTTAGCATTTCTACTTCAAAATAAATATTTTCAGCTGTTGTTGAATTTTGTAATAACATTCAAAAAACGATTTTTTCAAGGGGGCACTCGGGTTTGTACCGAGGACCTCTCGATCTGCAGTCGAATGCTCTACCACTGAGCTACACCCCCTTGATCAGTGAAGTTTTTCATTACAATCAATGTTTAATTTTAGCATTTCTACTTCAAAATAAATATGTTCAGCGGTTGTTGAATTTTGTAATAACTTTCAAAAAACGATTTTTTCAAGGGGGCACTCGGGTTTGAACCGAGGACCTCTCGATCTGCAGTCGAATGCTCTACCTCTGAGCTACACCTCCTTGATCATCGAAGTTTTTCATTACAATCAGTGTTTAATTTTAGCATTTCTACTTCAAAATAAATATTTTCAGCGGTTGTTGAATTTTGTAATAACATTCAAAAAACAATTTTTTCAAGGGGGCTCTCGGGTTTGAACCGGGGACCTCTCGATCTACAGTCGAATGCTCTACCACTGAGCTACACCCACTTGATCATCGACGTTTTTCATTACAATCAGTGTTTAATTTTAGCATTTCTACTTCAAAATAAATATTTTCAGCGGTTGTTGTATTTTGTAATAACATTCAAAAAACGAATTTTTCAAGGGACCTCTCGATCTGCAGTCGAATGCTCTACCACTGAGCTACACCCCCTTGATCATTGAAGTTTTTCATTACAATCAGTGTTTAATTTTAGCATTTCTACTTCAAAATAAATATTTTCAACGGTTGTTGAATTTTGTAATAACTTTCAAAAAACGATTTTTTCAAGGGGGCACTCGAGTTTGAACCGAGGACCTCTCGATCTACAGTCGAATGCTCTAAAACTGCGCTACACCCCCTTGATTATTGAAGTTTTTCATTACAATCAGTGTTTAATTTTAGCATTTCTACTTCAAAATAAATATTTTCAGCGGTTGTTGAATTTTGTAATAACATTCAAAAAACGACTTTTTCAAGGGGGCACTCGGGTTTGAACCGAAGACCTCTCGATCTGCAGTCGAATGCTCTACCACTGAGCTGTACCCCCTTGATCATTGAAGTTTTTCATTACAATCAGTGTTTAATTTTATCATTTCTACTTCAAAATAAATATTTTCAGCGGTTGTTGAATTTTGTAATAACATTCAAAAAACGATTTTTTCAAGGGGACTCTCGGGTTTGAACCGAGGACCTCTCGATCTGCAGTCGAATGCTCTACCACTGAGCTACACCCCCTTGATAATCGAAGTTTTTCATTACAATCAATGTTTAATTTTAGCATTTCTACTTCAAAATAAATATTTTCAGCGGTTGTTGAATTTTGTAATAACTTTCAAAAAACGATTTTTTCAAAGGGGCGCTCGGGTTTGAACCGAGGCCCTCTCGATCTGCAGTCGAATGCTCTACCACTGAGCTACACCCCCTTGATCATTGAAGTTTTTCATTACAATCAATGTTTAATTTTAGCATTTCTACTTCAAAATAAATATTTTCAGCTGTTGTTGAATTTTGTAATAACTTTCAATAAACGATTTTTTCAAGGGGGCACTCGGGATTGAACCGAGGACCTCTTGATCTGCAGTCGAATGCTCTATCACTGAGCTACACCCCCTTGATCATTGAAGTTTTTCATTACAATCAGTGTTTAATTTTAGCATTTCTACTTCAAAATAAATATTTTCAGCGGTTGTTGAATTTTGTAATAACATTCAAAAAACGATTTTTTCAAGGGGGCACTCGGGTTTGTACCGAGGACCTCTCGATCTGCAGTCGAATGCTCTACCACTGAGCTACACCCCCTTGATAATCGAAGTTTTTCATTACAATCAATGTTTAATTTTAGCATTTCTACTTCAAAATAAATATTTTCAGCGGTTGTTGAATTTTGTAATAACTTTCAAAAAACGATTTTTTCAAGGGTGCACTCGGGTTTGAACCGAGGACCTCTCGATCTGAAGTCGAATGTTCTACCACTGAGATACACCCCCTTGGTCATTGAAGTTTTTCATTACAATCAATGTTTAATTTTAGCATTTCTACTTCAAAATAAATATTTTCAGCTGTTGTTGAATTTTGTAATAACATTCAAAAAACGATTTTTTCAAGGGGGCACTCGGGTTTGTACCGAGGACCTCTCGATCTGCAGTCGAATGCTCTACCACTGAGCTACACCCCCTTGATCAGCGAAGTTTTTCATTACAATCAATGTTTAATTTTAGCATTTCTACTTCAAAATAAACATTTTCAGCTGTTGTTGAATTTTGTAATAACTTTCAAAAAACGATTTTTTCTAGGGGGCACTCGGGTTTGAACCGAGGACCTCTCGATCTACAGTCGAATGCTCTACCACTGAGCTACACCCACTTGATCATCGACGTTTTTCATTACAATCAGTGTTTAATTTTAGCATTTCTACTTCAAAATAAATATTTTCAGCGGTTGTTGTATTTTGTAATAACATTCAAAAAACGAATTTTTCAAGGGACCTCTCGATCTGCAGTCGAATGCTCTACCACTGAGCTACACCCCCTTGATCATCGAAGTTTTTCATTACAATCAGTGTTTAATTTTAACATTTCTACTTCAAAATAAACATTTTCAGCTGTTGTTGAATTTTGTAATAACTTTCAAAAAACGATTTTTTCAAGGGGGCACTCGAGTTTGAACCGAGGACCTCTCGATCTACAGTCGAATGCTCTAAAACTGCGCTGCACCCCCTTGATCATTGAAGTTTTTCATTACAATCAATGTTTAATTTTAGCATTTCTACTTCATAATAAATATTTTCAGCGGTTGTTAAATTTTGTAATAACTTTCAAAAAACGATTTTTTCAAGGGGGCACTCGGGTATGAACCGAGTACCTCTCGATCTGCAGTCGAATGCTCTACCACTGAGCTATACCCCCTTGATCATTGCAGTTTTTCATTACAATCAGTGTTTAATTTTAGCATTTCTACTTCAAAATAAATATTTTCAGCGGTTGTTGAATTTTGTAATAACATTCAAAAAACGATTTTTTCAAGGGGGTCTCGGGTTTGAACCGAGGACCTCTCGATCTGCAGTCGAATGCTCTACCACTGAGCTACACCCCCTTGATCATTGAAGTTTTTCATTACAATCAGTGTTTAATTTTAGCATTTCTACTTCAAAATAAATATTTTCAGCGGTTGTTGAATTTTGTAATAACATTCAAAAAACGACTTTTTCAAGGGGGCACTCGGGTTTGAACCGAAGACCTCTCGATCTGCAGTCGAATGCTCTACCACTGAGCTGTACCCCCTTGATCATTGAAGTTTTTCATTACAATCAGTGTTTAATTTTAGCATTTCTACTTCAAAATAAATATTTTCAGCGGTTGTTGAATTTTGTAATAACATTCAAAAAACGATTTTTTCAAGGGGACTCTCGGGTTTGAACCGAGGACCTCTCGATCTGCAGTCGAATGCTCTACCACTGAGCTACACCCCCTTGATAATCGAAGTTTTTCATTACAATCAATGTTTAATTTTAGCATTTCTACTTCAAAATAAATATTTTCAGCGGTGGTTGAATTTTGTAATAACTTTCAAAAAACGATTTTTTCAAAGGGGCGCTCGGGTTTGAACCGAGGCCCTCTCGATCTGCAGTCGAATGCTCTACCACTGAGCTACACCCCCTTGATCATTGAAGTTTTTCATTACAACCAATGTTTAATTTTAGCATTTCTACTTCAAAATAAATATTTTCAGCGGTTGTTGAATTTTGTAATAACTTTCAAAAAACGATTTTTTCAAGGGGGCGCTCGGGTTTGAACCGATGACCTCTCGATCTGCAGTCGAATGCTCTACCACTGAGCTACACCCCCTTGATCATTGAAGTTTTTCATTACAAACAGTGTTTAATTGTAGCATTTCTACTTCAAAATAAATATTTTCAGCGGTTGTTGAATTTTGTAATAACTTTCAAAAATCGATTTTTTCAAGGGGGCACTCGGGTTTGAACCGAGGACCTCTCGATCTGCAGTCGAATGCTCTACCACTGAGATATACCCCCTTAATCATTGAAGTTTTTCATTACAATCAATGTTTAATTTTAGCATTTCTGCTTCAAAATAAATAATTTCAGCGGTTGTTAAATTTTGTAATAACTTTCAAAAAACGATTTTTTCAAGGGGGCACTCGGGTTTGAACCGAGGACCTCTCGATCTGCAGTCGAATGCTCTACCACTGAGCTACACCCCCTTGATCATTGAAGTTTTTCATTACAACCAATGTTTAATTTTAGCATTTCTACTTCAAAATAAATATTTTCAGCGGTTGTTGAATTTTGTAATAACTTTCAAAAAACGATTTTTTCAAGGGGGCGCTCGGGTTTGAACCGATGACCTCTCGATCTGCAGTCGAATGCTCTACCACTGAGCTACACCCCCTTGATCATTGAAGTTTTTCATTACAAACAGTGTTTAATTGTAGCATTTCTACTTCAAAATAAATATTTTCAGCGGTTGTTGAATTTTGTAATAACTTTCAAAAAACGATTTTTTCAAGGGGGCGCTCGGGTTTGAACCGATGACCTCTCGATCTGCAGTCGAATGCTCTACCACTGAGCTACACCCCCTTGATCATTGAAGTTTTTCATTACAAACAGTGTTTAATTGTAGCATTTCTACTTCAAAATAAATATTTTCAGCGGTTGTTGAATTTTGTAATAACTTTCAAAAATCGATTTTTTCAAGGGGGCACTCGGGTTTGAACCGAGGACCTCTCGATCTGCAGTCGAATGCTCTACCACTGAGATATACCCCCTTAATCATTGAAGTTTTTCATTACAATCAGTGTTTAATTTTAGCATTTCTACTTCAAAATAAATATTTTCAGCGGTTGTTGAATTTTGTAATAACATTCAAAAAACGATTTTTTCAAGGGGGCACTCGGGTTTGTACCGAGGACCTCTCGATCTGCAGTCGAATGCTCTACCACTGAGCTACACCCCCTTGATCAGTGAAGTTTTTCATTACAATCAATGTTTAATTTTAGCATTTCTACTTCAAAATAAATATGTTCAGCGGTTGTTGAATTTTGTAATAACTTTCAAAAAACGATTTTTTCAAGGGGGCACTCGTGTTTGAACCGAGGACATCTCGATCTGCAGTCGAATGCTCTACCACTGAGCTACGCCCCCTTGATCATTGAAGTTTTTCATTACAATCAGTGTTTAATTTTAGCATTTCTACTTCAAAATAAATATTTTCAGCGGTTGTTGAATTTTGTAATAACATTCAAAAAACGATTTTTTCAAGGGGGCTCTCGGGTTTGAACCGAGGACCTCTCGAGCTGCAGTCGAATGCTCTACCACTGAGCTACAACCCCTTGATCATTGAAGTTTTTCATTACAATCAGGCTCTACCACTGAGCTACACCCCCTTGATCATTGAAGTTTTTCATTACAATCAATGTTTAATTTTAGCATTTCTACTTCAATATAAATATTTTCAGCTGTGTTTGAATTTTGTAATAACTTTCAAAAAACGATTTTTTCAAGGGGGCACTCGGGTTTGAACCGAGGAACTCTCGATCTGCAGTCGAATGCTCTACCACTGAGCTACACCCCCTTGATCATCGAAATTTTTCATTACAATCAATGTTTAATTTTAGCATTTCTACTTCAAAATAAATATTTTCAGCGGTTGTTGAATTTTGTAATAACATTCCAAAAACGATTTTTTCAAAGGGGCGCTCGGGTTTGAACCGAGGACCTCTCGATCTGCAGTCGAATGCTCTACCACTGAGCTACACACCCTTGATCATTGAAGTTTTTCATTACAATCAATGTTTAATTTTAGCATTTCTACTTCAAAATAAATATTTTCAGCTGTTGTTGAATTTTGTAATAACTTTCAAAAAAGAATTTTTCAAGGGGCCGCTCGTGTTTGAACCGAGGAACTCTCGATCTGCAGTCGAATGCTCTACCACTGAGCTACACCCCCTTGATCATTGAAGTTTTTCATTACAATCAATGTTTAATTTTAGCATTTCTACTTCAAAATAAATAATTTCAGCGGTTGTTAAATTTTGTAATAACTTTCAAAAAACGATTTTTTCAAGGGGGCACTCGGGTTTTAACGGAGGAACTCTCGATCTGCAGTCGAATGCCCTACCACTGAGCTACACCCCCTTGGTCATTGAAGTTTTTCATTACAATCAATGTTTACTTTTAGCATTTCTACTTCAAAATAAATATTTTCAGCGGTTGTTGAATTTTGTAATAACTTTCAAAAAACGATTTTTTAAGGGGGCACTCGGGTTTGAACCGAGGAACTCTCGATCTGCAGTCGAATGCTCTACCACTGAGCTACACCCCCTTGATCATTGAAGTTTTTCATTACAAACAGTGTTTAATTGTAGCATTTCTACTTCAAAATAAATATTTTCAGCGGTTGTTGAATTTTGTAATAACTTTCAAAAATCGATTTTTTCAAGGGGGCACTCGGGTTTGAACCGAGGACCTCTCGATCTACAGTCGAATGCTCTACCACTGAGCTACACCCACTTGATCATCGACGTTTTTCATTACAATCAGTGTTTAATTTTAGCATTTCTACTTCAAAATAAATATTTTCAGCGGTTGTTGTATTTTGTAATAACATTCAAAAAACGAATTTTTCAAGGGACCTCTCGATCTGCAGTCGAATGCTCTACCACTGAGCTACACCCCCTTGATCATCGAAGTTTTTCATTACAATCAGTGTTTAATTTTAACATTTCTACTTCAAAATAAACATTTTCAGCTGTTGTTGAATTTTGTAATAACTTTCAAAAAACGATTTTTTCAAGGGGGCACTCGAGTTTGAACCGAGGACCTCTCGATCTACAGTCGAATGCTCTAAAACTGCGCTACACCCCCTTGATCATTGAAGTTTTTCATTACAATCAATGTTTAATTTTAGCATTTCTACTTCATAATAAATATTTTCAGCGGTTGTTAAATTTTGTAATAACTTTCAAAAAACGATTTTTTCAAGGGGGCACTCGGGTATGAACCGAGTACCTCTCGATCTGCAGTCGAATGCTCTACCACTGAGCTATACCCCCTTGATCATTGCAGTTTTTCATTACAATCAGTGTTTAATTTTAGCATTTCTACTTCAAAATAAATATTTTCAGCGGTTGTTGAATTTTGTAATAACATTCAAAAAACGATTTTTTCAAGGGGGTCTCGGGTTTGAACCGAGGACCTCTCGATCTGCAGTCGAATGCTCTACCACTGAGCTACACCCCCTTGATCATTGAAGTTTTTCATTACAATCAGTGTTTAATTTTAGCATTTCTACTTCAAAATAAATATTTTCAGCGGTTGTTGAATTTTGTAATAACATTCAAAAAACGACTTTTTCAAGGGGGCACTCGGGTTTGAACCGAAGACCTCTCGATCTGCAGTCGAATGCTCTACCACTGAGCTGTACCCCCTTGATCATTGAAGTTTTTCATTACAATCAGTGTTTAATTTTAGCATTTCTACTTCAAAATAAATATTTTCAGCGGTTGTTGAATTTTGTAATAACATTCAAAAAACGATTTTTTCAAGGGGACTCTCGGGTTTGAACCGAGGACCTCTCGATCTGCAGTCGAATGCTCTACCACTGAGCTACACCCCCTTGATAATCGAAGTTTTTCATTACAATCAATGTTTAATTTTAGCATTTCTACTTCAAAATAAATATTTTCAGCGGTGGTTGAATTTTGTAATAACTTTCAAAAAACGATTTTTTCAAAGGGGCGCTCGGGTTTGAACCGAGGCCCTCTCGATCTGCAGTCGAATGCTCTACCACTGAGCTACACCCCCTTGATCATTGAAGTTTTTCATTACAACCAATGTTTAATTTTAGCATTTCTACTTCAAAATAAATATTTTCAGCGGTTGTTGAATTTTGTAATAACTTTCAAAAAACGATTTTTTCAAGGGGGCGCTCGGGTTTGAACCGATGACCTCTCGATCTGCAGTCGAATGCTCTACCACTGAGCTACACCCCCTTGATCATTGAAGTTTTTCATTACAAACAGTGTTTAATTGTAGCATTTCTACTTCAAAATAAATATTTTCAGCGGTTGTTGAATTTTGTAATAACTTTCAAAAATCGATTTTTTCAAGGGGGCACTCGGGTTTGAACCGAGGACCTCTCGATCTGCAGTCGAATGCTCTACCACTGAGATATACCCCCTTAATCATTGAAGTTTTTCATTACAATCAATGTTTAATTTTAGCATTTCTGCTTCAAAATAAATAATTTCAGCGGTTGTTAAATTTTGTAATAACTTTCAAAAAACGATTTTTTCAAGGGGGCACTCGGGTTTGAACCGAGGACCTCTCGATCTGCAGTCGAATGCTCTACCACTGAGCTACACCCCCTTGATCATTGAAGTTTTTCATTACAACCAATGTTTAATTTTAGCATTTCTACTTCAAAATAAATATTTTCAGCGGTTGTTGAATTTTGTAATAACTTTCAAAAAACGATTTTTTCAAGGGGGCGCTCGGGTTTGAACCGATGACCTCTCGATCTGCAGTCGAATGCTCTACCACTGAGCTACACCCCCTTGATCATTGAAGTTTTTCATTACAAACAGTGTTTAATTGTAGCATTTCTACTTCAAAATAAATATTTTCAGCGGTTGTTGAATTTTGTAATAACTTTCAAAAAACGATTTTTTCAAGGGGGCGCTCGGGTTTGAACCGATGACCTCTCGATCTGCAGTCGAATGCTCTACCACTGAGCTACACCCCCTTGATCATTGAAGTTTTTCATTACAAACAGTGTTTAATTGTAGCATTTCTACTTCAAAATAAATATTTTCAGCGGTTGTTGAATTTTGTAATAACTTTCAAAAATCGATTTTTTCAAGGGGGCACTCGGGTTTGAACCGAGGACCTCTCGATCTGCAGTCGAATGCTCTACCACTGAGATATACCCCCTTAATCATTGAAGTTTTTCATTACAATCAGTGTTTAATTTTAGCATTTCTACTTCAAAATAAATATTTTCAGCGGTTGTTGAATTTTGTAATAACATTCAAAAAACGATTTTTTCAAGGGGGCACTCGGGTTTGTACCGAGGACCTCTCGATCTGCAGTCGAATGCTCTACCACTGAGCTACACCCCCTTGATCAGTGAAGTTTTTCATTACAATCAATGTTTAATTTTAGCATTTCTACTTCAAAATAAATATGTTCAGCGGTTGTTGAATTTTGTAATAACTTTCAAAAAACGATTTTTTCAAGGGGGCACTCGTGTTTGAACCGAGGACATCTCGATCTGCAGTCGAATGCTCTACCACTGAGCTACGCCCCCTTGATCATTGAAGTTTTTCATTACAATCAGTGTTTAATTTTAGCATTTCTACTTCAAAATAAATATTTTCAGCGGTTGTTGAATTTTGTAATAACATTCAAAAAACGATTTTTTCAAGGGGGCTCTCGGGTTTGAACCGAGGACCTCTCGAGCTGCAGTCGAATGCTCTACCACTGAGCTACAACCCCTTGATCATTGAAGTTTTTCATTACAATCAGGCTCTACCACTGAGCTACACCCCCTTGATCATTGAAGTTTTTCATTACAATCAATGTTTAATTTTAGCATTTCTACTTCAATATAAATATTTTCAGCTGTGTTTGAATTTTGTAATAACTTTCAAAAAACGATTTTTTCAAGGGGGCACTCGGGTTTGAACCGAGGAACTCTCGATCTGCAGTCGAATGCTCTACCACTGAGCTACACCCCCTTGATCATCGAAATTTTTCATTACAATCAATGTTTAATTTTAGCATTTCTACTTCAAAATAAATATTTTCAGCGGTTGTTGAATTTTGTAATAACATTCAAAAAACGATTTTTTCAAAGGGGCGCTCGGGTTTGAACCGAGGACCTCTCGATCTGCAGTCGAATGCTCTACCACTGAGCTACACACCCTTGATCATTGAAGTTTTTCATTACAATCAATGTTTAATTTTAGCATTTCTACTTCAAAATAAATATTTTCAGCTGTTGTTGAATTTTGTAATAACTTTCAAAAAAGAATTTTTCAAGGGGCCGCTCGTGTTTGAACCGAGGAACTCTCGATCTGCAGTCGAATGCTCTACCACTGAGCTACACCCCCTTGATCATTGAAGTTTTTCATTACAATCAATGTTTAATTTTAGCATTTCTACTTCAAAATAAATAATTTCAGCGGTTGTTAAATTTTGTAATAACTTTCAAAAAACGATTTTTTCAAGGGGGCACTCGGGTTTTAACGGAGGAACTCTCGATCTGCAGTCGAATGCCCTACCACTGAGCTACACCCCCTTGGTCATTGAAGTTTTTCATTACAATCAATGTTTACTTTTAGCATTTCTACTTCAAAATAAATATTTTCAGCGGTTGTTGAATTTTGTAATAACTTTCAAAAAACGATTTTTTAAGGGGGCACTCGGGTTTGAACCGAGGAACTCTCGATCTGCAGTCGAATGCTCTACCACTGAGCTACACCCCCTTGATCATTGAAGTTTTTCATTACAAACAGTGTTTAATTGTAGCATTTCTACTTCAAAATAAATATTTTCAGCGGTTGTTGAATTTTGTAATAACTTTCAAAAATCGATTTTTTCAAGGGGGCACTCGGGTTTGAACCGAGGACCTCTCGATCTGCAGTCGAATGCTCTACCACTGAGATATACCCCCTTAATCATTGAAGTTTTTCATTACAATCAATGTTTAATTTTAGCATTTCTGCTTCAAAATAAATAATTTCAGCGGTTGTTAAATTTTGTAATAACTTTCAAAAAACCATTGTTTCAAGGGGGCTCTCGGGTTTGAACCGAGAACCTCTCGATCTGCAGTCGAATGCTCTACCACTGAACTACACCCTCTTGTTAATTGAAGTTTTTCATTACAATCAATGTTTAATTTTAGCATTTCTACTTCAAAACAAATATTTTCAGCGGTTGTTGAATTTTGTAATAACTTTCAAAAAACGATTTTTTCAAGGGGGCACTCGGGTTTGAACCGAGGACCTCTCGATCTGCAGTCGAATGCTCTACCACTGAGATATACCCCCTTTATCATTGAAGTTTTTCATTACAATCAATGTTTAATTTTAGCACTTCTACTTCAAAATAAATAATTTCAGCGGTTGTTAAATTTTGTAATAACTTTCAAAAAACGATTTTTTCAAGGGGGCACTCGGGTTTGAACCGAGGACCTCTCGATCTGCAGTCGAATGCTCTACAACTGAGCTACACCCCCTTGTTCATTGAAGTTTTTCATTACAATCAATGTTTAATTTTAGCATTTCTACTTCAAAACAAATATTTTCAGCGGTTGTTGAATTTTGTAATAACTTTCAAAAAACGATTTTTTTCAAGGGGGCGCTCGGGTTTAACCGCGGACCTCTCGATCTGCAGTCGAATGCTCTACAACTGAGCTACACCCCCTTGATCATTGAAGTTTTTCATTACAAACAGTGTTTAATTGTAGCATTTCTACTTCACAATAAATATTTTCAGCGGTTGTTGAATTTTGTAATAACTTTCAAAAATCGATTTTTTCAAGAGGGCACTCGGGTTTGAACCGAGGACCTCTCGATCTGCAGTCGAATGCTCTACCACTGAGATATACCCCCTTGATCATTAAAGTTTTTCATTACAATCAATGTTTAATTTTAGCATTTCTACTTCAAAATAAATAATTTCAGCGGTTGTTCAATTTTGTAATAACTTTCAAAAAACGATTTTTTTCAAGGGGGCGCTCGGGTTTGACCCGCGGACCTCTCGATCTGCAGTCGAATGCTCTACCACTGAGCTACAACCCCTTGATCAGTGAAGTTTTTCATTACAATCAGTGTTTAATTTTAGCATTTCTACTTCAAAATAAATATTTTCAGCGGTTGTTGAATTTTGTAATAACATTCAAAAAACGATTTTTTTCAAGGGGGCGCTCGAGTTTGACCCGCGGACCTCTCGATCTGCAGTCGAATGCTCTACCACTGAGCTACAACCCCTTGATCAGTGAAGTTTTTCATTACAATCAGTGTTTAATTTTAGCATTTCTACTTCAAAATAAATTTTTTCAGCGGTTGTTGAATTTTGTAATAACATTCAAAAAACGATTTTTTCAAGGGGGCACTCGGGTTTTAACCACGGACCTCTCGATCTGCAATCGAATGCTCTACCACTGAGCTACACCCCCTTGATCATTGAAGTTTTTCATTACAATCAGTGTTTAATTTTAGCATTTCTACTTCAAAATAAATATTTTCAGCGGTTGTTGAATTTTGTAATAACTTTCAAAAAACGATTTTTTCAAGGATGCACTCGGGTTTGAACCGAGGACCTCTCGATCTGCAGTCGAATGCTCTACCACTGAGCTATACCCCCTTGATCATCGAAGTTTTTCATTACAATCAGTGTTTAATTTTAACATTTCTACTTCAAAATAAATATTTTCAGCTGTTGTTGAATTTTGTAATAACTTTCAAAAAACGAATTTTTCTAGGGGGCACTCGGGTTTGAACCGAGGACCTCTCGATCTGCAGTCGAATGCTCTACCACTGAGCTACACCCCCTTGATCAGTGAAGTTTTTCATTACAATCAATGTTTAATTTTAGCATTTCTACTTCAAAATAAATATTTTCAGCTGTTGTTGAATTTTGTAATAACTTTCAAAAAAGAATTTTTCAAGGGGCCGCTCGGGTTTGAACCGAGGAACTCTCGATCTGCAGTCGAATGCTCTACCACTGAGCTACACCCCCTTGTTCATTGAAGTTTTTCATTACAATCAATGTTTAATTTTAGCATTTCTACTTCAAAATAAATAATTTCAGCGGTTGTTAAATTTTGTAATAACTTTCAAAAAACGATTTTTTCAAGGGGGCACTCGGGTTTGACCGGAGGACCTCTCGATCTGCAGTCGAATGCCCTACCACTGAGCTACACCCCCTTGGTCATTGAAGTTTTTCATTACAATCAATGTTTACTTTTAGCATTTCTACTTCAAAATAAATATTTTCAGCGGTTGTTGAATTTTGTAATAACTTTCAAAAATCGATTTTTTCAAGGGGGCACTCGGGTTTGAACCGAGGACGTATCGATCTGCAGTCGAATGCTCTACCACTGAGCTACACCCCCTCGTTCACTGAAGTTTTTCTTTACAATCAATGTTTAATTTTAGCATTTCTACTTCAAAACAAATATTTTCAGCGGTTGTTGAATTTTGTAATAACTTTCAAAAAACGATTTTTTTCAAGGGGGCGCTCGGGTTTGAACCGCGGACCTCTCGATCTGCAGTCGAATGCTCTACCACTGAGCTACACCCCCTTGATCAGTGAAGTTTTTCATTACAATCAATGTTTAATTTTAGCATTTCTACTTCAAAATAAATAATTTCAGCGGTTGTTAAATTTTGTAATAACTTTCAAAAAGCGATTTTTTCAAGGGGGCACTCGGGTTTGAACCGAGGACCTCTCGATCTGCAGTCGAATGCTCTACCATTGAGCTACACCCCCTTGATCATTGAAGTTTTTCATGACAATCAATGTTTAATTTTAGCATTTCTACTTCAAAATAAATAATTTCAGCGGTTGTTAAATTTTGTAATAACATTCAAAAAACGATTTTTTCAAGGGGGCACTCGGGTTTGAACCGAGGAGTTCTCGATCTGCAGTCGAATGCTCTACCACTGAGCTACACCCCCTTGTTCAAGAAGTTTTTCATTACAATCAATGTTTAATTTTAGCATTTCTACTTCAAAATAAATATTTTCAGCGGTTGTTGAATTTTGTAATAACTTTCAAAAAACGATTTTTTCAAAGGGGCGCTCGGGTTTGAACCGCGGACCTCTCGCTCTGCAATCGAATGCTCTACCACTGAGCTACACCCCCTTGATCCGTGAAGTTTTTCATTACAATCAATGTTTAATTTTAGCATTTCTACTTCAAAATAAATATTTTCAGCTGTTGTTGAATTTTGTAATAACTTTCAAAAAAGAATTTTTCAAGGGGCCGCTCGGGTTTGAACCGAGGACCTCTCGATCTGCAGTCGAATGCTCTACCACTTAGCTATACCCCTTGATCATCGAAGTATTTCATTACAATGAGTGTTTAATTTTAGCATTTCTACTTCAAAATAAATATTTTCAGCGGTTGTTGAATTTTGTAATAACTTTCAAAAAACGATTTTTTCAAGGGTGCACTCGGGTTTGAACCGAGGACCTTTCGATCTGAAGTCGAATGTTCTACCACTGAGATACACCCCCTTGGTCATTGAAGTTTTTCATTACAATCAATGTTTAATTTTAGCATTTCTACTTCAAAATAAATATTTTCAGCTGTTGTTGAATTTTGTAATAACTTTCAATAAACGATTTTTTCAAGGGGGCACTCGGGATTGAACCGAGGACCTCTTGATCTGCAGTCGAATGCTCTACCACTGAGCTACACCCCCTTGATCATTGAAGTTTTTCATTACAATCAGTGTTTAATTTTAGCATTTCTACTTCAAAATAAATATTTTCAGCGGTTGTTGAATTTTGTAATAACATTCAAAAAACGATTTTTTCAAGGGGGCACTCGGGTTTGTACCGAGGACCTCTCGATCTGCAGTCGAATGCTCTACCACTGAGCTACACCCCCTTGATCAGTGAAGTTTTTCATTACAATCAATGTTTAATTTTAGCATTTCTACTTCAAAATAAATATGTTCAGCGGTTGTTGAATTTTGTAATAACTTTCAAAAAACGATTTTTTCAAGGGGGCACTCGGGTTTGAACCGAGGACCTCTCGATCTGCAGTCGAATGCTCTACCTCTGAGCTACACCTCCTTGATCATCGAAGTTTTTCATTACAATCAGTGTTTAATTTTAGCATTTCTACTTCAAAATAAATATTTTCAGCGGTTGTTGAATTTTGTAATAACATTCAAAAAACAATTTTTTCAAGGGGGCTCTCGGGTTTGAACCGGGGACCTCTCGATCTGCAGTCGAATGCTTTACCACTGAGCTACAACCCCTTGCTCATTGAAGTTTTTCGTTACAATCAGTGTTTAATTTTAGCATTTCTACTTCAAAATAAATATTTTCAGCGGTTGTTGAATTTTGTAATAACTTTCAATAAACGATTTTTTCAAGGGGGCACTCGGGTGTGAACCGAGGACCTCTCGATCTGTAGTCGAATGTTCTACCACTGAGCTATAGCCCCTTGATCATCGAAGTTTTTCATTACAATCAGTGTTTAATTTTAACATTTCTACTTCAAAATAAACATTTTCAGCTGTTGTTGAATTTTGTAATAACTTTCAAAAAACGATTTTTTCTAGGGGGCACTCGGGTTTGAACCGAGGACCTCTCGATCTACAGTCGAATGCTCTACCACTGAGCTTCACCCACTTGATCATCGACGTTTTTCATTACAATCAGTGTTTAATTTTAGCATTTCTACTTCAAAATAAATATTTTCAGCGGTTGTTGTATTTTGTAATAACATTCAAAAAACGAATTTTTCAAGGAACCTCTCGATCTGCAGTCGAATGCTCTACCACTGAGCTACACCCCCTTGATCATTGCAGTTTTTCATTACAATCAGTGTTTAATTTTAGCATTTCTACTTCAAAATAAATATTTTCAGCGGTTGTTGAATTTTGTAATAACATTCAAAAAACGATTTTTTCAAGGGGGTCTCGGGTTTGAACCGAGGACCTCTCGATCTGCAGTCGAATGCTCTACCACTGAGCTACACCCCCTTGATCATTGAAGTTTTTCATTACAATCAGTGTTTAATTTTAGCATTTCTACTTCAAAATAAATATTTTCAGCGGTTGTTGAATTTTGTAATAACATTCAAAAAACGACTTTTTCAAGGGGGCACTCGGGTTTGAACCGAGGACCTCTCAATCTGCAGTCGAATGCTCTACCACTGAGCTACACCCCCTTGATAAACGAAGTTTTTCATTACAATCAATGTTTAATTTTAGCATTTTTACTTCAAAATAAATATTTTCAGCGGTTGTTGAACTTTGTAATAACATTCAAAAAACGACTTTTTCAAGGGGGCACTCGGGTTTGAACCGAGGACCTCTCGATCTGCAGTCGAATGCTCTACCACTGAGCTACACTCCCTTGATCATCGAAGTTTTTCATTACGATCAATGTTTAATTTTAGCATTTCTACTTCAAAATAAATATTTTCAGCGGTTGTTGAATTTTGTAATAACTTTCAATAAACGATTTTTTCAAGGGGGCACTCGGGTTTGAACCGAGGACCTCTCGATCTGTAGTCGAATGTTCTACCACTGAGCTATAGCCCCTTGATCATCGAAGTTTTTCATTACAATCAGTGTTTAATTTTAGCATTTCTACTTCAAAATAAATATTTTCAGCGGTTGTTGAATTTTGTAATAACATTCAAAAAACATTTTTTTCAAGGGGGCTCTCGGGTTTGAACCGGGGACCTCTCGATCTGCAGTCGAATGCTTTACCACTGAGCTACAACCCCTTGCTCATTGAAGTTTTTCATTACAATCAGTGTTTAATTTTAGCATTTCTACTTCAAAATAAATATTTTCAGCGGTTGTTGAATTTTGTAATAACTTTCAATAAACGATTTTTTCAAGGGGGCACTCGGGTTTGAACCGAGGACCTCTCGATCTGCAGTCGAATGCTCTACCACTGAGCTACACTCCCTTGATCATCGAAGTTTTTCATTACGATCAATGTTTAATTTTAGCATTTCTACTTCAAAATAAATATTTTCAGCGGTTGTTGAACTTTGTAATAACATTCAAAAAACGACTTTTTCAAGGGGGCACTCGGGTTTGAACCGAGGACCTCTCGATCTGCAGTCGAATGCTCTACCACTGAGCTACACTCCCTTGATCATCGAAGTTTTTCATTACGATCAATGTTTAATTTTAGCATTTCTACTTCAAAATAAATATTTTCAGCGGTTGTTGAATTTTGTAATAACTTTCAAAAAACGATTTTTTCTAGGGGGCACTCGGGTTTGAACCGAGGACCTCGCGATCTGCAGTCGAATGCTCTACCTCTGAGCTACACCTCCTTGATCATCGAAGTTTTTCATTACAATCAGTGTTTAATTTTAGCATTTCTACTTCAAAATAAATATTTTCAGCGGTTGTTGAATTTTGTAATAACATTCAAAAAACATTTTTTTCAAGGGGGCTCTCGGGTTTGAACCGGGGACCTCTCGATCTGCAGTCGAATGCTTTACCACTGAGCTACAACCCCTTGCTCATTGAAGTTTTTCATTACAATCAGTGTTTAATTTTAGCATTTCTACTTCAAAATAAATATTTTCAGCGGTTGTTGAATTTTGTAATAACTTTCAATAAACGATTTTTTCAAGGGGGCACTCGGGTTTGAACCGAGGACCTCTCGATCTGTAGTCGAATGTTCTACCACTGAGCTATAGCCCCTTGATCATCGAAGTTTTTCATTACAATCAGTGTTTAATTTTAGCATTTCTACTTCAAAATAAATATTTTCAGCGGTTGTTGTATTTTGTAATAACATTCAAAAAACGAATTTTTCAAGGGACCTCTCGATCTGCAGTCGAATGCTCTACCACTGAGCTACACCCCCTTGATCATTGAAGTTTTTCATTACAATCAGTGTTTAATTTTAGCATTTCTACTTCAAAATAAATACTTTCAGCGGTTGTTGAATTTTGTAATAACATTCAAAAAACGATTTTTTCAAGGGGGCACTCGGGTTTGAACCGAGGACCTCTCGATCTGCAGTCGAATGCTCTACCACTGAGCTACACCCCCTTGATCATGGCAGTTTTTCATTACAATCAATGTTTAATTTTAGCATTTCTACTTCAAAATAAATACTTTCAGCGGTTGTTGAATTTTGTAATAACATTCAAAAAACGATTTTTTCAAGGGGGCACTCGGGTTTGAACCGAGGACCTCTCGATCTGCAGTCGAATGCTCTACCACTGAGCTACACCCCCTTGATCATTGAATTTTTTCATTACAATCAATGTTTAATTTTAGCATTTCTACTTCAAAATAAATAATTTCAGAGGTTGTTGAATTTTGTAATAACTTTCAAAAAACGACTTTTTCAAGGGTTGCGCTCGGGTTTGAACCGCGGACCTCTCGATCTGCAGTCGAATGCTCTACCACTGAACTACACCCCCAAGGTCAGTGAAGTTTTTCATTACAATCAATGTTTAATTTTAGCATTTCTACTTCAAAATAAATATTTTCAGCGGTTGTTGAATTTTGTAATAACTTTCAAAAAACGATTTTTTCAAGGGTTGCGCTCGGGTTTGAACCGCGGACCTCTCGATCTGCAGTCGAATGCTCTACCACTGAACTACACCCCCAAGATCAGTGAAGTTTTTCATTACAATCAGTGTTTAATTTTAGCCTTTCTACTTCAAAATAAATATTTTCAGCGGTTGTCGAATTTTGTAATAACATTCAAAAATCTATTTGTTCCAGGGGGCTCTCGGGTTTGAACCGAGGACTTCTCGATCTGCAGTCGAATGCTCTACCACTGAGCTACACCCCCTTGCCCATCGAAGTTTTTCATTACAATCAGTGTTTAATTTTAGCATTTCTACTTCAAAATAAATATTTTCAGCGGTTGTTGAATTTTGTAATAACATTCAAAAAACGATTTTTTCCCGGGGGCACTCGGGTTTGAACCGAGGACCTCTCGATCTGCAGTCGAATGCTCTACCACTGAGCTACACCCCCTTGATCATCGGAGTTTTTCATTACAATCAGTGTTTAATTTTAGCATTTCTACTTCAAAATAAATATTTTCAGCGGTTGTTGAATTTTGTAATAACATTCAAAAAACGAATTTTTCAAGGGGGCACTCGGGTTTGAACCGAGGACCTCTCGATCTGCAGTTGAATGCTCTACCACTGAGCTACTCCCCCTTGATCATTGAAGTTTTTCATTACAATCAGTGTTTAATTTTAGCATTTCTACTTCAAAATAAATATTTTCAGCGGTTGTTGAATTTTGTAATAACTTTCAAAAAAAAGATTTTTTCAAGTGGGCACTCGGGTTTGAACAGAGGACCTCTCGATCTGCAGTCGAATGCTCTACCACTGAGCGACACCCCCTTAATCATTGAATTTTTTCATTACAATCAATGTTTAATTTTAGCATTTCTACTTCAAAATAAATAATTTCAGCGGTTGTTGAATTTTGTAATAACTTTCAAAAAACGATTTTTTCAAGGGGGCGCTCGGGTTTGAACCGCGGACCTCTCGATCTGCAGTCGAATGCTCTACCACTGAGCTACACCCCCTTGATCATTGACGTTTTTCATTACAATCAATGTTTAATTTTAGCATTTCTACTTCATAATAAATATTTTCAGCGGTTGTTGAATTTTGTAATAACTTTCAAAAAACGATTTTTTCAAGGGGGCACTCGGGTTTGAACCGAGGACCTCTCGATCTGCAGTCGAATGCTCTACCACTGAGCTACACCCCCTTGGTCATTGAAGTTTTTCATTACAATCAATGTTTAATTTTAGCATTTCTACTTCAAAATAAATATTTTCAGCGGTTGTTGAATTTTGTAATAACTTTCAAAAAACGATTTTTTCAAGGGGGCACTCGGGTATGAACCGAGGACCTCTCGATCTGCAGTCGAATGCTCTACCACTGAGCTATACCCCCTTGATCATTGCAGTTTTTCATTACAATCAGTGTTTAATTTTAGCATTTCTACTTCAAAATAAATATTTTCAGCGGTTGTTGAATTTTGTAATAACATTCAAAAAACGATTTTTTCAAGGGGGTCTCGGGTTTGAACCGAGGACCTCTCGATCTGCAGTCGAATGCTCTACCACTGAGCTACACCCCCTTGATCATTGCAGTTTTTCATTACAATCAGTGTTTAATTTTAGCATTTCTACTTCAAAATAAATATTTTCAGCGGTTGTTGAATTTTGTAATAACATTCAAAAAACGATTTTTTCAAGGGGGCACTCGGGTTTGAACTGAGGACCTCTCGATCTGCAGTCGAATGCTCTACCACTGAGCTACACCCCCTTGATCATCGGAGTTTTTCATTACAATCAGTGTTTAATTTTAGCATTTCTACTTCAAAATAAATATTTTCAGCGGTTGTTGAATTTTGTAATAACATTCAAAAAACGAATTTTTCAAGGGGGCACTCGGGTTTGAACCGAGGACCTCTCGATCTGCAGTTGAATGCTCTACCACTGAGCTACTCCCCCTTGATCATCGAAGTTTTTCATTACAATCAATGTTTAATTTTAGCATTTCTAATTCATAATAAATGTTTTCCGCGGTTGTTGAATTTTGTAATAACTTTCAAAAAACGATTTTTTCTAGGGGGCACTCGGGTTTGAACCGAGGACCTCTCGATCTGCAGTCGAATGCTCTAGCACTGAGCTACACCCCCTTGATCATCGAAGTTTTTCATTACAATCAGTGTTTAATTTTATCATTTCTACTTCAAAATAAATATTTTCAGCGGTTGTTGAATTTTGTAATAACATTCAAAAAACGATTTTTTCAAGGGGGCTCTCGGGTTTGAACCGAGGACCTCTCGATTTGCAGTCGAATGCTCTACCACTGAGCTACACCCCCTTGATCATTGAAGTTTTTCATTACAATCAGTGTTTAATTTTAGCATTTCTACTTCAAAATAAATATTTTCAGCGGTTGTTGAATTTTGTAATAACATTCAAAAACCGATTTTTTCAAGGGACCTCTCGATCTGCAGTCGAATGCTCTACCACTGAGCTACACCCCCTTGATCATTGAAGTTTTTCATTACAATCAGTGTTTAATTTTAGCATTTCTACTTCAAAATAAATATTTTCAGCGGTTGTTGAATTTTGTAATAACTTTCAAAAAACGATTTTTTCAAGGAGGTACTCGGGTTTGAACCGAGGACCTCTCGATCTGCAGTCGAATGCTCTACCACTGAGCTACACCCCCTTGATCATTGAAGTTTTTCATTACAATCAGTGTTTAATTTTAGCATTTCTACTTCAAAATAAATATTTTCAGCGGTTGTTGAATTTTGTAATAACATTCAAAAAACGATTTTTTCAAGGGTGCTCTCGGGTTTGAACCGAGGACCTCTCGATCTGCAGTCGAATGCTCTACCACTGAGCTACACCCCCTTGATCATTGAAGTTTTTCATTACAATCAGTGTTTAATTTTAGCATTTCTACTTCAAAATAAATATTTTCAGCGGTTGTTGAATTTTGTAATAACTTTCAAAAAACGATTTTTTCTAGGGGGCACTCGGGTTTGAACCGAAGACCTCTCGATCTGCAGTCGAATGCTCTACCTCTGACCTACACCTCCTTGATCATCGAAGTTTTTCATTACAATCAGTGTTTAATTTTAGCATTTCTACTTCAAAATAAATATTTTCAGCGGTTGTTGAATTTTGTAATAACATTCAAAAAACAATTTTTTCAAGGGGGCTCTCGGGTTTGAATCGGGGACCTCTCGATCTGCAGTCGAATGCTTTACCACTGAGCTACAACCCCTTGCTCATTGAAGTTTTTCATTACAATCGGTGTTTAATTTTATCATTTCTACTTCAAAATAAATATTTTCAGCGGTTGTTGAATTTTGTAATAACATTCAAAAAACGATTTTTTCAAGGGGGCTCTCGGGTTTGAACCGAGGGCCTCTCGATTTGCAGTCGAATGCTCTACCACTGAGCTACACCCCCTTGATCATTGAAGTTTTTCATTACAATCAGTGTTTAATTTTAGCATTTCTACTTCAAAATAAATATTTTCAGCGGTTGTTGAATTTTGTAATAACATTCAAAAAACGACTTTTTCAAGAGGGCACTCGGGTTTGAACCGAGGACCTCTCGATCTGTAGTCGAATGCTCTACCACTGAGTTCCACCCCCTTGATCATCGAAGTTTTTCATTACAATCAATGTTTAATTTTAGCATTTCTACTTCAAAATAAATATTTTCAGAGGTTGTCTAATTTTGTAATAACTTTCAAAAAACTATTTTTTCTAGGGGGCACTCGGGTTTGAACCGGGGACCTCTCGATCTGCAGTCGAATGCTCTACCACTGAGCTACACCCCCTTGGTCATTGAAGTTTTTCATTACAATCAGTGTTTAATTTTAGCATTTCTACTTCAAAATAAATATTTTCAGCGGTTGTTGAATTTTGTAATAACATTCAAAAAACGATTTTTTCAAGGGACCTCTCGATCTGCAGTCGAATGCTCTACCACTGAGCTACACCCCCTTGATCATAGAAGTTTTTCATTACAATCAGTGTTTAATTTTAGCATTTCTACTTCAAAATAAATATTTTCAGCGGTTGTTGAATTTTGTAATAACTTTCAAAAAACGATTTTTTCAAGGAGGTACTCGGGTTTGAACCGAGGACCTCTCGATCTGCAGTCGAATGCTCTACCACTGAGCTACACCCCCTTGATCATTGAAGTTTTTCATTACAATCAGTGTTTAATTTTAGCATTTCTACTTCAAAATAAATATTTTCAGCGGTTGTTGAATTTTGTAATAACTTTCAAAAAACGATTTTTTCTAGGGGGTACTCGGGTTTGAACCGAGGACCTCTCGATCTGCAGTCGAATGCTCTACCTCTGACCTACACCTCCTTGATCATCGAAGTTTTTCATTACAATCAGTGTTTAATTTTAGCATTTCTACTTCAAAATAAATATTATCAGCGGTTGTTGAATTTTGTAATAACATTCAAAAAACAATTTTTTCAAGGGGGCTCTCGGGTTTGAACCGGGGACCTCTCGATCTGCAGTCGAATGCTTTACCACTGAGCTACAACCCCTTGCTCATTGAAGTTTTTCATTACAATCAGTGTTTAATTTTAGCATTTCTACTTCAAAATAAATATTTTCAGCGGTTGTTGAATTTTGTAATAACTTTCAATAAACGATTTTTTCAAGGGGGCACTCGGGTTTGAACCGAGGACCTCTCGATCTGTAGTCGAATGTTCTACCACTGAGCTATACCCCCTTGGTCATCGAAGTTTTTCATTACAATCAGTGTTTAATTTTAACATTTCTACTTCAAAATAAATATTTTCAGCTGTTGTTGAATTTTGTAATAACTTTCAAAAAACGAATTTTTCTAGGGGGCACTCGGGTTTGAACCGAGGACCTCTCGATCTGCAGTCGAATGCTCTACCACTGAGCTACACCCCCTTGATCATCGAAGTTTTTCATTACAATCAGTGTTTAATTTTAGCATTTCTACTTCAAAATAAATATTTTCAGCGGTTGTTGTATTTTGTAATAACATTCAAAAAACGAATTTTTCAAGGGACCTCTCGATCTGCAGTCGAATGCTCTACCACTGAGCTACACCCCCTTGATCATTGAAGTTTTTCATTACAATCAGTGTTTGATTTTAGCATTTCTACTTCAAAATAAATATTTTCAGCGGTTGTTGAATTTTGTAATAACTTTCAAAAAACGATTTTTTCTAGGGTGCACTCGGGTTTGAACCGAGGACCTCTCTATCTGCAGTCGAATGCTCTACCTCTGAGCTACACCTCCTTGATCATCGAAGTTTTTCATTACAATCAGTGTTTAATTTTAGCATTTCTACTTCAAAATAAATATTTTCAGCGGTTGTTGAATTTTGTAATAACATTCAAAAAACAATTTTTTCAAGGGGGCTCTCGGGTTTGAACCGGGGACCTCTCGATCTGCAGTCGAATGCTTTACCACTGAGCTACAACCCCTTGCTCATTGAAGTTTTTCATTACAATCAGTGTTTAATTTTAGCATTTCTACTTCAAAATAAATATTTTCAGCGGTTGTTGAATTTTGTAATAACTTTCAATAAACGATTTTTTCAAGGGGGCACTCGGGTTTGAACCGAGGACCTCTCGATCTGTAGTCGAATGATCTACCACTGAGCTATACCCCCTTGATCATCGAAGTTTTTCATTACAATCAGTGTTTAATTTTAACATTTCTACTTCAAAATAAATATTTTCAGCTGTTGTTGAATTTTGTAATAACTTTCAAAAAACGAATTTTTCTAGGGGGCACTCGGGTGTGAACCGAGGACCTCTCGATCTGCAGTCGAATGCTCTACCACTGAGCTACACCCCCTTGATCATCGAAGTTTTTCATTACAATCAGTGTTTAATTTTAGCATTTCTACTTCAAAATAAATATTTTCAGCGGTTGTTGTATTTTGTAATAACATTCAAAAAACGAATTTTTCAAGGGACCTCTCGATCTGCAGTCGAATGCTCTACCACTGAGCTACACCCCCTTGATCATTGAAGTTTTTCATTACAATCAGTGTTTGATTTTAGCATTTCTACTTCAAAATAAATATTTTCAGCGGTTGTTGAATTTTGTAATAACATTCAAAAAACGATTTTTTCAAGGGGGCACTCGGGTTTGAACCGAGGACCACTCCATCTGCAGTCGAATGCTCTACCACTGAGCTATACCCCCTTGATCATCGAAGTTTTTCATTACAATCAATCTTTAATTTTAGCATTTCTACTTCAAAATAAATATTTTCAGCGGTTGTTGAATTTTGTAATAACATTCAAAAAACGATTTTTTCAAGGGGGCACTCGGGTTTGAACCGAGGACCACTCCATCTGCAGTCGAATGCTCTACCACTGAGCTACACCCCCATGATCATGGCAGTTTTTCATTACAATCAATGTTTAATTTTAGTATTTCTACTTCAAAATAAATATTTTCAGCGGTTGTTGAATTTTATAATAACTTTCAAAAAACGATTTTTTCAAGTGGGCACTCGGGTTTGAACAGAGGACCTCTCGATCTGCAGTCGAATGCTCTACCACTGAGCTACACCCCCAAGATCAGTGAAGTTTTTCATTACAATCAATGTTTAATTTTAGCATTTCTACTTCAAAATAAATATTTTCAGCGGTTGTTGAATTTTGTAATAACTTTCAAAAAACGATTTTTTCAATGGGGCACTCGGGTTTGAACCGAGGACCTCTCGATCTGCAGTCGAATGCTCTACCACTGAGCTATACCCCATTGATCATCAAAGTTTTTCATTACAATCAATGTTTAATTTTAGCATTTCTACTTCAAAATAAATATTTTCAGCGGTTGTTGAATTTTGTAATAACATTCAAAAAACGATTTTTTCAAGGGGGCACTCGGGTTTGAACTGAGGACCTCTCGATCTGCAGTCGAATGCTCTACCACTGAGCTACACCCCCTTGATCATCGGAGTTTTTCATTACAATCAGTGTTTAATTTTAGCATTTCTACTTCAAAACAAATATTTTCAGCGGTTGTTGAATTTTGTAATAACATTCAAAAAACGAATTTTTCAAGGGGGCACTCGGGTTTGAACCGAGGACCTCTCGATCTGCAGTTGAATGCTCTACTACTGAGCTACTCCCCCTTGATTATCGAAGTTTTTCATTACAATCAATGTTTAATTTTAGCATTTCTAATTCATAATAAATATTTTCAGCGGTTGTTGAATTTTGTAATAACTTTCAATAAACGATTTTTTCAAGGGGGCACTCGGGTTTGAACCGAGGACCTCTCGATCTGTAGTCGAATGTTCTACCACTGAGCTATACCCCCTTGGTCATCGAAGTTTTTCATTACAATCAGTGTTTAATTTTAACATTTCTACTTCAAAATAAATATTTTCAGCTGTTGTTGAATTTTGTAATAACTTTCAAAAAACGAATTTTTCTAGGGGGCACTCGGGTTTGAACCGAGGACCTCTCGATCTGCAGTCGAATGCTCTACCACTGAGCTACACCCCCTTGATCATCGAAGTTTTTCATTACAATCAGTGTTTAATTTTAGCATTTCTACTTCAAAATAAATATTTTCAGCGGTTGTTGTATTTTGTAATAACATTCAAAAAACGAATTTTTCAAGGGACCTCTCGATCTGCAGTCGAATGCTCTACCACTGAGCTACACCCCCTTGATCATTGAAGTTTTTCATTACAATCAGTGTTTGATTTTAGCATTTCTACTTCAAAATAAATATTTTCAGCGGTTGTTGAATTTTGTAATAACTTTCAAAAAACGATTTTTTCTAGGGTGCACTCGGGTTTGAACCGAGGACCTCTCTATCTGCAGTCGAATGCTCTACCTCTGAGCTACACCTCCTTGATCATCGAAGTTTTTCATTACAATCAGTGTTTAATTTTAGCATTTCTACTTCAAAATAAATATTTTCAGCGGTTGTTGAATTTTGTAATAACATTCAAAAAACAATTTTTTCAAGGGGGCTCTCGGGTTTGAACCGGGGACCTCTCGATCTGCAGTCGAATGCTTTACCACTGAGCTACAACCCCTTGCTCATTGAAGTTTTTCATTACAATCAGTGTTTAATTTTAGCATTTCTACTTCAAAATAAATATTTTCAGCGGTTGTTGAATTTTGTAATAACTTTCAATAAACGATTTTTTCAAGGGGGCACTCGGGTTTGAACCGAGGACCTCTCGATCTGTAGTCGAATGATCTACCACTGAGCTATACCCCCTTGATCATCGAAGTTTTTCATTACAATCAGTGTTTAATTTTAACATTTCTACTTCAAAATAAATATTTTCAGCTGTTGTTGAATTTTGTAATAACTTTCAAAAAACGAATTTTTCTAGGGGGCACTCGGGTGTGAACCGAGGACCTCTCGATCTGCAGTCGAATGCTCTACCACTGAGCTACACCCCCTTGATCATCGAAGTTTTTCATTACAATCAGTGTTTAATTTTAGCATTTCTACTTCAAAATAAATATTTTCAGCGGTTGTTGTATTTTGTAATAACATTCAAAAAACGAATTTTTCAAGGGACCTCTCGATCTGCAGTCGAATGCTCTACCACTGAGCTACACCCCCTTGATCATTGAAGTTTTTCATTACAATCAGTGTTTGATTTTAGCATTTCTACTTCAAAATAAATATTTTCAGCGGTTGTTGAATTTTGTAATAACATTCAAAAAACGATTTTTTCAAGGGGGCACTCGGGTTTGAACCGAGGACCACTCCATCTGCAGTCGAATGCTCTACCACTGAGCTATACCCCCTTGATCATCGAAGTTTTTCATTACAATCAATCTTTAATTTTAGCATTTCTACTTCAAAATAAATATTTTCAGCGGTTGTTGAATTTTGTAATAACATTCAAAAAACGATTTTTTCAAGGGGGCACTCGGGTTTGAACCGAGGACCACTCCATCTGCAGTCGAATGCTCTACCACTGAGCTACACCCCCATGATCATGGCAGTTTTTCATTACAATCAATGTTTAATTTTAGTATTTCTACTTCAAAATAAATATTTTCAGCGGTTGTTGAATTTTATAATAACTTTCAAAAAACGATTTTTTCAAGTGGGCACTCGGGTTTGAACAGAGGACCTCTCGATCTGCAGTCGAATGCTCTACCACTGAGCTACACCCCCAAGATCAGTGAAGTTTTTCATTACAATCAATGTTTAATTTTAGCATTTCTACTTCAAAATAAATATTTTCAGCGGTTGTTGAATTTTGTAATAACTTTCAAAAAACGATTTTTTCAATGGGGCACTCGGGTTTGAACCGAGGACCTCTCGATCTGCAGTCGAATGCTCTACCACTGAGCTATACCCCATTGATCATCAAAGTTTTTCATTACAATCAATGTTTAATTTTAGCATTTCTACTTCAAAATAAATATTTTCAGCGGTTGTTGAATTTTGTAATAACATTCAAAAAACGATTTTTTCAAGGGGGCACTCGGGTTTGAACTGAGGACCTCTCGATCTGCAGTCGAATGCTCTACCACTGAGCTACACCCCCTTGATCATCGGAGTTTTTCATTACAATCAGTGTTTAATTTTAGCATTTCTACTTCAAAACAAATATTTTCAGCGGTTGTTGAATTTTGTAATAACATTCAAAAAACGAATTTTTCAAGGGGGCACTCGGGTTTGAACCGAGGACCTCTCGATCTGCAGTTGAATGCTCTACTACTGAGCTACTCCCCCTTGATTATCGAAGTTTTTCATTACAATCAATGTTTAATTTTAGCATTTCTAATTCATAATAAATATTTTCAGCGGTTGTTGAATTTTGTAATAACTTTCAAAAAACGATTTTTTCTAGGGGGCACTCGGGTTTGAACCGAGGACCTCTCGATCTGCAGTCGAATGCTCTACCACTGAGCTACACCCCCTTGATCATCGAAGTTTTTCATTACAATCAGTGCTTAATTTTATCATTTCTACTTCAAAATAAATATTTTCAGCGGTTGTTGAATTTTGTAATAACATTCAAAAAACGATTTTTTCAAGGGACCTCTCGATCTGCAGTCGAATGCTCTACCACTGAGCTACACCCCCTTGATCATCGAAGTTTTCCATTACAATCAGTGTTTAATTTTAGCATTTCTACTTCAAAATAAATATTTTCAGCGGTTGTTGAATTTTGTAATAACATTCAAAAGACTATTTTTTCAAGGGGGCTCTCGGGTTTGAACCCAGGACCTCTCGATCTGCAGTCGAATGCTCTACCACTGGGCTACACCTCCTTGCTCATTGAAGTTTTTCATTACAATCAGTGTTTAATTTTAGCATTTCTACTTCAAAATAAATATTTTCAGCGGTTGTTGAATTTTGTAATAACATTCAAAAAACGATTTTTTCAAGGGTTGGGTTTGGTTGATTATTGACGGCCAATTATCTACACTAGGGATATAGGCCCGGGGGGAGTGCCCTTCGTGGGGGCCTAATCCGTATTTACGCATGGAGAAATCCACGGCTCGAAGAAAACCACGAAAACTCCGAACGATTAGGCCGACGGGCGCGATTGGGATCGAACCCAGCACCTCCCGTCTACCAGCTTCGAGAGCACAACCTCTCAGCCACGATTTTTTCAAGGGACCTCTCGATCTGCAGTCGAATGCTCTACCACTGAGCTACACCCCCTTGATCATCGAATTTTTTCATTACAATCAATGTTTAATTTTAGCATTTCTACTTCAAAATAAATAATTTCAGAGGTTGTTGAATTTTGTAATAACTTTCAAAAAACGATTTTTTCAAGGGGGCGCTCGGGTTTGAACCGCGGACCTCTCGATCTGCAGTCGAATGCTCTACCACTGAGCTACACCCCCAAGATCAGTGAAGTTTTTCATTACAATCAATGTTTAATTTTAGCATTTCTACTTCAAAATAAATATTTTCAGCGGTTGTTGAATTTTGTAATAACATTCAAAAAACGATTTTTTCAAGGGGGCATTCGGGTTTGAACCGCGGACCTCTCGATCTGCAGTCGAATGCTCTACCACTGAGCTATACCCCATTGATCATCAAAGTTTTTCATTACAATCAATGTTTAATTTTAGCATTTCTACTTCAAAATAAATAATTTCAGAGGTTGTTGAATTTTGTAATAACTTTCAAAAAACGATTTTTTCAAGGGGGCGCTCGGGTTTGAACCGAGGACATCTCGATCTGCAGTCGAATGCTCTACCACTGAGCTACACCCCCTTGCTCATCGAAGTTTTTCATTACAATCAGTGTTTAATTTTAGCATTTCTACTTCAAAATAAATATTTTCAGCGGTTGTTGAATTTTGTAATAACATTCAAAAAACGGTTTTTTCAAGGGGGCACTCGGGTTTGAACCGAGGACCTCTCGATCTGCAGTCGAATGCTCTACCACTGAGCTACACCCCCTTGATCATCGGAGTTTTTCACTACAATCAGTGTTTAATTTTAACATTTCTACTTCAAAATAAATATTTTCAGCGGTTGTTGAATTTTGTAATAACATTCAAAAAACGACTTTTTCAAGAGGGCACTCGGGTTTGAACCGAGGACCTCTCGATCTGCAGTCGAATGCTCTACCACTGAGTTACACCCCCTTGATCATCGCAGTTTTTCATTACAATCAATGTTTAATTTTAGCATTTCTACTTCAAAATAAATATTTTCAGCGGTTGTCTAATTTTGTAATAACTTTCAAAAAACTATTTCTTCTAGGGGGCACTCGGGTTTGAACCGAGGACCTCTCGATCTGCAGTCGAATGCTCTACCACTGAGCTACACCCCCTTGATCATTGAAGTTTTTCATTACAATCAGTGTTTAATTTTAGCATTTCTACTTCAAAATAAATATTTTCAGCGGTTGTTGAATTTTGTAATAACATTCAAAAAACGATTTTTTCAAGGGACCTCTCGATCTGCAGTCGAATGCTCTACCACTGAGCTACACCCCCTTGATCATCGAAGTTTTCCATTACAATCAGTGTTTAATTTTAGCATTTCTACTTCAAAATAAATATTTTCAGCGGTTGTTGAATTTTGTAATAACATTCAAAAGACTATTTTTTCAAGGGGGCTCTCGGGTTTGAACCGAGGACCTCTCGATCTGCAGTCGAATGCTCTACCACTGGGATACACCTCCTTGCTCATTGAAGTTTTTCATTACAATCAGTGTTTAATTTTAGCATTTCTACTTCAAAATAAATATTTTCAGCGGTTGTTGAATTTTGTAATAACATTCAAAAAACGATTTTTTCAAGGGTTGGGTTGGGTTGATTATTGACGGCCAATTATCTACACTAGGGATATAGGCCCGGGGGGAGTGCCCTTCGTGGGGGCCTAATCCGTATTTACGCATGGAGAAATCCACGGCTCGAAGAAAACCACGAAAACTCCGAACGATTAGGCCGACGGGCGCGATTGGGATCGAACCCAGCACCTCCCGTCTACCAGCTTCGAGAGCACAACCTCTCAGCCACGATTTTTTCAAGGGACCTCTCGATCTGCAGTCGAATGCTCTACTACTGAGCTACACCCCCTTGATCATCGAATTTTTTCATTACAATCAATGTTTAATTTTAGCATTTCTACTTCAAAATAAATAATTTCAGAGGTTGTTGAATTTTGTAATAACTTTCAAAAAACGATTTTTTCAAGGGGGCGCTCGGGTTTGAACCGCGGACCTCTCGATCTGCAGTCGAATGCTCTACCACTGAGCTACACCCCCAAGATCAGTGAAGTTTTTCATTAAAATCAATGTTTAATTTTAGCCTTTCTACTTCAAAATAAATATTTTCAGCGGTTGTTGAATTTTGTAATAACATTCAAAAAACGATTTTTTCAAGGGACCTCTCGATCTGCAGTCGAATGCTCTACCACTGAGCTACACCCCCTTGATCATTGAAGTTTTTCATTACAATCAGTGTTTAATTTTAGCATTTCTACTTCAAAATAAATATTTTCAGCGGTTGTTGAATTTTGTAATAACATTCAAAAAACGATTTTTTCAAGGAGGTATTCGGGTTTGAACCGAGGACCTCTCGATCTGCAGTCGAATGCTCTACCACTGAGCTACACACCCTTGATCATTGAAGTTTTTCATTACAATCAGTGTTTAATTTTAGCATTTCTACTTCAAAATAAATATTTTCAGCGGTTGTTGAATTTTGTAATAACATTCAAAACACAATTTTTTCAAGGGGGCTCTCGGGTTTGAACCGGGGACCTCTCGATCTGCAGTCGAATGCTTTACCACTGAGCTACAACCCCTTGCTCATTGAAGTTTTTCATTACAATCAGTGTTTAATTTTAGCATTTCTACTTCAAAATAAATATTTTCAGCGGTTGTTGAATTTTGTAATAACTTTCAATAAACGATTTTTTCAAGGGGGCACTCGGGTTTGAACCGAGGACCTCTCGATCTGTAGTCGAATGTTCTACCACTGAGCTATACCCCCTTGATCATCGAAGTTTTTCATTACAATCAGTGTTTAATTTTAACATTTCTACTTCAAAATAAATATTTTCAGCTGTTGTTGAATTTTGTAATAACTTTCAAAAAACGAATTTTTCTAGGGGGCACTCGGGTTTGAACCGAGGACCTCTCGATCTGCAGTCGAATGCTCTACCACTGAGCTACACCCCCTTGATCATCGAAGTTTTTCATTACAATCAGTGTTTAATTTTAGCATTTCTACTTCAAAATAAATATTTTCAGCGGTTGTTGTATTTTGTAATAACATTCAAAAAACGAATTTTTCAAGGGACCTCTCGATCTGCAGTCGAATGCTCTACCACTGAGCTACACCCCCTTGATCATTGAAGTTTTTCATTACAATCAGTGATTGATTTTAGCATTTCTACTTCAAAATAAATATTTTCAGCGGTTGTTGAATTTTGTAATAACTTTCAAAAAACGATTTTTTCTAGGGGGCTCTCGGGTTTGAACCGGGGACCTCTCGATCTGCAGTCGAATGCTTTACCACTGAGCTGCAACCCCTTGCTCATTGAAGTTTTTCATTACAATCAGTGTTTAATTTTAGCATTTCTACTTCAAAATAAATATTTTCAGCGGTTGTTGAATTTTGTAATAACTTTCAATAAACGATTTTTTCAAGGGGGCACTCGGGTTTGAACCGAGGACCTCTCGATCTGTAGTCGAATGATCTACCACTGAGCTATACCCCCTTGATCATCGAAGTTTTTCATTACAATCAGTGTTTGATTTTAGCATTTCTACTTCAAAATAAATATTTTCAGCGATTGTTGAATTTTGTAATAACTTTCAAAAAACGATTTTTTCAAGGGGGTACTCGGGTTTGAACCGAGGACCTCTCGATCTGCAGTCGAATGTTCTACCACTGAGCTATACCCCCTTGATCATCGAAGTTTTTCATTACAATCAATCTTTAATTTTAGCATTTCTACTTCAAAATAAATATTTTCAGCGGTTGTTGAATTTTGTAATAACATTCAAAAAACGATTTTTTCAAGTGGGCACTCGGGTTTGAACAGAGGACCTCTCGATCTGCAGTCGAATGCTCTACCACTGAGCTACACCCCCAAGATCAGTGAAGTTTTTCATTACAATCAATGTTTAATTTTAGCATTTCTACTTCAAAATAAATATTTTCAGCGGTTGTTGAATTTTGTAATAACTTTCAAAAAACGATTTTTTCAAGGGGGCACTCGGGTTTGAACCGAGGACCTCTCGATCTGCAGTCGAATGCTCTACCACTGAGCTACACCCCCTTGATCATTGAAGTTTTTCATTACAATCAGTGTTTAATTTTAGCCTTTCTACTTCAAAATAAATATTTTCAGCGGTTGTTGAATTTTGTAATAACATTCAAAAAACGATTTTTTCAAGGAGGTATTCGGGTTTGAACCGAGGACCTCTCGATCTGCAGTCGAATGCTCTACCACTGAGCTACACACCCTTGATCATTGAAGTTTTTCATTACAATCAGTGTTTAATTTTAGCATTTCTACTTCAAAATAAATTTCAGCGGTTGTTGAATTTTGTAATAACATTCAAAAAACAATTTTTTCAAGGGTGCTCTCGGGTTTGAACCGAGGACCTCTCGATCTGCAGTCGAATGCTCTACCACTGAGCTACACCCCCTTGATCAATGAAGTTTTTCATTACAATCAGTGTTTAATTTTAGCATTTCTACTTCAAAATAAATATTTTCAGCGGTTGTTGAATTTTGTAATAACTTTCAAAAAACGATTTTTTCTAGGGGGCACTCGGGTTTGAACCGAGGACCTCTCGATCTGCAGTCGAATGCTCTACCTCTGACCTACACCTCCTTGATCATCGAAGTTTTTCATTACAATCAGTGTTTAATTTTAGCATTTCTACTTCAAAATAAATATTTTCAGCGGTTGTTGAATTTTGTAATAACATTCAAAACACAATTTTTTCAAGGGGGCTCTCGGGTTTGAACCGGGGACCTCTCGATCTGCAGTCGAATGCTTTACCACTGAGCTACAACCCCTTGCTCATTGAAGTTTTTCATTACAATCAGTGTTTAATTTTAACATTTCTACTTCAAAATAAATATTTTCAGCTGTTGTTGAATTTTGTAATAACTTTCAAAAAACGAATTTTTCTAGGGGGCACTCGGGTTTGAACCGAGGACCTTTCGATCTGCAGTCGAATGCTCTACCACTGAGCTACACCCCCTTGATCATCGAAGTTTTCCATTACAATCAGTGTTTAATTTTAGCATTTCTACTTCAAAATAAATATTTTCAGCGGTTGTTGAATTTTGTAATAACATTCAAAAGACTATTTTTTCAAGGGGGCTCTCGGGTTTGAACCGAGGACCTCTCGATCTGCAGTCGAATGCTCTACCACTGGGCTACACCTCCTTGCTCATTGAAGTTTTTCATTACAATCAGTGTTTAATTTTAGCATTTCTACTTCAAAATAAATATTTTCAGCGGTTGTTGAATTTTGTAATAACATTCAAAAAACGATTTTTTCAAGGGTTGGGTTGGGTTGATTATTGACGGCCAATTATCTACACTAGGGATATAGGCCCGGGGGGAGTGCCCTTCGTGGGGGCCTAATCCGTATTTACGCATGGAGAAATCCACGGCTCGAAGAAAACCACGAATACTCCGAACGATTAGGCCGACGGGCGCGATTGGGATCGAACCCAGCACCTCCCGTCTACCAGCTTCGAGAGAACAACCTCTCAGCCACGATTTTTTCAAGGGACCTCTCGATCTGCAGTCGAATGCTCTACCACTGAGCTACACCCCCTTGATCATCGAATTTCTTCATTACAATCAATGTTTAATTTTAGCATTTCTACTTCAAAATAAATAATTTCAGAGGTTGTTGAATTTTGTAATAACTTTCAAAAAACGATTTTTTCAAGGGGGCGCTCGGGTTTGAACCGCGGACCTCTCGATCTGCAGTCGAATGCTGTACCACTGAGCTACACCCCCAAGATCAGTGAAGTTTTTCATTACAATCAATGTTTAATTTTAGCATTTCTACTTCAAAATAAATATTTTCAGCGGTTGTTGAATTTTGTAATAACATTCAAAAAACGAATTTTTCAAGGGGGCACTCGGGTTTGAACCGAGGACCTCTCGATCTGCAGTCGAATGCTCTACCACTGAGCTACACCCCCTTGATCATCGAAGTTTTTCATTACAATCAGTGTTTAATTTTATCATTTCTACTTCAAAATAAATATTTTCAGCGGTTGTTGAATTTTGTAATAACATTCAAAAAACGATTTTTTCAAGGGACCTCTCGATCTGCAGTCGAATGCTTTACCACTGAGCTACACCCCATTGACTATCAAAGTTTTTCATTACAATCAATGTTTAATTTTAGCATTTCTACTTCAAAATAAATATTTTCAGCGGTTGTTGAATTTTGTAATAACATTCAAAAAACGATTTTTTCAAGGGGGCACTCGGGTTTGAACCGAGGACCTCTCGATCTGCAGTCGAATGCTCTACCACTGAGCTACACCCCCTTGATCATCGGAGTTTTTCATTACAATCAGTGTTTAATTTTAGCATTTCTACTTCAAAATAAATATTTTCAGCGGTTGTTGAATTTTGTAATAACATTCAAAAAACGAATTTTTCAAGGGGGCACTCGGGTTTGAACCGAGAACCTCTCGATCTGCAGTTGAATGCTCTACCACTGAGCTACTCCCCCTTGATCATCGAAGTTTTTCATTACAATCAATGTTTAATTTTAGCATTTCTAATTCATAATAAATATTTTCAGCGGTTGTTGAATTTTGTAATAACTTTCAAAAAACGATTTTTTCTAGGGGGCACTCGGGTTTGAACCGAGGACCTCTCGATCTGCAGTCGAATGCTCTACCACTGAGCTACACCCCCTTGATCATCGAAGTTTTTCATTACAATCAGTGCTTAATTTTATCATTTCTACTTCAAAATAAATATTTTCAGCGGTTGTTGAATTTTGTAATAACATTCAAAAAACGATTTTTTCAAGGGACCTCTCGATCTGCAGTCGAATGCTCTACCACTGAGCTACACCCCCTTGATCATCGAAGTTTTCCATTACAATCAGTGTTTAATTTTAGCATTTCTACTTCAAAATAAATATTTTCAGCGGTTGTTGAATTTTGTAATAACATTCAAAAAACGATTTTTTCAAGGGTTGGGTTGGGTTGATTATTGACGGCCAATTATCTACACTAGGGATATAGGCCCGGGGGGAGTGCCCTTCGTGGGGGCCTAATCCGTATTTACGCATGGAGAAATCCACGGCTCGAAGAAAACCACGAAAACTCCGAACGATTAGGCCGACGGGCGCGATTGGGATCGAACCCAGCACCTCCCGTCTACCAGCTTCGAGAGCACAACCTCTCAGCCACGATTTTTTCAAGGGACCTCTCGATCTGCAGTCGAATGCTCTACCACTGAGCTACACCCCCTTGATCATCGAATTTTTTCATTACAATCAATGTTTAATTTTAGCATTTCTACTTCAAAATAAATAATTTCAGCGGTTGTTGAATTTTGTAATAACATTCAAAAAACGATTTTTTCAAGGGACCTCTCGATCTGCAGTCGAATGCTCTACCACTGAGCTACACCCCCTTGATCATTGAAGTTTTTCATTATAATCAGTGTTTAATTTTAGCATTTCTACTTCAAAATAAATATTTTCAGCGGTTGTTGAATTTTGTAATAACTTTCAAAAAACGATTTTTTCAAGGAGGTACTCGGGTTTGAACCGAGGACCTCTCGATCTGCAGTCGAATGCTCTACCACTGAGCTACACCCCCTTGATCATCGAAGTTTTTCATTACAATCAGTGTTTAATTTTAGCATTTCTACTTCAAAATAAATATTTTCAGCGGTTGTTGTATTTTGTAATAACATTCAAAAAACGAATTTTTCAAGGGACCTCTCGATCTGCAGTCGAATGCTCTACCACTGAGCTACACCCCCTTGATCATTGAAGTTTTTCATTACAATCAGTGTTTGATTTTAGCATTTCTACTTCAAAATAAATATTTTCAGCGGTTGTTGAATTTTGTAATAACTTTCAAAAAACGATTTTTTCTAGGGTGCACTCGGGTTTGAACCGAGGACCTCTCTATCTGCAGTCGAATGCTCTACCTCTGAGCTACACCTCCTTGATCATCGAAGTTTTTCATTACAATCAGTGTTTAATTTTAGCATTTCTACTTCAAAATAAATATTTTCAGCGGTTGTTGAATTTTGTAATAACATTCAAAAAACAATTTTTTCAAGGGGGCTCTCGGGTTTGAACCGGGGACCTCTCGATCTGCAGTCGAATGCTTTACCACTGAGCTACAACCCCTTGCTCATTGAAGTTTTTCATTACAATCAGTGTTTAATTTTAGCATTTCTACTTCAAAATAAATATTTTCAGCGGTTGTTGAATTTTGTAATAACTTTCAATAAACGATTTTTTCAAGGGGGCACTCGGGTTTGAACCGAGGACCTCTCGATCTGTAGTCGAATGATCTACCACTGAGCTATACCCCCTTGATCATCGAAGTTTTTCATTACAATCAGTGTTTAATTTTAACATTTCTACTTCAAAATAAATATTTTCAGCTGTTGTTGAATTTTGTAATAACTTTCAAAAAACGAATTTTTCTAGGGGGCACTCGGGTGTGAACCGAGGACCTCTCGATCTGCAGTCGAATGCTCTACCACTGAGCTACACCCCCTTGATCATCGAAGTTTTTCATTACAATCAGTGTTTAATTTTAGCATTTCTACTTCAAAATAAATATTTTCAGCGGTTGTTGTATTTTGTAATAACATTCAAAAAACGAATTTTTCAAGGGACCTCTCGATCTGCAGTCGAATGCTCTACCACTGAGCTACACCCCCTTGATCATTGAAGTTTTTCATTACAATCAGTGTTTGATTTTAGCATTTCTACTTCAAAATAAATATTTTCAGCGGTTGTTGAATTTTGTAATAACATTCAAAAAACGATTTTTTCAAGGGGGTACTCGGGTTTGAACCGAGGACCTCTCGATCTGCAGTCGAATGTTCTACCACTGAGCTATACCCCCTTGATCATCGAAGTTTTTCATTACAATCAATCTTTAATTTTAGCATTTCTACTTCAAAATAAATATTTTCAGCGGTTGTTGAATTTTGTAATAACATTCAAAAAACGATTTTTTCAAGGGGGCACTCGGGTTTGAACCGAGGACCACTCCATCTGCAGTCGAATGCTCTACCACTGAGCTACACCCCCATGATCATGGCCGTTTTTCATTACAATCAATGTTTAATTTTAGCATTTCTACTTCAAAATAAATATTTTCAGCGGTTGTTGAATTTTATAATAACTTTCAAAAAACAATTTTTTCAAGTGGGCACTCGGGTTTGAACAGAGGACCTCTCGATCTGCAGTCGAATGCTCTACCACTGAGCTACACCCCCAAGATCAGTGAAGTTTTTCATTACAATCAATGTTTAATTTTAGCATTTCTACTTCAAAATAAATATTTTCAGCGGTTGTTGAATTTTGTAATAACTTTCAAAAAACGATTTTTTCAAGGGGGCACTCGGGTTTGAACCGAGGACCTCTCGATCTGCAGTCGAATGCTCTACCACTGAGCTATACCCCATTGATCATCAAAGTTTTTCATTACAATCAATGTTTAATTTTAGCATTTCTACTTCAAAATAAATATTTTCAGCGGTTGTTGAATTTTGTAATAACATTCAAAAAACGATTTTTTCAAGGGGGCACTCGGGTTTGAACCGAGGACCTCTCGATCTGCAGTCGAATGCTCTACCACTGAGCTACACCCCCTTGATCATCGGAGTTTTTCATTACAATCAGTGTTTAATTTTAGCATTTCTACTTCAAAATAAATATTTTCAGCGGTTGTTGAATTTTGTAATAACATTCAAAAAACGAATTTTTCAAGGGGGCACTCGGGTTTGAACCGAGGACCTCTCGATCTGCAGTTGAATGCTCTACCACTGAGCTACTCCCCCTTGATTATCGAAGTTTTTCATTACAATCAATGTTTAATTTTAGCATTTCTAATTCATAATAAATATTTTCAGCGGTTATTGAATTTTGTAATAACTTTCAAAAAACGATTTTTTCTAGGGGGCACTCGGGTTTGAACCGAGGACCTCTCGATCTGCAGTCGAATGCTCTACCACTGAGCTACACCCTCTTGATCATCGAAGTTTTTCATTACAATCAGTGCTTAATTTTATCATTTCTACTTCAAAATAAATATTTTCAGCGGTTGTTGAATTTTGTAATAACATTCAAAAAACGATTTTTTCAAGGGACCTCTCGATCTGCAGTCGAATGCTCTACCACTGAGCTACACCCCCTTGATCATCGAAGTTTTCCATTACAATCAGTGTTTAATTTTAGCATTTCTACTTCAAAATAAATATTTTCAGCGGTTGTTGAATTTTGTAATAACATTCAAAAGACTATTTTTTCAAGGGGGCTCTCGGGTTTGAACCGAGGACCTCTCGATCTGCAGTCGAATGCTCTACCACTGGGCTACACCTCCTTGCTCATTGAAGTTTTTCATTACAATCAGTGTTTAATTTTAGCATTTCTACTTCAAAATAAATATTTTCAGCGGTTGTTGAATTTTGTAATAACATTCAAAAAACGATTTTTTCAAGGGTTGGGTTTGGTTGATTATTGACGGCCAATTATCTACACTAGGGATATAGGCCCGGGGGGAGTGCCCTTCGTGGGGGCCTAATCCGTATTTACGCATGGAGAAATCCACGGCTCGAAGAAAACCACGAAAACTCCGAACGATTAGGCCGACGGGCGCGATTGGGATCGAACCCAGCACCTCCCGTCTACCAGCTTCGAGAGCACAACCTCTCAGCCACGATTTTTTCAAGGGACCTCTCGATCTGCAGTCGAATGCTCTACCACTGAGCTACACCCCCTTGATCATCGAATTTTTTCATTACAATCAATGTTTAATTTTAGCATTTCTACTTCAAAATAAATAATTTCAGAGGTTGTTGAATTTTGTAATAACTTTCAAAAAACGATTTTTTCAAGGGGGCGCTCGGGTTTGAACCGCGGACCTCTCGATCTGCAGTCGAATGCTCTACCACTGAGCTACACCCCCAAGATCAGTGAAGTTTTTCATTACAATCAATGTTTAATTTTAGCATTTCTACTTCAAAATAAATATTTTCAGCGGTTGTTGAATTTTGTAATAACATTCAAAAAACGATTTTTTCAAGGGGGCACTCGGGTTTGAACCGCGGACCTCTCGATCTGCAGTCGAATGCTCTACCACTGAGCTATACCCCATTGATCATCAAAGTTTTTCATTACAATCAATGTTTAATTTTAGCATTTCTACTTCAAAATAAATAATTTCAGAGGTTGTTGAATTTTGTAATAACTTTCAAAAAACGATTTTTTCAAGGGGGCGCTCGGGTTTGAACCGAGGACATCTCGAACTGCAGTCGAATGCTCTACCACTGAGCTACACTCCCTTGCTCATCGAAGTTTTTCATTACAATCAGTGTTTAATTTTAGCATTTCTACTTCAAAATAAATATTTTCAGCGGTTGTTGAATTTTGTAATAACATTCAAAAAACGGTTTTTTCAAGGGGGCACTCGGGTTTGAACCGAGGACCTCTCGATCTGCAGTCGAATGCTCTACCACTGAGCTACACCCTCTTGATCATCGGAGTTTTTCACTACAATCAGTGTTTAATTTTAGCATTTCTACTTCAAAATAAATATTTTCAGCGGTTGTTGAATTTTGTAATAACATTCAAAAAACGACTTTTTCAAGAGGGCACTCGGGTTTGAACCGAGGACCTCTCGATCTGCAGTCGAATGCTCTACCACTGAGTTACACCCCCTTGATCATCTCAGTTTTTCATTACAAACAATGTTTAATTTTAGCATTTCTACTTCAAAATAAATATTTTCAGCGGTTGTCTAATTTTGTAATAACTTTCAAAAAACTATTTCTTCTAGGGGGCACTCGGGTTTGAACCGAGGACCTCTCGATCTGCAGTCGAATGCTCTACCACTGAGCTACACCCCCTTGATCTTTGAAGTTTTTCATTACAATCAGTGTTTAATTTTAGCATTTCTACTTCAAAATAAATATTTTCAGCGGTTGTTGAATTTTGTAATAACTTTCAAAAAACGATTTTTTCTAGGGGGCACTCGGGTTTGAACCGAGGACCTCTCGATCTGCAGTCGAATGCTCTACCACTGAGCTACACCCCCTTGATCATCGAAGTTTTTCATTACAATCAGTGCTTAATTTTAGCATTTCTACTTCAAAATAAATATTTTCAGCGGTTGTTGAATTTTGTAATAACATTCAAAAAACGATTTTTTCAAGGGACCTCTCGATCTGCAGTCGAATGCTCTACCACTGAGCTACACCCCCTTGATCATCGAAGTTTTCCATTACAATCAGTGTTTAATTTTAGCATTTCTACTTCAAAATAAATATTTTCAGCGGTTGTTGAATTTTGTAATAACATTCAAAAGACTATTTTTTCAAGGGGGCTCTCGGGTTTGAACCGAGGACCTCTCGATCTGCAGTCGAATGCTCTACCACTGGGATACACCTCCTTGCTCATTGAAGTTTTTCATTACAATCAGTGTTTAATTTTAGCATTTCTACTTCAAAATAAATATTTTCAGCGGTTGTTGAATTTTGTAATAACATTCAAAAAACGATTTTTTCAAGGGTTGGGTTGGGTTGATTATTGACGGCCAATTATCTACACTAGGGATATAGGCCCGGGGGGAGTGCCCTTCGTGGGGGCCTAATCCGTATTTACGCATGGAGAAATCCACGGCTCGAAGAAAACCACGAAAACTCCGAACGATTAGGCCGACGGGCGCGATTGGGATCGAACCCAGCACCTCCCGTCTACCAGCTTCGAGAGCACAACCTCTCAGCCACGATTTTTTCAAGGGACCTCTCGATCTGCAGTCGAATGCTCTACTACTGAGCTACACCCCCTTGATCATCGAATTTTTTCATTACAATCAATGTTTAATTTTAGCATTTCTACTTCAAAATAAATAATTTCAGAGGTTGTTGAATTTTGTAATAACTTTCAAAAAACGATTTTTTCAAGGGGGCGCTCGGGTTTGAACCGCGGACCTCTCGATCTGCAGTCGAATGCTCTACCACTGAGCTACACCCCCAAGATCAGTGAAGTTTTTCATTACAATCAATGTTTAATTTTAGCCTTTCTACTTCAAAATAAATATTTTCAGCGGTTGTCTAATTTTGTAATAACTTTCAAAAAACTATTTCTTCTAGGGGGCACTCGGGCTTGAACCGGGGACCTCTCGATCTGCAGTCGAATGCTCTACCACTGAGCTACACCCCCTTGATCATTGAAGTTTTTCATTACAATCAGTGTTTAATTTTAGCATTTCTACTTCAAAATAAATATTTTCAGCGGTTGTTGAATTTTGTAATAACATTCAAAAAACGATTTTTACAAGGGACCTCTCGATCTGCAGTCGAATGCTCTACCACTGAGCTACACCCCCTTGATCATTGAAGTTTTTCATTACAATCAGTGTTTAATTTTAGCATTTCTACTTCAAAATAAATATTTTCAGCGGTTGTTGAATTTTGTAATAACTTTCAAAAAACGATTTTTTCTAGGGGGCACTCGGGTTTGAACCGAGGACCTCTCGATCTGCAGTCGAATGCTCTACCTCTGACCTACACCTCCTTGATCATCGAAGTTTTTCATTACAATCAGTGTTTAATTTTAGCATTTCTACTTCAAAATAAATATTTTCAGCGGTTGTTGAATTTTGTAATAACATTCAAAACACAATTTTTTCAAGGGGGCTCTCGGGTTTGAACCGGGGACCTCTCGATCTGCAGTCGAATGCTTTACCACTGAGCTACAACCCCTTGCTCATTGAAGTTTTTCATTACAATCAGTGTTTAATTTTAGCATTTCTACTTCAAAATAAATATTTTCAGCGGTTGTTGAATTTTGTAATAACATTCAAAACACAATTTTTTCAAGGGGGCTCTCGGGTTTGAACCGGGGACCTCTCGATCTGCAGTCGAATGCTTTACCACTGAGCTACAACCCCTTGCTCATTGAAGTTTTTCATTACAATCAGTGTTTAATTTTAGCATTTCTACTTCAAAATAAATATTTTCAGCGGTTGTTGAATTTTGTAATAACTTTCAATAAACGATTTTTTCAAGGGGGCACTCGGGTTTGAACCGAGGACCTCTCGATCTGCAGTCGAATGCTCTACCACTGAGCTACACCCCCTTGATCATCGAAGTTTTTCATTACAATCAGTGTTTAATTTTAGCATTTCTACTTCAAAATAAATATTTTCAGCGGTTGTTGTATTTTGTAATAACATTCAAAAAACGAATTTTTCAAGGGACCTCTCGATCTGCAGTCGAATGCTCTACCACTGAGCTACACCCCCTTGATCATTGAAGTTTTTCATTACAATCAGTGATTGATTTTAGCATTTCTACTTCAAAATAAATATTTTCAGCGGTTGTTGAATTTTGTAATAACTTTCAAAAAACGATTTTTTCTAGGGGGCTCTCGCGTTTGAACCGGGGACCTCTCGATCTGCAGTCGAATGCTTTACCACTGAGCTACAACCCCTTGCTCATTGAAGTTTTTCATTACAATCAGTGTTTAATTTTAGCATTTCTACTTCAAAATAAATATTTTCAGCGGTTGTTGAATTTTGTAATAACTTTCAATAAACGATTTTTTCAAGGGGGCACTCGGGTTTGAACCGAGGACCTCTCGATCTGTAGTCGAATGATCTACCACTGAGCTATACCCCCTTGATCATCGAAGTTTTTCATTACAATCAGTGTTTGATTTTAGCATTTCTACTTCAAAATAAATATTTTCAGCGATTGTTGAATTTTGTAATAACTTTCAAAAAACGATTTTTTCAAGGGGGTACTCGGGTTTGAACCGAGGACCTCTCGATCTGCAGTCGAATGTTCTACCACTGAGCTACACCCCCTTGATCATCGAGGTTTTTCATTACAATCAATCTTTAATTTAACATTTCTACTTCAAAATAAATATTTTCAGCGGTTGTTGAATTTTGTAATAACATTCAAAAAACGATTTTTTCAAGTGGGCACTCGGGTTTGAACAGAGGACCTCTCGATCTGCAGTCGAATGCTCTACCACTGAGCTACACCCCCAAGATCAGTGAAGTTTTTCATTACAATCAATGTTTAATTTTAGCATTTCTACTTCAAAATAAATATTTTCAGCGGTTGTTGAATTTTGTAATAACTTTCAAAAAACGATTTTTTCAAGGGGGCACTCGGGTTTGAACCGAGGACCTCTCGATCTGCAGTCGAATGCTCTACCACTGAGCTACACCCCCTTGATCATTGAAGTTTTTCATTACAATCAGTGTTTAATTTTAGCCTTTCTACTTCAAAATAAATATTTTCAGCGGTTGTTGAATTTTGTAATAACATTCAAAAAACGATTTTTTCAAGGAGGTATTCGGGTTTGAACCGAGGACCTCTCGATCTGCAGTCGAATGCTCTACCACTGAGCTACACACCCTTGATCATTGAAGTTTTTCATTACAATCAGTGTTTAATTTTAGCATTTCTACTTCAAAATAAATTTCAGCGGTTGTTGAATTTTGTAATAACATTCAAAAAACGAATTTTTCAAGGGACCTCTCGATCTGCAGTCGAATGCTCTACCACTGAGCTACACCCCCTTGATCATTGAAGTTTTTCATTACAATCAGTGATTGATTTTAGCATTTCTACTTCAAAATAAATATTTTCAGCGGTTGTTGAATTTTGTAATAACTTTCAAAAAACGATTTTTTCTAGGGGGCTCTCGGGTTTGAACCGGGGACCTCTCGATCTGCAGTCGAATGCTTTACCACTGAGCTACAACCCCTTGTTCATTGAAGTTTTTCATTACAATCAGTGTTTAATTTTAGCATTTCTACTTCAAAATAAATATTTTCAGCGGTTGTTGAATTTTGTAATAACTTTCAATAAACGATTTTTTCAAGGGGGCACTCGGGTTTGAACCGAGGACCTCTCGATCTGTAGTCGAATGATCTACCACTGAGCTATACCCCCTTGATCATCGAAGTTTTTCATTACAATCAGTGTTTGATTTTAGCATTTCTACTTCAAAATAAATATTTTCAGCGATTGTTGAATTTTGTAATAACTTTCAAAAAACGATTTTTTCAAGGGGGTACTCGGGTTTGAACCGAGGACCTCTCGATCTGCAGTCGAATGTTCTACCACTGAGCTATACCCCCTTGATCATCGAAGTTTTTCATTACAATCAATCTTTAATTTTAGCATTTCTACTTCAAAATAAATATTTTCAGCGGTTGTTGAATTTTGTAATAACATTCAAAAAACGATTTTTTCAAGTGGGCACTCGGGTTTGAACAGAGGACCTCTCGATCTGCAGTCGAATGCTCTACCACTGAGCTACACCCCCTTGATCATTGAAGTTTTTCATTACAATCAGTGTTTAATTTTAGCCTTTCTACTTCAAAATAAATATTTTCAGCGGTTGTTGAATTTTGTAATAACATTCAAAACACGATTTTTTCAAGGGGGCACTCGGATTTGAACCGCGGACCTTTCGATCTGCAGTCGAATGCTCTACCACTGAGCTACACCCCCTTGATCATCGAATTTTTTCATTACAATCAATGTTTAATTTTAGCATTTCTACTTCAAAATAAATAATTTCAGAGGTTGTTGAATTTTGTAATAACTTTCAAAAAACGATTTTTTCAAGGGGGCGCTCGGGTTTGAACCGCGGACCTCTCGATCTGCAGTCGAATGCTCTACCACTGAGCTACACCCCCAAGATCAGTGAAGTTTTTCATTACAATCAATGTTTAATTTTAGCATTTCTACTTCAAAATAAATATTTTCAGCGGTTGTTGAATTTTGTAATAACATTCAAAAAACGAATTTTTCAAGGGGGCACTCGGGTTTGAAACGAGGACCTCTCGATCTGCAGTCGAATGCTCTACCACTGAGCTACACCCCCTTGATCATCGAAGTTTTTCATTACAATCAGTGTTTAATTTTATCATTTCTACTTCAAAATAAATATTTTCAGCGGTTGTTGAATTTTGTAATAACATTCAAAAAACGATTTTTTCAAGGGACCTCTCGATCTGCAGTCGAATGCTTTACCACTGAGCTACACCCCCTTGATCATTGAAGTTTTTCATTACAATCAGTGTTTAATTTTAGCCTTTCTACTTCAAAATAAATATTTTCAGCGGTTGTTGAATTTTGTAATAACATTCAAAAAACGATTTTTTCAAGGGGGCACTCGGGTTTGAACCGCGGACCTCTCGGTCTGCAGTCGAATGCTCTACCACTGAGCTATACCCCATTGATTATCAAAGTTTTTCATTACAATCAATGTTTAATTTTAGCATTTCTACTTCAAAATAAATATTTTCAGCGGTTGTTGAATTTTGTAATAACATTCAAAAAACGATTTTTTCAAGGGGGCACTCGGGTTTGAACCGAGGACCTCTCGATCTGCAGTCGAATGCTCTACCACTGAGCTACACCCCCTTGATCATCGGAGTTTTTCATTACAATCAGTGTTTAATTTTAGCATTTCTACTTCAAAATAAATATTTTCAGCGGTTGTTGAATTTTGTAATAACATTCAAAAAACGAATTTTTCAAGGGGGCACTCGGGTTTGAACCGAGAACCTCTCGATCTGCAGTTGAATGCTCTACCATTGAGCTACTCCCCCTTGATCATCGAAGTTTTTCATTACAATCAATGTTTAATTTTAGCATTTCTAATTCATAATAAATATTTTCAGCGGTTGTTGAATTTTGTAATAACTTTCAAAAAACGATTTTTTCAAGTGGGCACTCGGGTTTGAACAGAGGACCTCTCGATCTGCAGTCGAATGCGGGTTGGGTTGGGTTGGGTTGATTGTTGACGGCCAATTATCTGCACTTGGGATATAGGCCCGGGGGGAGTGCCCTTCGTGGGGGTCTTTCTAAGGGAACCTAACCCGTATTTACGCATGGATAAATCCACGGCTCAAAGAAAACCACGAAAACTCCGAACGATTAGGCCGACGGGCGCGATTGGGATCGAACCCAGCACCTCCCGTCTACCAGCTTCGAGAGCACAACCTCTCAGCCACTGGTGGGGCCTGCAGTCGAATGCTCTACCACTGAGCTACACCCCCAAGATCAGTGAAGTTTTTCATTACAATCAATGTTTAATTTTAGCATTTCTACTTCAAAATAAATATTTTCAGCGGTTGTTGAATTTTGTAATAACTTTCAAAAAACGATTTTTTCAAGGGACCTCTCGATCTGCAGTCGAATGCTTTACCACTGAGCTACACCCCCTTGATCATTGAAGTTTTTCATTACAATCAGTGTTTAATTTTAGCCTTTCTACTTCAAAATAAATATTTTCAGCGGTTGTTGAATTTTGTAATAACATTGAAAAAACGATTTTTTCAAGGGGGCACTCGGGTTTGAACCGCGGACCTCTCGATCTGCAGTCGAATGCTCTACCACTGAGCTATACCCCATTGATCATCAAAGTTTTTCATTACAATCAATGTTTAATTTTAGCATTTCTACTTCAAAATAAATATTTTCAGCGGTTGTTGAATTTTGTAATAACATTCAAAAATCTATTTGTTCAAGGGGGCTCTCGGGTTTGAACCGAGGACTTCTCGATCTGCAGTCGAATGCTCTACCACTGAGCTACACCCCCTTGCTCATCGAAGTTTTTCATTACAATCAGTGTTTAATTTTAGCATTTCTACTTCAAAATAAATATTTTCAGCGGTTGTTGAATTTTGTAATAACATTCAAAAAACGATTTTTTCAAGGAGGTATTCGGGTTTGAACCGAGGACCTCTCGATCTGCAGTCGAATGCTCTACCACTGAGCTACACACCCTTGATCATTGAAGTTTTTCATTACAATCAGTGTTTAATTTTAGCATTTCTACTTCAAAATAAATTTCAGCGGTTGTTGAATTTTGTAATAACATTCAAAAAACGATTTTTTCAAGGGTGCTCTCGGGTTTGAACCGAGGACCTCTCGATCTGCAGTCGAATGCTCTACCACTGAGCTACACCCCCTTGATCATTGAAGTTTTTCATTACAATCAGTGTTTAATTTTAGCATTTCTACTTCAAAATAAATATTTTCAGCGGTTGTTGAATTTTGTAATAACTTTCAAAAAACGATTTTTTCTAGGGGGCACTCGGGTTTGAACCGAGGACCTCTCGATCTGCAGTCGAATGCTCTACCTCTGACCTACACCTCCTTGATCATCGAAGTTTTTCATTACAATCAGTGTTTAATTTTAGCATTTCTACTTCAAAATAAATATTTTCAGCGGTTGTTGAATTTTGTAATAACATTCAAAACACAATTTTTTCAAGGGGGCTCTCGGGTTTGAACCGGGGACCTCTCGATCTGCAGTCGAATGCTTTACCACTGAGCTACAACCCCTTGCTCATTGAAGTTTTTCATTACAATCAGTGTTTAATTTTAGCATTTCTACTTCAAAATAAATATTTTCAGCGGTTGTTGAATTTTGTAATTACTTTCAATAAACGATTTTTTCAAGGGGGCACTCGGGTTTGAACCGAGGACCTCTCGATCTGTAGTCGAATGTTCTACCACTGAGCTATACCCCCTTGATCATCGAAGTTTTTCATTACAATCAGTGTTTAATTTTAACATTTCTACTTCAAAATAAATATTTTCAGCTGTTGTTGAATTTTGTAATAACTTTCAAAAAACGAATTTTTCTAGGGGGCACTCGGGTTTGAACCGAGGACCTCTCGATCTGCAGTCGAATGCTCTACCACTGAGCTACACCCCCTTGATCATCGAAGTTTTTCATTACAATCAGTGTTTAATTTTAGCATTTCTACTTCAAAATAAATATTTTCAGCGGTTGTTGTATTTTGTAATAACATTCAAAAAACGAATTTTTCAAGGGACCTCTCGATCTGCAGTCGAATGCTCTACCACTGAGCTACACCCCCTTGATCATTGAAGTTTTTCATTACAATCAGTGATTGATTTTAGCATTTCTACTTCAAAATAAATATTTTCAGCGGTTGTTGAATTTTGTAATAACTTTCAAAAAACGATTTTTTCTAGGGGGCTCTCGGGTTTGAACCGGGGACCTCTCGATCTGCAGTCGAATGCTTTACCACTGAGCTACAACCCCTTGCTCATTGAAGTTTTTCATTACAATCAGTGTTTAATTTTAGCATTTCTACTTCAAAATAAATATTTTCAGCGATTGTTGAATTTTGTAATAACTTTCAAAAAACGATTTTTTCAAGGGGGTACTCGGGTTTGAACCGAGGACCTCTCGATCTGCAGTCGAATGTTCTACCACTGAGCTATACCCCCTTGATCATCGAAGTTTTTCATTACAATCAATCTTTAATTTTAGCATTTCTACTTCAAAATAAATATTTTCAGCGGTTGTTGAATTTTGTAATAACATTCAAAAAACGATTTTTTCAAGTGGGCACTCGGGTTTGAACAGAGGACCTCTCGATCTGCAGTCGAATGCTCTACCACTGAGCTACACCCCCAAGATCAGTGAAGTTTTTCATTACAATCAATGTTTAATTTTAGCATTTCTACTTCAAAATAAATATTTTCAGCGGTTGTTGAATTTTGTAATAACTTTCAAAAAACGATTTTTTCAAGGGGGCACTCGGGTTTGAACCGAGGACCTCTCGATCTGCAGTCGAATGCTCTACCACTGAGCTACACCCCCTTGATCATTAAAGTTTTTCATTACAATCAGTGTTTAATTTTAGCCTTTCTACTTCAAAATAAATATTTTCTGCGGTTGTTGAATTTTGTAATAACATTCAAAACACGATTTTTTCAAGGGGGCACTCGGGTTTGAACCGCGGACCTTTCGATCTGCACTCGAATGCTCTACCACTGAGCTATACCCCATTGATTATCAAAGTTTTTCATTACAATCAATGTTTAATTTTAGCATTTCTACTTCAAAATAAATATTTTCAGCGGTTGTTGAATTTTGTAATAACATTCAAAAAACGATTTTTTCAAGGGGGCACTCGGGTTTGAACCGAGGACCTCTCGATCTGCAGTCGAATGCTCTACCACTGAGCTACAACCCCTTGATCATCGGAGTTTTTCATTACAATCAGTGTTTAATTTTAGCATTTCTACTTCAAAATAAATATTTTCAGCGGTTGTTGAATTTTGTAATAACATTCAAAAAACGAATTTTTCAAGGGGGCACTCGGGTTTGAACCGAGAACCTCTCGATCTGCAGTTGAATGCTCTACCACTGAGCTACTCCCCCTTGATCATCGAAGTTTTTCATTACAATCAATGTTTAATTTTAGCATTTCTAATTCATAATAAATATTTTCAGCGGTTGTTGAATTTTGTAATAACTTTCAAAAAACGATTTTTTCTAGGGGGCACTCGGGTTTGAACCGAGGACCTCTCGATCTGCAGTCGAATGCTCTACCTCTGACCTACACCTCCTTGATCATCGAAGTTTTTCATTACAATCAGTGTTTAATTTTAGCATTTCTACTTCAAAATAAATATTTTCAGCGGTTGTTGAATTTTGTAATAACATTCAAAACACAATTTTTTCAAGGGGGCTCTCGGGTTTGAACCGGGGACCTCTCGATCTGCAGTCGAATGCTTTACCACTGAGCTACAACCCCTTGCTCATTGAAGTTTTTCATTACAATCAGTGTTTAATTTTAGCATTTCTACTTCAAAATAAATATTTTCAGCGGTTGTTGAATTTTGTAATTACTTTCAATAAACGATTTTTTCAAGGGGGCACTCGGGTTTGAACCGAGGACCTCTCGATCTGTAGTCGAATGTTCTACCACTGAGCTATACCCCCTTGATCATCGAAGTTTTTCATTACAATCAGTGTTTAATTTTAACATTTCTACTTCAAAATAAATATTTTCAGCTGTTGTTGAATTTTGTAATAACTTTCAAAAAACGAATTTTTCTAGGGGGCACTCGGGTTTGAACCGAGGACCTCTCGATCTGCAGTCGAATGCTCTACCACTGAGCTACACCCCCTTGATCATCGAAGTTTTTCATTACAATCAGTGTTTAATTTTAGCATTTCTACTTCAAAATAAATATTTTCAGCGGTTGTTGTATTTTGTAATAACATTCAAAAAACGAATTTTTCAAGGGACCTCTCGATCTGCAGTCGAATGCTCTACCACTGAGCTACACCCCCTTGATCATTGAAGTTTTTCATTACAATCAGTGATTGATTTTAGCATTTCTACTTCAAAATAAATATTTTCAGCGGTTGTTGAATTTTGTAATAACTTTCAAAAAACGATTTTTTCTAGGGGGCTCTCGGGTTTGAACCGGGGACCTCTCGATCTGCAGTCGAATGCTTTACCACTGAGCTACAACCCCTTGCTCATTGAAGTTTTTCATTACAATCAGTGTTTAATTTTAGCATTTCTACTTCAAAATAAATATTTTCAGCGATTGTTGAATTTTGTAATAACTTTCAAAAAACGATTTTTTCAAGGGGGTACTCGGGTTTGAACCGAGGACCTCTCGATCTGCAGTCGAATGTTCTACCACTGAGCTATACCCCCTTGATCATCGAAGTTTTTCATTACAATCAATCTTTAATTTTAGCATTTCTACTTCAAAATAAATATTTTCAGCGGTTGTTGAATTTTGTAATAACATTCAAAAAACGATTTTTTCAAGTGGGCACTCGGGTTTGAACAGAGGACCTCTCGATCTGCAGTCGAATGCTCTACCACTGAGCTACACCCCCAAGATCAGTGAAGTTTTTCATTACAATCAATGTTTAATTTTAGCATTTCTACTTCAAAATAAATATTTTCAGCGGTTGTTGAATTTTGTAATAACTTTCAAAAAACGATTTTTTCAAGGGGGCACTCGGGTTTGAACCGAGGACCTCTCGATCTGCAGTCGAATGCTCTACCACTGAGCTACACCCCCTTGATCATTAAAGTTTTTCATTACAATCAGTGTTTAATTTTAGCCTTTCTACTTCAAAATAAATATTTTCTGCGGTTGTTGAATTTTGTAATAACATTCAAAACACGATTTTTTCAAGGGGGCACTCGGGTTTGAACCGCGGACCTTTCGATCTGCACTCGAATGCTCTACCACTGAGCTATACCCCATTGATTATCAAAGTTTTTCATTACAATCAATGTTTAATTTTAGCATTTCTACTTCAAAATAAATATTTTCAGCGGTTGTTGAATTTTGTAATAACATTCAAAAAACGATTTTTTCAAGGGGGCACTCGGGTTTGAACCGAGGACCTCTCGATCTGCAGTCGAATGCTCTACCACTGAGCTACAACCCCTTGATCATCGGAGTTTTTCATTACAATCAGTGTTTAATTTTAGCATTTCTACTTCAAAATAAATATTTTCAGCGGTTGTTGAATTTTGTAATAACATTCAAAAAACGAATTTTTCAAGGGGGCACTCGGGTTTGAACCGAGAACCTCTCGATCTGCAGTTGAATGCTCTACCACTGAGCTACTCCCCCTTGATCATCGAAGTTTTTCATTACAATCAATGTTTAATTTTAGCATTTCTAATTCATAATAAATATTTTCAGCGGTTGTTGAATTTTGTAATAACTTTCAAAAAACGATTTTTTCTAGGGGGCACTCGGGTTTGAACCGAGGACCTCTCGATCTGCAGTCGAATGCTCTACCACTGAGCTACACCCCCTTGATCATCGAAGTTTTTCATTACAATCAGTGCTTAATTTTATCATTTCTACTTCAAAATAAATATTTTCAGCGGTTGTTGAATTTTGTAATAACATTCAAAAAACGATTTTTTCAAGGGACCTCTCGATCTGCAGTCGAATGCTCTACCACTGAGCTACACCCCCTTGATCATCGAAGTTTTCCATTACAATCAGTGTTTAATTTTAGCATTTCTACTTCAAAATAAATATTTTCAGCGGTTGTTGAATTTTGTAATAACATTCAAAAGACTATTTTTTCAAGGGGGCTCTCGGGTTTGAACCGAGGACCTCTCGATCTGCAGTCAAATGCTCTACCACTGGGCTACACCTCCTTGCTCATTGAAGTTTTTCATTACAATCAGTGTTTAATTTTAGCATTTCTACTTCAAAATAAATATTTTCAGCGGTTGTTGAATTTTGTAATAACATTCAAAAAACGATTTTTTCAAGGGTTGGGTTGGGTTGATTATTGACGGCCAATTATCTACACTAGGGATATAGGCCCGGGGGGAGTGCCCTTCGTGGGGGCCTAATCCGTATTTACGCATGGAGAAATCCACGGCTCGAAGAAAACCACGAATACTCCGAACGATTAGGCCGACGGGCGCGATTGGGATCGAACCCAGCACCTCCCGTCTACCAGCTTCGAGAGCACAACCTCTCAGCCACGATTTTTTCAAGGGACCTCTCGATCTGCAGTCGATTGCTCTACCACTGAGCTACACCCCCTTGATCATCGAATTTTTTCATTACAATCAATGTTTAATTTTAGCATTTCTACTTCAAAATAAATAATTTCAGAGGTTGTTGAATTTTGTAATAACTTTCAAAAAACGATTTTTTCAAGGGGGCGCTCGGGTTTGAACCGCGGACCTCTCGATCTGCAGTCGAATGCTCTACCACTGAGCTACACCCCCAAGATCAGTGAAGTTTTTCATTACAATCAATGTTTAATTTTAGCATTTCTACTTCAAAATAAATATTTTCAGCGGTTGTTGAATTTTGTAATAACATTCAAAAAACGATTTTTTCAAGGGGGCACTCGGGTTTGAACCGCGGACCTCTCGATCTGCAGTCGAATGCTCTACCACTGAGCTATACCCCATTGATTATCAAAGTTTTTCATTACAATCAATGTTTAATTTTAGCATTTCTACTTCAAAATAAATATTTTCAGCGGTTGTTGAATTTTGTAATAACATTCAAAAAACGATTTTTTCAAGGGGGCACTCGGGTTTGAACCGAGAACCTCTCGATCTGCAGTTGAATGCTCTACCACTGAGCTACTCCCCCTTGATCATCGAAGTTTTTCATTACAATCAATGTTTAATTTTAGCATTTCTAATTCATAATAAATATTTTCAGCGGTTGTTGAATTTTGTAATAACTTTCAAAAAACGATTTTTTCTAGGGGGCACTCGGGTTTGAACCGAGGACCTCTCGATCTGCAGTCGAATGCTCTACCACTGAGCTACACCCCCTTGATCATCGAAGTTTTTCATTACAATCAGTGCTTAATTTTATCATTTCTACTTCAAAATAAATATTTTCAGCGGTTGTTGAATTTTGTAATAACATTCAAAAAACGATTTTTTCAAGGGACCTCTCGATCTGCAGTCGAATGCTCTACCACTGAGCTACACCCCCTTGATCATCGAAGTTTTCCATTACAATCAGTGTTTAATTTTGGCATTTCTACTTCAAAATAAATATTTTCAGCGGTTGTTGAATTTTGTAATAACATTCAAAAGACTATTTTTTCAAGGGGGCTCTCGGGTTTGAACCGAGGACCTCTCGATCTGCAGTCGAATGCTCTACCACTGGGCTACACCTCCTTGCTCATTGAAGTTTTTCATTACAATCAGTGTTTAATTTTAGCATTTCTACTTCAAAATAAATATTTTCAGCGGTTGTTGAATTTTGTAATAACATTCAAAAAACGATTTTTTCAAGGGTTGGGTTGGGTTGATTATTGACGGCCAATTATCTACACTAGGGATATAGGCCCGGGGGGAGTGCCCTTCGTGGGGGCCTAATCCGTATTTACGCATGGAGAAATCCACGGCTCGAAGAAAACCACGAAAACTCCGAACGATTAGGCCGACGGGCGCGATTGGGATCGAACCCAGCACCTCCCGTCTACCAGCTTCGAGAGCACAACCTCTCAGCCACGATTTTTTCAAGGGACCTCTCGATCTGCAGTCGAATGCTCTACCACTGAGCTACACCCCCTTGATCATCGAATTTTTTCATTACAATCAATGTTTAATTTTAGCATTTCTACTTCAAAATAAATAATTTCAGAGGTTGTTGAATTTTGTAATAACTTTCAAAAAATGATTTTTTCAAGGGGGCGCTCGGGTTTGAACCGCGGACCTCTCGATCTGCAGTCGAATGCTCTACCACTGAGCTACACCCCCAAGATCAGTGAAGTTTTTCATTACAATCAATGTTTAATTTTAGCATTTCTACTTCAAAATAAATATTTTCAGCGGTTGTTGAATTTTGTAATAACATTCAAAAAACGATTTTTTCAAGGGTTGGGTTGGGTTGATTATTGACGGCCAATTATCTACACTAGGGATATAGGCCCGGGGGGAGTGCCCTTCGTGGGGGCCTAATCCGTATTTACGCATGGAGAAATCCACGGCTCGAAGAAAACCACGAATACTCCGAACGATTAGGCCGACGGGCGCGATTGGGATCGAACCCAGCACCTCCCGTCTACCAGCTTCGAGAGCACAACCTCTCAGCCACGATTTTTTCAAGGGACCTCTCGATCTGCAGTCGATTGCTCTACCACTGAGCTACACCCCCTTGATCATCGAATTTTTTCATTACAATCAATGTTTAATTTTAGCATTTCTACTTCAAAATAAATAATTTCAGAGGTTGTTAAATTTTGTAATAACTTTCAAAAAACGATTTTTTCAAGGGGGCGCTCGGGTTTGAACCGCGGACCTCTCGATCTGCAGTCGAATGCTCTACCACTGAGCTACACCCCCAAGATCAGTGAAGTTTTTCATTACAATCAATGTTTAATTTTAGCATTTCTACTTCAAAATAAATATTTTCAGCGGTTGTTGAATTTTGTAATAACATTCAAAAAACGATTTTTTCAAGGGGGCACTCGGGTTTGAACCGCGGACCTCTCGATCTGCAGTCGAATGCTCTACCACTGAGCTATACCCCATTGATTATCAAAGTTTTTCATTACAATCAATGTTTAATTTTAGCATTTCTACTTCAAAATAAATATTTTCAGCGGTTGTTGAATTTTGTAATAACATTCAAAAAACGATTTTTTCAAGGGGGCACTCGGGTTTGAACCGAGAACCTCTCGATCTGCAGTTGAATGCTCTACCACTGAGCTACTCCCCCTTGATCATCGAAGTTTTTCATTACAATCAATGTTTAATTTTAGCATTTCTAATTCATAATAAATATTTTCAGCGGTTGTTGAATTTTGTAATAACTTTCAAAAAACGATTTTTTCTAGGGGGCACTCGGGTTTGAACCGAGGACCTCTCGATCTGCAGTCGAATGCTCTACCACTGAGCTACACCCCCTTGATCATCGAAGTTTTTCATTACAATCAGTGCTTAATTTTATCATTTCTACTTCAAAATAAATATTTTCAGCGGTTGTTGAATTTTGTAATAACATTCAAAAAACGATTTTTTCAAGGGACCTCTCGATCTGCAGTCGAATGCTCTACCACTGAGCTACACCCCCTTGATCATCGAAGTTTTCCATTACAATCAGTGTTTAATTTTGGCATTTCTACTTCAAAATAAATATTTTCAGCGGTTGTTGAATTTTGTAATAACATTCAAAAGACTATTTTTTCAAGGGGGCTCTCGGGTTTGAACCGAGGACCTCTCGATCTGCAGTCGAATGCTCTACCACTGGGCTACACCTCCTTGCTCATTGAAGTTTTTCATTACAATCAGTGTTTAATTTTAGCATTTCTACTTCAAAATAAATATTTTCAGCGGTTGTTGAATTTTGTAATAACATTCAAAAAACGATTTTTTCAAGGGTTGGGTTGGGTTGATTATTGACGGCCAATTATCTACACTAGGGATATAGGCCCGGGGGGAGTGCCCTTCGTGGGGGCCTAATCCGTATTTACGCATGGAGAAATCCACGGCTCGAAGAAAACCACGAAAACTCCGAACGATTAGGCCGACGGGCGCGATTGGGATCGAACCCAGCACCTCCCGTCTACCAGCTTCGAGAGCACAACCTCTCAGCCACGATTTTTTCAAGGGACCTCTCGATCTGCAGTCGAATGCTCTACCACTGAGCTACACCCCCTTGATCATCGAATTTTTTCATTACAATCAATGTTTAATTTTAGCATTTCTACTTCAAAATAAATAATTTCAGAGGTTGTTGAATTTTGTAATAACTTTCAAAAAATGATTTTTTCAAGGGGGCGCTCGGGTTTGAACCGCGGACCTCTCGATCTGCAGTCGAATGCTCTACCACTGAGCTACACCCCCTTGATCATCGAAGTTTTTCATTACAATCAGTGTTTAATTTTATCATTTCTACTTCAAAATAAATATTTTCAGCGGTTGTTGAATTTTGTAATAACATTCAAAAAACGATTTTTTCAAGGGACCTCTCGATCTGCAGTCGAATGCTTTACCACTGAGCTACACCCCCTTGATCATTGAAGTTTTTCATTACAATCAGTGTTTAATTTTAGCCTTTCTACTTCAAAATAAATATTTTCAGCGGTTGTTGAATTTTGTAATAACATTCAAAAAACGATTTTTTCAAGGGGGCACTCGGGTTTGAACCGCGGACCTCTCGATCTGCAGTCGAATGCTCTACCACTGAGCTATACCCCATTGATTATCAAAGTTTTTCATTACAATCAATGTTTAATTTTAGCATTTCTACTTCAAAATAAATATTTTCAGCGGTTGTTGAATTTTGTAATAACATTCAAAAAACGATTTTTTCAAGGGGGCACTCGGGTTTGAACCGAGGACCTCTCGATCTGCAGTCGAATGCTCTACCACTGAGCTACACCCCCTTGATCATCGGAGTTTTTCATTACAATCAGTGTTTAATTTTAGCATTTCTACTTCAAAATAAATATTTTCAGCGGTTGTTGAATTTTGTAATAACATTCAAAAAACGAATTTTTCAAGGGGGCACTCGGGTTTGAACCGAGAACCTCTCGATCTGCAGTTGAATGCTCTACCACTGAGCTACTCCCCCTTGATCATCGAAGTTTTTCATTACAATCAATGTTTAATTTTAGCATTTCTAATTCATAATAAATATTTTCAGCGGTTGTTGAATTTTGTAATAACTTTCAAAAAACGATTTTTTCTAGGGGGCACTCGGGTTTGAACCGAGGACCTCTCGATCTGCAGTCGAATGCTCTACCACTGAGCTACACCCCCTTGATCATCGAAGTTTTTCATTACAATCAGTGCTTAATTTTATCATTTCTACTTCAAAATAAATATTTTCAGCGGTTGTTGAATTTTGTAATAACATTCAAAAAACGATTTTTTCAAGGGACCTCTCGATCTGCAGTCGAATGCTCTACCACTGAGCTACACCCCCTTGATCATCGAAGTTTTCCATTACAATCAGTGTTTAATTTTAGCATTTCTACTTCAAAATAAATATTTTCAGCGGTTGTTGAATTTTGTAATAACATTCAAAAGACTATTTTTTCAAGGGGGCTCTCGGGTTTGAACCGAGGACCTCTCGATCTGCAGTCGAATGCTCTACCACTGGGCTACACCTCCTTGCTCATTGAAGTTTTTCATTACAATCAGTGTTTAATTTTAGCATTTCTACTTCAAAATAAATATTTTCAGCGGTTGTTGAATTTTGTAATAACATTCAAAAAACGATTTTTTCAAGGGTTGGGTTGGGTTGATTATTGACGGCCAATTATCTACACTAGGGATATAGGCCCGGGGGGAGTGCCCTTCGTGGGGGCCTAATCCGTATTTACGCATGGAGAAATCCACGGCTCGAAGAAAACCACGAAAACTCCGAACGATTAGGCCGACGGGCGCGATTGGGATCGAACCCAGCACCTCCCGTCTACCAGCTTCGAGAGCACAACCTCTCAGCCACGATTTTTTCAAGGGACCTCTCGATCTGCAGTCGAATGCTCTACCACTGAGCTACACCCCCTTGATCATCGAATTTTTTCATTACAATCAATGTTTAATTTTAGCATTTCTACTTCAAAATAAATAATTTCAGAGGTTGTTGAATTTTGTAATAACTTTCAAAAAACGATTTTTTCAAGGGGGCGCTCGGGTTTGAACCGCGGACCTCTCGATCTGCAGTCGAATGCTCTACCACTGAGCTACACCCCCAAGATCAGTGAAGTTTTTCATTACAATCAATGTTTAATTTTAGCATTTCTACTTCAAAATAAATATTTTCAGCGGTTGTTGAATTTTGTAATAACATTCAAAAAACGAATTTTTCAAGGGGGCACTCGGGTTTGAACCGAGGACCTCTCGATCTGCAGTCGAATGCTCTACCACTGAGCTACACCCCCTTGATCATCGAAGTTTTTCATTACAATCAGTGTTTAATTTTATCATTTCTACTTCAAAATAAATATTTTCAGCGGTTGTTGAATTTTGTAATAACATTCAAAAAACGATTTTTTCAAGGGACCTCTCGATCTGCAGTCGAATGCTTTACCACTGAGCTACACCCCCTTGATCATTGAAGTTTTTCATTACAATCAGTGTTTAATTTTAGCCTTTCTACTTCAAAATAAATATTTTCAGCGGTTGTTGAATTTTGTAATAACATTGAAAAAACGATTTTTTCAAGGGGGCACTCGGATTTGAACCGCGGACCTCTCGATCTGCAGTCGAATGCTCTACCACTGAGCTATACCCCATTGATCATCAAAGTTTTTCATTACAATCAATGTTTAATTTTAGCATTTCTACTTCAAAATAAATATTTTCAGCGGTTGTTGAATTTTGTAATAACATTCAAAAATCTATTTGTTCAAGGGGGCTCTCGGGTTTGAACCGAGGACTTCTCGATCTGCAGTCGAATGCTCTACCACTGAGCTACACCCCCTTGCTCATCGAAGTTTTTCATTACAATCAGTGTTTAATTTTAGCATTTCTACTTCAAAATAAATATTTTCAGCGGTTGTTGAATTTTGTAATAACATTCAAAAAACGAATTTTTCAAGGGACCTCTCGATCTGCAGTCGAATGCTCTACCACTGAGCTACACCCCCTTGATCATTGAAGTTTTTCATTACAATCAGTGTTTGATTTTAGCATTTCTACTTCAAAATAAATATTTTCAGCGGTTGTTGAATTTTGTAATAACTTTCAAAAAACGATTTTTTCAAGGGGGTACTCGGGTTTGAACCGAGGACCTCTCGATCTGCAGTCGAATGTTCTACCACTGAGCTATACCCCCTTGATCATCGAAGTTTTTCATTACAATCAATCTTTAATTTTAGCATTTCTACTTCAAAATAAATATTTTCAGCGGTTGTTGTATTTTGTAATAACATTCAAAAAACGAATTTTTCAAGGGACCTCTCGATCTGCAGTCGAATGCTCTACCACTGAGCTACACCCCCTTGATCATCGAAGTTTTCCATTACAATCAGTGTTTAATTTTAGCATTTCTACTTCAAAATAAATATTTTCAGCGGTTGTTGAATTTTGTAATAACATTCAAAAGACTATTTTTTCAAGGGGGCTCTCGGGTTTGAACCGAGGACCTCTCGATCTGCAGTCGAATGCTCTACCACTGGGCTACACCTCCTTGCTCATTGAAGTTTTTCATTACAATCAGTGTTTAATTTTAGCATTTCTACTTCAAAATAAATATTTTCAGCGGTTGTTGAATTTTGTAATAACATTCAAAAAACGATTTTTTCAAGGGTTGGGTTGGGTTGATTATTGACGGCCAATTATCTACACTAGGGATATAGGCCCGGGGGGAGTGCCCTTCGTGGGGGCCTAATCCGTATTTACGCATGGAGAAATCCACGGCTCGAAGAAAACCACGAAAACTCCGAACGATTAGGCCGACGGGCGCGATTGGGATCGAACCCAGCACCTCCCGTCTACCAGCTTCGAGAACACAACCTCTCAGCCACGATTTTTTCAAGGGACCTCTCGATCTGCAGTCGAATGCTCTACCACTGAGCTACACCCCCTTGATCATCGAATTTTTTCATTACAATCAATGTTTAATTTTAGCATTTCTACTTCAAAATAAATAATTTCAGAGGTTGTTGAATTTTGTAATAACTTTCAAAAAACGATTTTTTCAAGGGGGCGCTCGGGTTTGAACCGCGGACCTCTCGATCTGCAGTCGAATGCTCTACCACTGAGCTACACCCCCAAGATCAGTGAAGTTTTTCATTACAATCAATGTTTAATTTTAGCATTTCTACTTCAAAATAAATATTTTCAGCGGTTGTTGAATTTTGTAATAACATTCAAAAAACGAATTTTTCAAGGGGGCACTCGGGTTTGAACCGAGGACCTCTCGATCTGCAGTCGAATGCTCTACCACTGAGCTACACCCCCTTGATCATCGAAGTTTTTCATTACAATCAGTGTTTAATTTTAGCATTTCTACTTCAAAATAAATATTTTCAGCGGTTGTCTAATTTTGTAATAACTTTCAAAAAACTATTTCTTCTAGGGGGCACTCGGGTTTGAACCGAGGACCTCTCGATCTGCAGTCGAATGCTCTACCACTGGGCTACACCCCCTTGATCATTGAAGTTTTTCATTACAATCAGTGTTTAATTTTAGCATTTCTACTTCAAAATAAATATTTTCAGCGGTTGTTGAATTTTGTAATAACATTCAAAAAACGATTTTTTCAAGGGACCTCTCGATCTGCAGTCGAATGCTCTACCACTGAGCTACACCCCCTTGATCATCGAAGTTTTTCATTACAATGAGTGTTTAATTTTAGCATTTCTACTTCAAACTAAATATTTTCAGCGGTTGTTGAATTTTGTAATAACTTTCAAAAAACGATTTTTTCTAGGGGGCACTCGGGTTTGAACCGAGGACCTCTCGATCTGCAGTCGAATGCTCTACCACTGAGCTACACCCCCTTGATCATCGAAGTTTTCCATTACAATCAGTGTTTAATTTTAGCAATTCTACTTCAAAATAAATATTTTCAGCGGTTGTTGAATTTTGTAATAACATTCAAAAGACTATTTTTTCAAGGGGGCTCTCGGGTTTGAACCGAGGACCTCTCGATCTGCAGTCGAATGCTCTACCACTGGGCTACACCTCCTTGCTCATTGAAGTTTTTCATTACAATCAGTGTTTAATTTTAGCATTTCTACTTCAAAATAAATATTTTCAGCGGTTGTTGAATTTTGTAATAACATTCAAAAAACAATTTTTTCAAGGGTTGGGTTGGGTTGATTATTGACGGCCAATTATCTACACTAGGGATATAGGCCCGGGGGGAGTGCCCTTCGTGGGGGCCTAATCCGTATTTACGCATGGAGAAATCCACGGCTCAAAGAAAACCACGAAAACTCCGAACGATTAGGCCGACGGGCGCGATTGGGATCGAACCCAGTACCTCCCGTCTACCAGCTTCGAGAGCACAACCTCTCAGCCACGATTTTTTCAAGGGACCTCTCGATCTGCAGTCGAATGCTCTACTACTGAGCTACACCCCCTTGGTCATCGAATTTTTTCATTACAATCAATGTTTAATTTTAGCATTTCTACTTCAAAATAAATAATTTCAGAGGTTGTTGAATTTTGTAATAACTTTCAAAAAACGATTTTTTCAAGGGGGCGCTCGGGTTTGAACCGCGGACCTCTCGATCTGCAGGCGAATGCTCTACCACTGAGCTACACCCCCAAGATCAGTGAAGTTTTTCATTACAATCAATGTTTAATTTTAGCATTTCTACTTCAAAATAAATATTTTCAGCGGTTGTTGAATTTTGTAATAACATTCAAAAAACGAATTTTTCAAGGGGGCACTCGGGTTTGAACCGAGGACCTCTCGATCTGCAGTCGAATGCTCTACCACTGAGCTACACCCCCTTGATCATCGAAGTTTTTCATTACAATCAGTGTTTAATTTTATCATTTCTACTTCAAAATAAATATTTTCAGCGGTTGTTGAATTTTGTAATAACATTCAAAAAACGATTTTTTCAAGGGACCTCTCGATCTGCAGTCGAATGCTCTACCACTGAGCTACACCCCCTTGATCATCGAAGTTTTTCATTACAATCAGTGTTTAATTTTATCATTTCTACTTCAAAATAAATATTTTCAGCGGTTGTTGAATTTTGTAATAACATTCAAAAAACGACTTTTTCAAGAGGGCACTCGGGTTTGAACCGAGGACCTCTCGATCTGCAGTCGAATGCTCTACCACTGAGTTACACCCCCTTGATCATCGAAGTTTTTCATTACAATCAATGTTTAATTTTAGCATTTCTACTTCAAAATAAATATTTTCAGCGGTTGTCTAATTTTGTAATAACTTTCAAAAAACTATTTCTTCTAGGGGGCACTCGGGTTTGAACCGAGGACCTCTCGATCTGCAGTCGAATGCTCTACCACTGAGCTACACCCCCTTGATCATTGAAGTTTTTCATTACAATCAGTGTTTAATTTTAGCATTTCTACTTCAAAATAAATATTTTCAGCGGTTGTTGAATTCTGTAATAACATTCAAAAAACGATTTTTTCAAGGGACCTCTCGATCTGCAGTCGAATGCTCTACCACTGAGCTACACCCCCTTGATCATCGAAGTTTTTCATTACAATCAGTGTTTAATTTTAGCATTTCTACTTCAAAATAAATATTTTCAGCGGTTGTTGAATTTTGTAATAACTTTCAAAAAACGATTTTTTCAAGGGGGCTCTCGGGTTTGAACCGAGGACCTCTCGATCTGCAGTCGAATGCTCTACCACTGAGTTATACCCCCTTGATCATCGAAGTTTTTCATTACAATCAATGTTTAATTTTAGCATTTCTACTTCAAAATAAATATTTTCAGCGGTTGTCTAATTTTGTAATAACTTTCAAAAAACTATTTTTTCAAGGGGGCACTCGGGTTTGAACCGAGGACCTCTCGATCTGCAGTCGAATGCTCTACCACTGAGCTACACCCCCTTGAACATTGAAGTTTTTCATTACAATCAGTGTTTAATTTTAGCATTTCTACTTCAAAATAAATATTTTCAGCGGTTGTTGAATTTTGTAATAACATTCAAAAGACTATTTTTTCAAGGGGGCTCTCGGGTTTGAACCGAGGACCTCTCGATCTGCAGTCGAATGCTCTACCACTGGGCTACACCTCCTTGCTCATTGAAGTTTTTCATTACAATCAGTGTTTAATTTTAGCATTTCTACTTCAAAATAAATATTTTCAGCGGTTGTTGAATTTTGTAATAATATTCAAAAAACGATTTTTTCAAGGGGGCTCTCGGGTTTGAACCGAGGACCTCTCGAACTGCAGTCGAATGCTCTACCACTGAGCTACACCCCCTTGATCATTGAAGTTTTTCATTACAATCAGTGTTTAATTTTAGCATTTCTACTTCAAAATAAATATTTTCAGCGGTTGTTGAATTTTGTAATAACATTCAAAAAACGAATTTTTCAAGGGGGCACTCGGGTTTGAACCGAGGACCTCTCGATCTGCAGTCGAATGCTCTACCACTGAGCTACACCCCCTTGATCATCGAAGTTTTTCATTACAATCAGTGTTTAATTTTATCATTTCTACTTCAAAATAAATATTTTCAGCGGTTGTTGAATTTTGTAATAACATTCAAAAAACGACTTTTTCAAGAGGGCACTCGGGTTTGAACCGAGGACCTCTCGATCTGCAGTCGAATGCTCTACCACTGAGTTACACCCCCTTGATCATCGAAGTTTTTCATTACAATCAATGTTTAATTTTAGCATTTCTACTTCAAAATAAATATTTTCAGCGGTTGTCTAATTTTGTAATAACTTTCAAAAAACTATTTCTTCTAGGGGGCACTCGGGTTTGAACCGAGGACCTCTCGATCTGCAGTCGAATGCTCTACCACTGAGCTACACCCCCTTGATCATTGAAGTTTTTCATTACAATCAGTGTTTAATTTTAGCATTTCTACTTCAAAATAAATATTTTCAGCGGTTGTTGAATTCTGTAATAACATTCAAAAAACGATTTTTTCAAGGGACCTCTCGATCTGCAGTCGAATGCTCTACCACTGAGCTACACCCCCTTGATCATCGAAGTTTTTCATTACAATCAGTGTTTAATTTTAGCATTTCTACTTCAAAATAAATATTTTCAGCGGTTGTTGAATTTTGTAATAACTTTCAAAAAACGATTTTTTCAAGGGGGCTCTCGGGTTTGAACCGAGGACCTCTCGATCTGCAGTCGAATGCTCTCACACTGGGCTACACCTCCTTGCTCATTGAAGTTTTTCATTACAATCAGTGTTTAATTTTAGCATTTCTACTTCAAAATAAATATTTTCAGCGGTTGTTGAATTTTGTAATAATATTCAAAAAACGATTTTTTCAAGGGGGCTCTCGGGTTTGAACCGAGGACCTCTCGAACTGCAGTCGAATGCTCTACCACTGAGCTACACCCCCTTGATCATTGAAGTTTTTCATTACAATCAGTGTTTAATTTTAGCATTTCTACTTCAAAATAAATATTTTCAGCGGTTGTTGAATTTTGTAATAACATTCAAAAAACGAATTTTTCAAGGGGGCACTCGGGTTTGAACCGAGGACCTCTCGATCTGCAGTCGAATGCTCTACCACTGAGCTACACCCCCTTGATCATCGAAGTTTTTCATTACAATCAGTGTTTAATTTTATCATTTCTACTTCAAAATAAATATTTTCAGCGGTTGTTGAATTTTGTAATAACATTCAAAAAACGATTTTTTCAAGGGACCTCTCGATCTGCAGTCGAATGCTTTACCACTGAGCTACACCCCCTTGATCATTGAAGTTTTTCATTACAATCAGTGTTTAATTTAACCTTTCTACTTCAAAATAAATATTTTCAGCGGTTGTTGAATTTTGTAATAACATTCAAAAAACGATTTTTTCAAGGGGGCACTCGGGTTTGAACAGCGGGCCTCTCGATCTGCAGTCGAATGCTCTACCACTGAGCTATACCCCATTGATCATCAAAGTTTTTCATTACAATCAATGTTTAATTTTAGCATTTCTACTTCAAAATAAATATTTTCAGCGGTTGTTGAATTTTGTAATAACATTCAAAAATCTATTTGTTCAAGGGGGCTCTCGGGTTTGAACCGAGGACTTCTCGATCTGCAGTCGAATGCTCTACCACTGAGCTACACCCCCTTGCTCATCGAAGTTTTTCATTACAATCAGTGTTTAATTTTAGCATTTCTACTTCAAAATAAATATTTTCAGCGGTTGTTGAATTTTGTAATAACATTCAAAAAACGATTTTTTCAAGGGGGCACTCGGGTTTGAACCGAGGACCTCTCGATCTGCAGTCGAATGCTCTACCACTGAGCTACACCCCCTTGATCATCGGAGTTTTTCATTACAATCAGTGTTTAATTTTAGCATTTCTACTTCAAAATAAATATTTTCAGCGGTTGTCTAATTTTGTAATAACTTTCAAAAAACTATTTCTTCTAGGGGGCACTCGGGTTTGAACCGAGGACCTCTCGATCTGCAGTCGAATGCTCTACCACTGAGCTACACCCCCTTGATCATTGAAGTTTTTCATTACAATCAGTGTTTAATTTTAGCATTTCTACTTCAAAATAAATATTTTCAGCGGTTGTTGAATTTTGTAATAACATTCAAAAAACGATTTTTTCAAGGGACCTCTCGATCTGCAGTCGAATGCTCTACCACTGAGCTACACCCCCTTGATCATCGAAGTTTTTCATTACAATGAGTGTTTAATTTTAGCATTTCTACTTCAAAATAAATATTTTCAGCGGTTGTTGAATTTTGTAATAACTTTCAAAAAACGATTTTTTCTAGGGGGCACTCGGGTTTGAACCGAGGACCTCTCGATCTGCAGTCGAATGCTCTACCACTGAGCTACACCCCCTTGATCATCGAAGTTTTTCATTACAATCAGTGCTTAATTTTATCATTTCTACTTCAAAATAAATATTTTCAGCGGTTGTTGAATTTTGTAATAACATTCAAAAAACGATTTTTTCAAGGGACCTCTCGATCTGCAGTCGAATGCTCTACCACTGAGCTACACCCCCTTGATCATCGAAGTTTTCCATTACAATCAGTGTTTAATTTTAGCATTTCTACTTCAAAATAAATATTTTCAGCGGTTGTTGAATTTTGTAATAACATTCAAAAGATTATTTTTTCAAGGGGGCTCTCGGGTTTGAACCGAGGACCTCTCGATCTGCAGTCGAATGCTCTACCACTGGGCTACACCTCCTTGCTCATTGAAGTTTTTCATTACAATCAGTGTTTAATTTTAGCATTTCTACTTCAAAATAAATATTTTCAGCGGTTGTTGAATTTTGTAATAACATTCAAAAAACGATTTTTTCAAGGGTTGGGTTGGGTTGATTATTGACGGCCAATTATCTACACTAGGGATATAGGCCCGGGGGGAGTGCCCTTCGTGGGGGCCTAATCCGTATTTACGCATGGAGAAATCCACGGCTCAAAGAAAACCACGAAAACTCCGAACGATTAGGCCGACGGGCGCGATTGGGATCGAACCCAGTACCTCCCGTCTACCAGCTTCGAGAGCACAACCTCTCAGCCACGATTTTTTCAAGGGACCTCTCGATCTGCAGTCGAATGCTCTACTACTGAGCTACACCCCCTTGGTCATCGAATTTTTTCATTACAATCAATGTTTAATTTTAGCATTTCTACTTCAAAATAAATAATTTCAGAGGTTGTTGAATTTTGTAATAACTTTCAAAAAACGATTTTTTCAAGGGGGCGCTCGGGTTTGAACCGCGGACCTCTCGATCTGCAGTCGAATGCTCTACCACTGAGCTACACCCCCAAGATCAGTGAAGTTTTTCATTACAATCAATGTTTAATTTTAGCATTTCTACTTCAAAATAAATATTTTCAGCGGTTGTTGAATTTTGTAATAACATTCAAAAAACGAATTTTTCAAGGGGGCACTCGGGTTTGAACCGAGGACCTCTCGATCTGCAGTTGAATGCTCTACCACTGAGCTACACCCCCTTGATCATCGAAGTTTTTCATTACAATCAGTGTTTAATTTTATCATTTCTACTTCAAAATAAATATTTTCAGCGGTTGTTGAATTTTGTAATAACATTCAAAAAACGATTTTTTCAAGGGACCTCTCGATCTGCAGTCGAATGCTCTACCACTGAGCTACACCCCCTTGATCATCGAAGTTTTTCATTACAATCAGTGTTTAATTTTATCATTTCTACTTCAAAATAAATATTTTCAGCGGTTGTTGAATTTTGTAATAACATTCAAAAAACGACTTTTTCAAGAGGGCACTCGGGTTTGAACCGAGGACCTCTCGATCTGCAGTCGAATGCTCTACCACTGAGTTACACCCCCTTGATCATCGAAGTTTTTCATTACAATCAATGTTTAATTTTAGCATTTCTACTTCAAAATAAATATTTTCAGCGGTTGTCTAATTTTGTAATAACTTTCAAAAAACTATTTCTTCTAGGGGGCACTCGGGTTTGAACCGAGGACCTCTCGATCTGCAGTCGAATGCTCTACCACTGAGCTACACCCCCTTGATCATTGAAGTTTTTCATTACAATCAGTGTTTAATTTTAGCATTTCTACTTCAAAATAAATATTTTCAGCGGTTGTTGAATTTTGTAATAACATTCAAAAAACGATTTTTTCAAGGGACCTCTCGATCTGCAGTCGAATGCTCTACCACTGAGCTACACCCCCTTGATCATCGAAGTTTTTCATTACAATCAGTGTTTAATTTTAGCATTTCTACTTCAAAATAAATATTTTCAGCGGTTGTTGAATTTTGTAATAACTTTCAAAAAACGATTTTTCAAGGGGGCTCTCGGGTTTGAACCGAGGACCTCTCGATCTGCAGTCGAATGCTCTACCACTGAGTTATACCCCCTTGATCATCGAAGTTTTTCATTACAATCAATGTTTAATTTTAGCATTTCTACTTCAAAATAAATATTTTCAGCGGTTGTCTAATTTTGTAATAACTTTCAAAAAACTATTTTTTCTAGGGGGCACTCGGGTTTGAACCGAGGACCTCTCGATCTGCAGTCGAATGCTCTACCACTGAGCTACACCCCCTTGAACATTGAAGTTTTTCATTACAATCAGTGTTTAATTTTAGCATTTCTACTTCAAAATAAATATTTTCAGCGGTTGTTGAATTTTGTAATAACATTCAAAAGACTATTTTTTCAAGGGGGCTCTCGGGTTTGAACCGAGGACCTCTCGATCTGCAGTCGAATGCTCTACCACTGGGCTACACCTCCTTGCTCATTGAAGTTTTTCATTACAATCAGTGTTTAATTTTAGCATTTCTACTTCAAAATAAATATTTTCAGCGGTTGTTGAATTTTGTAATAACATTCAAAAAACGACTTTTTCAAGGGGGCACTCGGGTTTGATCCGAGGACCTCTCGATCTGCAGTCGAATGCTCTACCACTGAGCTACACCCCCTTGATCATTGAAGTTTTTCATTACAATCAGTGTTTAATTTTAGCATTTCTACTTCAAAATAAATATTTTCAGCGGTTGTTGAATTTTGTAATAACATTCAAAAAACAATTTTTTCAAGGGGGGCTCTCGGGTTTGAACCGGGGACCTCTCGATCTGCAGTCGAATGCTTTACCACTGAGCTACAACCCCTTGCTCATTGAAGTTTTTCATTACAATCAGTGTTTAATTTTAACATTTCTACTTCAAAATAAATATTTTCAGCTGTTGTTGAATTTTGTAATAACTTTCAAAAAACGATTTTTTCTAGGGGGCACTCGGGTTTGAACCGAGGACCTCTCGATCTGCAGTCGAATGCTCTACCACTGAGCTACACCCCCTTGATCGTCGAAATTTTTCATTACAATCAGTGTTTAATTTTAGCATTTCTACTTCAAAATAAATATTTTCAGCGGTTGTTGAATTTTGTAATAACATTCAAAAAACAATTTTTTCAAGGGGGCTCTCGGGTTTGAACCGGGGACCTCTCGATCTGCAGTCGAATGCTTTACCACTGAGCTACAACCCCTTGCTCATTGAAGTTTTTCATTACAATCAGTGTTTAATTTTAGCATTTCTACTTCAAAATAAATATTTTCAGCGGTTGTTGAATTTTGTAATAACTTTCAAAAAACGATTTTTACAAGGGGGCTCTCGGGTTTGAACCGAGGACCTCTCGATCTGCAGTCGAATGCTCTACCACTGAGTTATACCCCCTTGATCATCGAAGTTTTTCATTACAATCAATGTTTAATTTTAGCATTTCTACTTCAAAATAAATATTTTCAGCGGTTGTCTAATTTTGTAATAACTTTCAAAAAACTATTTTTTCTAGGGGGCACTCGGGTTTGAACCGAGGACCTCTCGATCTGCAGTCGAATGCTCTACCACTGAGCTACACCCCCTTGAACATTGAAGTTTTTCATTACAATCAGTGTTTAATTTTAGCATTTCTACTTCAAAATAAATATTTTCAGCGGTTGTTGAATTTTGTAATAACATTCAAAAGACTATTTTTTCAAGGGGGCTCTCGGGTTTGAACCGAGGACCTCTCGATCTGCAGTCGAATGCTCTACCACTGGGCTACACCTCCTTGCTCATTGAAGTTTTTCATTACAATCAGTGTTTAATTTTAGCATTTCTACTTCAAAATAAATATTTTCAGCGGTTGTTGAATTTTGTAATAATATTCAAAAAACGATTTTTTCAAGGGGGCTCTCGGGTTTGAACCGAGGACCTCTCGATCTGCAGTCGAATGCTCTACCACTGAGCTACACCCCCTTGATCATTGAAGTTTTTCATTACAATCAGTGTTTAATTTTAGCATTTCTACTTCAAAATAAATATTTTCAGCGGTTGTTGAATTTTGTAATAACATTCAAAAAACGACTTTTTCAAGGGGGCACTCGGGTTTGATCCGAGGACCTCTCGATCTGCAGTCGAATGCTCTACCACTGAGCTACACCCCCTTGATCATTGAAGTTTTTCATTACAATCAGTGTTTAATTTTAGCATTTCTACTTCAAAATAAATATTTTCAGCGGTTGTTGAATTTTGTAATAACATTCAAAAAACAATTTTTTCAAGGGGGGCTCTCGGGTTTGAACCGGGGACCTCTCGATCTGCAGTCGAATGCTTTACCACTGAGCTACAACCCCTTGCTCATTGAAGTTTTTCATTACAATCAGTGTTTAATTTTAACATTTCTACTTCAAAATAAATATTTTCAGCTGTTGTTGAATTTTGTAATAACTTTCAAAAAACGATTTTTTCTAGGGGGCACTCGGGTTTGAACCGAGGACCTCTCGATCTGCAGTCGAATGCTCTACCACTGAGCTACACCCCCTTGATCGTCGAAATTTTTCATTACAATCAGTGTTTAATTTTAGCATTTCTACTTCAAAATAAATATTTTCAGCGGTTGTTGAATTTTGTAATAACATTCAAAAAACAATTTTTTCAAGGGGGCTCTCGGGTTTGAACCGGGGACCTCTCGATCTGCAGTCGAATGCTTTACCACTGAGCTACAACCCCTTGCTCATTGAAGTTTTTCATTACAATCAGTGTTTAATTTTAGCATTTCTACTTCAAAATAAATATTTTCAGCGGTTGTTGAATTTTGTAATAACTTTCAAAAAACGATTTTTACAAGGGGGCACTCGGGTTTGAACCGAGGACCTCTCGATCTGCAGTCGAATGCTCTACCACTGAGCTACACCCCCTTGATCATTGAAGTTTTTCATTACAATCAGTGTTTAATTTTAGCATTTCTACTTCAAAATAAATATTTTCAACGGTTGTTGAATTTTGTAATAACTTTCAAAAAACGATTTTTTCATGGGGGCACTCGGGTTTGAACCGAGGACCTCTCGATCTGCAGTCGAATGCTCTACCACTGAGCTACACCCCCTTGACCATTGAACTTTTTCATTACAATCAATGTTTAATTTTAGCATTTCTACTTCATAATAAATATTTTCAGCGGTTGTTAAATTTTGTAATAACTTTCAAAAAACGATTTTTTCAAGGGGGCACTCGGGTTTGAACCGAGGACCTCTCGATCTGCAGTCGAATGCTCTACCACTGAGCTATACCCCCTTGATC